>JAHHFK020004338.1:0-484799 GCA_024533555.2 Aedes koreicus | reverse complement strand
ATGACGAAAATCGAAATTTCTCTCACGTCAAGTTGGCGAAATTGTTGAATATGGCTAAATCAACTGTTACCAACGTATTAAAAGTGTTCGTTAAACGATTGTCGACAGCCAGAAAAGCTGGATTGGGAGGAAATCGAAATCCGGAGGCCACAGCGAAGGCAAAAAAAAGTTGTCCGCTGTTTCGAGTGGAACCCCAACCTCTCCGTCCGAGATGTCGCAAAGAAGCTGGGAGTGGCGCCTTCAACCGTGGATAGAGTTAAAAAGCGAGCTGGACTGTCGACTTTGTAAGAAAGTGGTGACTCCAAATCGCGACGATAAACAAAACGCGTCGTCCAAAGCACGATCGCGAAAGTAGTACACGACGATACTGACAAAGTTAGATTGCGTAGTACAGGACGATGAAACATACGTCAAGGCAGACTTTAAACAGCTTCCTGGACAGGCATTTTATACGGCAACCGGATGGGAAAAAGGTGGCTCCCCCTTTTTTTTTTTTTTTTTTTTTTTTTCACAGTAGAAATATCAGGTGTGGCAGGCCACCTGTACCTGTGGCTTGAAGAGCAACGTTTACATTGCGACCGGAACCGTCAACTAGGAAATTTATCTGAGCGAGTGCCTACAAAAAAATCTACTGCCTTTCCTGAAGCGACACAATTGTTCCGTTCTATTTTGGCTGGATTTGGCATCTTGCCATAACGGAAAAAAGGCCATGGAGTGGTATGCTGCCAACAACGTTCAAGTGGTGCCCATGGACAAGAATCCTCCCAACACGCTCGAGCTCCGCCCAATCGAACAATATTGGGCCATCATCAAGCGGAATCTTAAGAAGACTCAAAAGCTGTTGTGAGTTCAAGGCAAACTGGCGTTCTGCGGCGAATAAAGTGACCAAGGAGACTGTACATTATCATATGGCAGGTGTTAAACGAAAGACCCGGCAATTCGCCTTCGGTAAAAAGGAAGCTTAGTTGAATATTTCTCCTGTATTTTATATTCACTGAACTTGCAAAAGAAAAAGAATTCGACTAATTAATAAAAACTTTCATCGACTCACACACATTACTGTTTGACCAAATTTTGATCGGAACACATACTATTTCATTTATTAAAGCGCCATTATAAAACTTTCGAGGGATTCTTTAGTACAAATTGAAACACAACACAGCATACTCTGCAATTAATAGAATGAGAAACGTAAAGGTGATTTGAATTCAAATTCAAAGAGAAAGTAATCAAAGAGAGTCTCTCAATGTTAGATTCGCCCTAATGAAAAAAGTCCCCAGAAATGTTCCGTTCCGTGGAAGAAGAGCAAATCATATTGAATCTCTGTGTGTTTTAGGATCAGTGACTTTTCTCGTCTCTTCAAATTACGGTTGTCCTTTCGGTATAAGATATTTCAACACTACTAAATACGCACACTAACTGACTAACAAACTAAACAAATTAGGCAGATGAGATATTTTTCATAACCTCGCAGAAAGCGGGAAAGTTATATTCTACCTACGATTTACGGTTTTAACTATCTCTCGGTGCAATTATAAGAAGAATATAGAACGCAAAATTGTTTGCGCATAGGACAAAAAAAAATTGCATCTTTTATATTTTGATTAACATAAATTTAATTAAAAATGAATCAAGTAACGATCGAGTTATTAGCATCCAGAGTTTCAATTTTTCGTGACGGTAGCAATTTTTAAAATTTCTGTTTGACATACTACTCTTGCCGTAAGCTTGTTTTATCTTTACGCTTCGGAATAATATAGAAACCGTTTAAATTTCCGAGCAGTGTTTTAAATTGTATACGAGATTTAAGGTATGCGACGAAGGGAAAAATAAAACTATTTTAGCCATCACTGACTGCAAATGGACAAGAATTTGGAACAGAATGTTAGATAAATTCCAATCAAACAAACTCTCTAGCTAGGAAAATTGAATTGGTCGTCCTGAAAAGGACGGAATTTAATTGGTCCACATTTGAATTTAAACCTTCTCGGTCTTCTGAAGAAGCAGGATGTTTCATTCGTCGCACGTTGTTCATTACCAAAAGATAGCTACCAACAGGATCAAACACGATGAATTTGATGGGTACCCTGTCGATCACTTAAGGGGTAAAAAAAATCGAAGTCCCCCCCCCCCTTTTCGGCCCTCCTTGCTACTATACGAAATGTTTTTATGCAAAAAGTTGCCTTACGACTATTATTCAGTTGTCACTGAATTTCAGCTTCCTGTTTTGAACTAAACTACTTTGAAAATGCGTAATGTAAAACATGAAAAGGTACCCGGTTACCCTATCGATCACATAAGGGTTAAACCAACGATTTTGTTTTGAAATAAACAAGCAGCTGGTTTTTTTCTACCTAAAGATATTACCACATTACTACACTGTTACAATTATTGTTGTTCTTAACTAATAGATTTGTTGTTTTCACCTTGAGAGGCATATATAATTGCCAAAACACAGGTTGCGTTGACTCAGGGAAGTAAAATTAAAAGTTTAGATAGATTCAACCAATGTGGCTGTTACATCAAACTAATATTTTGACTGGAGAAAATATAACTGAAAATTTAGTTTGAGACAAACTATTTTTTTTTTTTTTTTGGGTTGTTTCATTTTCCGTCATTTGGTACTTATCGCAGTTTCATCAGAAGTTTTTCATTTTATAAAACATTAATTAAAAATGTTGCAATAAACCTCTCATTTCTTATAACTAAATGGCTCACACTTTCTAGGATTCTGAAAATAGTAGATAGACTCATAACATTTGTTGATTCTATAAATGGAAATGTACGCTTTTCTAATGTTTGTTAGCATTTTATTCGAATAAATACTTTTGAAATTACATAAGAAATATAAGTGATTGGAAACGGAAAATGTTTGTTGTTTCAACCGTTTTCGTTTGTTTGCTTCAAACAGCTAATCAGTTTAAATCATACTAAACAAAAAAAAAAACCCCCCCAAAAAAAAAAAAAAAAAAAAAAAAAAAAAAAAAAAAAAAAAAAAAAAAAAAAAAAAAAAAAAAAAAAAAAAAAAAAAAAAAAAAAAAAAAAAAAAAAAAAAAAAAAAAAAAAAAAAAAAAAAAAAAAAAAAAAAAAAAAAAAAAAAAAAAAAAAAAAAAAAAAAAAAAAAAAAAAAAAAAAAAAAAAAAAAAAAAAAAAAAAAAAAAAAAAAAAAAAAAAAAAAAAAAAAAAAAAAAAAAAAAAAAAAAAAAAAAAAAAAACTCATCCAACGGAGGAGCACCTGCGTTCCTACAGCGTACCATTGAAGCTTCTGAACGCTTCCCAAAAGCTAATGAGGAGATTTTCGATTTGTTCTGGATGCTTATCCAGAACTTAACTCGTTCGAATGCACGACTAAAAGATCGTTCGCGAGTGCCTCCATTATGTGCAATCGTCGTCTCTAAGTATCCGGGAGTGCGTACTTGCAACGGCCGTCATCAAGGATCTATTGATTTACTAGTGCCTGGGTGAAAATTTGGCGTGTCGCAGCTGATGGGCGACATTGTGAGCATGTTCGATCAGCGAAAGCTAATCAGCCAAGGAATTTCCGGAATGCGTGACCGATGTGGACCAGCACCGGGATCTATAGGAGAGCTACCCTTCGTTGATCTCGCTGCTTCTATCTGGCCAACTCACTCGCTGTATGTGTGCATGTATGTATGAAAGAATTTATAAATAAGTGAGAGGATGAATGTGATTTTTCAACTCCGGCCCGATATTTATTGATTTATTTATTCATAAAAAAGAAAAAGCCTAAAAATAGCAGCCTAGGGTATTTTTTTGTTCTAATATTTTACCCAATTTCCATAAAAACCCATTTATATGATAATGAGTAGAAGTAATCCAAATTTAACCAAATGAAAACCCCCCCCCCCCCCCCCCCCAAAAAAAAAAAAAAAAAAAAAGTTGGGCTAACTTTACTCAATTTTAGGTAAATCTGAATGAGCGTAAAAATTGTTGGATGTCACATTTTTACAACCTCCCTCCCTCTCCCTGTCACATATTGTTACGATATATACCCCCCCCCCCCCTTATAAGTGGACGTCGTTTTGAAAATACATCACCTTTTATATGCCTTCTTTTGAAAAAATAAAAATTATTAACGAATATTTTTTTTTATAATTGAAATGATATGGGAAAAAATTTTCAACCGTTTGATATAAAAAACATGAAAATCTATCGAGCATTAATTAAGTTAAAGGCATTTAATTTGTTACGATATTTTGTGACGGTCGCATTTTTCAAATTAACATTTGATTTACATTTATGCCCTACCCTGGCAGTGTGAACCAATCAGAGTGTGGCGCAAATATGATGGCAATAACGTTTGAATTTATAAAAAAAAATGGACAAAAATTGCTAATTTTTCATGGGTTTACCTTCACCCGCACTGACGAAACTACCCATGCAGCATCAGTCATAGTAACCCATGAGTCAGCAGACAAAATTTGACAGCTCTATCAGTCGAACTCTAACCGTGATGGCAAAAACAGTGAAGCAACTCCGTTCAGAAGTGTGCGCGTTCAAAGAACGGCACCCCGCCGCGTCGAAAACGGACATTATGCGGCACTTTGTGGACGAGGGATACGCCCGTTCCGGGCATCTACAACATTAACCTTGGCACAATTAGACAACAATCAGAGCATCGAAAGAAGGCCTTGTTCCGGACGGCCGACGACCTGAGCGACAAGAAGCTCCAAAGGATGCTGAAGAGGAAGACCGAGGGAAAAGTGGCTACATCGCTGCGTGCGGTTGGCCGGGAGAGTCAGTTCAACCGGCCAAACAGTGAAAAAGTACCTGGCAACCATGAACATACATGTCAGGAAGCGAAAGGCGCGTCCACTGGTTTCCGGGCTGCAGGCAATGACGCAGCGACGGCTGCTAATTAAGATGGTCAACTCGATTTTCCCGGCGAATCGCGACGTGGCGGTGGCGATGGACAACGAGACCTATCTCTCCCTGGATGGCAACGACTGGCAGGGCACTTCGTACTGACCAATAGTTGCTTGCCAGTGCACCCTCCAGGATAATTGCCATCGCCAGCTGCCAATCTAGTACTGGCTCGCCACAGCTCTGCATAGCTTCAATACTGCAAAACGAATGAGATGCAAAACGAATTTGCAGAGGTGTACCCTAACGAGACATCCCTTGCTCACATTTGAAATCTGTGATAGGAAAGTACTGTGTATTTGGTAAATTTAGCCTGCAAAACAGAATTATAAGACATCACCTTATATTTGCGTCATTTAATTAAGTTATATGCGTTTAATTTGTAACGATATTTCGTGACGGTCGCTATTTTCAGATTAACATTTGACATCCTACCCTGGCAGTGTGAATCAATCAGAGTGTGGCGCAAATATGATGTCATTTTCGACACAAAGCTATATGCAATGTGCGCTTAGACATTATATCTTTTTAGTACTTTGTAATTAGTTTAAACCAATGCAATGTAATGCATTAAGTAAGCAAGGGATTCAGCGTAGATGTTCTACGTTTTGAAGGAAATACTAATCGTTAAATTCCTGTGGGCCAAAAAGGAGATATTGTTCTTCAAAATCTCCACTCAAAACGTAACGCGGTCGATTCCAGATATTTCAGAACAGAGCCCTTATACAGGAATAGAAAAGAGAGCCGAAAGTCCTACCTCAAAACAACATTGTTATCTCTGTACCAGTCTAACACCGGCCGCGCGTTGTGGCAGGATGCCAATTCCGGTCAATATAGCGTCTCGCTTCCTTGGCCCACCTTCTTTTTTCTTCACATCATCAGAAACGGCAATCTAAACGTCCTGCTCCGGCGAGCTCCGACACCTACGAAATCGACTACGTAAGGTTATAAAACACTTTTTCCGGTCGAGAGATGTGGAAAAAGTGGAGTTGCGTGACTTAGAGAGCGAATATAACTCTTTGCTTGCGCGATGCTTTACATTCATCGCACAGAAGAAAGAATCAAGCAGGATCCTAAATCGTTTTGGACATTCATGAGAAGCAGAATGCAGAACAATGGTATTCCTCAGCGTATTTCAAACAACGAGACAGCAGTCGAAACTCCACTTGACTCGGCAAATTTGTTCTCGTCCTTGTTTCGAAGTGTGCTAAGTAACAACCGATCACCTTCGTCTGAAGTCTACCTGATCAGTTTGCCTCAATACGACTTCAACATGGTTACTTTTCTCGGGATGTGCTGAGAAAGTTGCAAGGGATAGATGACTCCAAAGACGCTGGGCCAGATCGTATCTCTCCGATCTTCATCAAGCTGATTCACTTACCGTGCCGCCACCATTCTTTTCAATCGTTCGATTGTGGAAGGTATTTTCCCAAGTGCTTGGAAAACAGCTGCCATTACTCCCATTCACAAAGCTGGCAGTATACACAACATCGAGAATTACCGTGCCATCTCGATATTGAGTTGTATGCCGGAAGTTTTTGAAAGCCTCATCCACGATTTGCTTTACCCTCACGTGCATCATATTATCTCCGAGTTTCAGCATACCAATCTGATGACTTTTGTTTCTTCGTTAGTCAACGCACTGGAAAAGCGACAACAAATTGATGCCATCTATATCGATTTCATCAAAGCATTTGAGAGTGCCACAAGCTTTGATGGTGGATAAATTACTTTTGTGTCTCATTTTTTCGAGTACAGTCTTTATTTGACGAGCTCAGAACGGTGTTTTCAGGCCTCGCCTTTCAGGAGTCCCCCAGAAGGTTTTGAACTGAAGTGGAGATTGGTTTACCTATAGTACAGTTGTTGTTCACTTATGACATTGAATTGACTTGAATCCTGCTCGTAGGGTCTCATCTTATGCGGGCAATGTTTATGAAAGGATCATGCAGATAAACGACCCTGAAGATTATTTACCTGATCAAACGAGGAGCAACGAGAGCATCTTAATTTTCTCAAGATTCAAAATAACTGAAACCAAATGAATTCAAACTTGCTTGAAACAATCACTCAAAGTTTCAAATGAGGTGGACAAAGATGAATCTTAAATTATACCTCGATTGCTACTGACTGAAAATTCTTTAAGTGCTTCGAATTGCACTCATCATCTGAGTTCACAGGAAAACGTGGAATATCAACATCAGCATTTTATAAAGCACATATTTATGCTTGTTTTGGTATGTAAATAAAAAGAAAATAAATGCAAGCCTTGTGTGTTAGCTTAAAGTTTTCTTTCACACATTTCTTGCTTAACATTCGGAAAAGGCCTATCTTCGTTGATCGATTCTCTTCTCAATGACTTTCTGTTCTGAGAATAACGCGGTTGAAAAATAATCTTCCAATGAAATATTTTGTTCAATGCTCATGCCCACAACGTACTCTCTCGACCTATGCTGTCGGCAGAGCCTCAAATTCAAGAGAAAGTCGATAAAGAGAACAGGTCAACGAAGATAGGCCCTCTTTAAATGTTACGCGAACATCTTCCCAGGAATCAGATCTACAATCCAACCAGCTTCATCAGCCCTGCATTCATCGAACATTTTATTGGTTATCCTTTCAGATAGCTCTAATCAAGCAAATTGAAATTCATTAGCATCTAACGATTCAACGATTTTCACCGGTTGGTACTCGGAAAAGGAAGATTATCCCTACCACTTCCATCTAGTTTCATCTACCGGCCTCTACTATGTACCACGGTTGATATAGTATGTGTTGGTGTTTCTCCAATCTGCTTTCAAACGGGAACGGAATGTGCAGGTGTTGGATTTGTGTAGTGAAGTGCTTCGAAGAAAAGGAATTAAATAATTGCCACTTTTGCTAACCAGTGGTTGTTTCATGTGGCGATTTGCTAGTTATGGGAAAAGTGAGTTGTTTGTCGTAATATCCCAGATGCCCGGCTCTAATTAACAGTAATTAGTTGGGTAAGGGTAAATCGAAGGGAGAGGAATGTTCTTGAATCCCGAGCGGAAAGAGGGTGGTGGTTGGTTTCCAATCGAGTGATTATTGTGATTTATTAGATACCACGGCTAGATCAATAGGGTTAATAAAGGACATTCAAGGAGTCTCTCTCAAAACCGAATATTTTCAGAAACGACTCACTAAAGCAAACAATTGCTTGAAATTTGTCGTGTCTCTTGCCAATGAATGACAAGTGCATCACGTTTGCATTCTTATGCAAATTCCATACATCAGTAACAGGATGCAAAAGTCGTTCGTTTCGTATACCAAAATCGCTTTGAGGCACTGCAGAAAGACTTTCAATGAAGTGAAGAATTTTCGCTTCCTGTTCAACTTAATTTTCCTTTATGCTTGTATTGCATGTACGAAAAATCTGGCAATGTGTGAAAATTGAATTTCCTCCCCCCGACTGCATTGAATTTTCACGCATTTGCAACTCAACTCCCGAGGAAAGAATCGTGATGAGCATTCGCAAGTGTTTTCGGTAGCTCTTCAACCGCGGAAAGATTTGTTCGATTTAACCCAATTTCTTCCGCGAAGCCAGTAGTACCCTTTACACGGCAAATCGGGCCTCGTTCGCGTCACATTAAATATTCAATTGAGGACGAGACAATTTGATGATGCCGCTACTCGATAAGTGCCTCGAAGCCATCGACACCGACTCACGGTGGGAGTATGGAAAATTTTCCACGAAAAATTGACGCGTGGAAGGAAAATCACGCACGCCAGCCCATTTATGAACGTTTTTATGGGTGCAAAAATTTTGTGTTCATAAATTGCCCCTCGAATGCGGGGGGCGGGAATATTCATGGGTTTTGTGATGTGTGCTGATAAAAAGTGCGAATTTATGAGGTTCTTCAGTTACTGATGGCGTGATTTGTGTTAATTTGAAGGACCATTAGGGAAGATATATCAATTTGAATTGAATGCTGCAAGGATTCAAATTTTCGATTGAACATGATGTTTTTCAGTCTTCTATGTAACCGTTGTTACCATGTTTTAGATTTGTTGTTGTTGTGAATGTGTTATGTTTTCAGAACTATTGCGTTTCTTATAGGTTAATGGGTTAGTAGGAAAATATGAATAAGAAAAAAATGGTATTAGCTAAAGGGTAATACGGTCAGAATTTGAACCCGGAATTACAAACAAAAACTTTTTTTCATCAAATAATTTATTTAACACAAATATCTAAATCTCCCCTTTTCCTCCCCCCCCCCCCTACCCCCCCCATTACCCCACCAGTCCCCTCCCCCAACCCCTTTCCCACCCTGTCCCCTTCACCTCCGCTTCTCGCTCTCCCCCCCACCCCCCCTACCGCCCCCGGGGCGGGCCCCCCCCCCCCCGCCCCCCCCCCCAACCCCCACAAACCCCAACCTTTCTCAAAACCCGCGCCTAACCACCCCTCAAACCTTCCCCCCACCACGCCCCCACCCCTCCCCCAATCTCTTCCTTTCCACCCTCTCCATACTACTCCCCCCCCCCCCCCCCAACCTCCCCCCCGCCTTCGCGCTAGGTTCGCTCCCCCACCCCACACTCCCCTCCTCCCCCCGCCCGCGCGCCCGTTTTTTCCCCCGGGCACTCCCTCCTCACCCCCGCCCGCTCTTCCCCCCCCCCCACCCCCCCCCCCCCCGAAGTAGGCGCCACCTCCCACTCTCTTGGCGGCCCCGCGGCTTCCGGGTTTGGGTTTCCCCCCAGCCCCCTCCCTGGCTGTCGCCAACGCTCCCCAAACACTTCAATTACTTTGTACTGGCGGGTCGGGCAGCTTCTTTTGGGGTTTTCCCAATTTTCGCGCGCGAGTCGCTCGGTTTTCGCGCCGCGCCCATTTTTGTTGTCGGCTTTTCTTTTTGGGCGGGCGTTTTCCAACTACGGGAGTTACCAAAATAAAATTAGGTGCAACATTCATACTACACACCTTCAAAATGAGGGGTGTTCAGGTTTTTTAAATACCAAACTTTGAAAGAAATACGTCAAGTGGGCTGAAGTGGGTGAATCAACTGTGGTATTGGAGGAAAACATGCCCATTGGGTGGTGATAGGTTACGGGGGAAAGTAGAATGAAAAAAAAGGATTTCGGTTCGCTAGAAACTAGATTGATCACCATTGGTCATTTTAAATTTGGCGTTCGTGTGAAGTGTTTCGAGAAGAGAGTGAGTTGATTAAAAATTGGCAGCTTGCAATCCCAGATTCAGGTTATGCGAATATTGCTCCTGTTCCCTTTGAGAAAATTCTCACTTCATTCCTCACACATGACCTTTTTTTGTACTGTTGTACAGTTTTCGGGACGATTCCACTCCGTACGGCCTTGACCGATATTACGGTGGCCAACAATGAACTGCCTTGCACGACGTCTACGCCTAAACGTAAAGGATAAGGTCCACTTTCTGGCCTGAGGACCACCAAGGAAAGTAATTCCCTTCTTGGTGCGACCAAAGACGGTCTTGCCGTGATCCGCCGATTGAGACTAAGAAAGAAGACGCCAACCAACCCCTATCCACCAGTGTCCGCCATTGCTGGTTTGAAGCCGCACAAAGCCTTACCGCCATTGTCCGTGCTGGTAAGAAGACACCATCGACATCAACGAGTTCTACGAGCTCATCAGCGAGCGCTCGTTCAACGGCAGCAACGGTTCGTACCCAAAGACATCCATACCACCCACCATACCTCTACAATAGCTCAATAAACCCACCACACAGAAGATTTTAACGTTTTTCCGTTCAAATAAATTCCCCATTATTCCTCCAGTGTACTTGTCCAATTAACAATTTCCATAGTTAGAAATCCCATAGTTCAGTATTAGTGCAAACTAGTCCACGTAGCCTCTCCGATTACCCAGAAGCAGGCTGACTCTGAGACCCAGTTCGGGGAGTCTCCGGTTTCTAAGCAGTTTTGCCTGGAGTTCTTGGCCCGACTAGGGTGGTACCTTACCTGGTTGTGTTCCCTTTTGGAAGCAAATAGGGTTCAGGTGCTATCTCTTTAAGTGAGGTAAACCATACTTGAATCGGAATTAACATGGTACGTGGAAATGATATTTAAACAGTAGTCGATGAATCTAAATGGTGCTCGCTGCTTTTAAATCTTATCTAATCTAATAAAAAACGCAGCCAGTACAAGAAACAATCCTGAAAATAAAGGGTGTTTCGATCAAAATCTGGTCGACTTAAACTTGACGCATTTCCTTCCATCGTGCATTCAAAAATTTTGCACACCCCCTCATTTTGAAGATGTGTGCGTGTAGCATCATGCCTTTATTTTAATTTTGAGATTAGCACTTCAATCATCAAAATGTCGTCGTAAGAAGAGAAGCAACGCATCAAAATTTTGCACGTGCATGGCGAAAATCCAAACTAGTCTCACGCCAAGTTGGCGAAATTGTTGAATGTGGCTAAATCAACTGTTACCAACGTATTAAAAGTGTTCGGTGAACGTTTGTCGACAGTCGGGAAAGCTGGATCCGGGGAGAAATCGAAAGCCGGAGGCCACAAAGACGACAAAAAGAGTTGCCCGCTGTTTCGAGCGAAACCCCAACCTCTTCGTCCGAGATGTCGCAAAGAAGCTGGGAGTGGCGCCTCCAAACGTCGATAGAGCTAAAAAACGAGCTGGACTGTCGACTTACAAGAAAGTGGTGACTCCAAATCGCGACGATAAACAAAACACGTCGGCCAAAGCACGATCGCGAAAGTTGTACACGACGATGTTGACGAAATTTGATTGCGTGGTACAGGACGATGAAACTTACGTCAATACAGACTGTAAACAGCTTCTTGGACAGGAATTTTATACGGCAACCGGACGGGGAAAGGTGGCGGATATTTTCAAACACATTAAACTGTCAAAGTTTGCGAAGAAATATCTGGTGTGGCAGGCCATCTGTACCTGTGGATTGAAGAGCAACACACTACCAAAATGTCATGTAAATTTCTGTCCCCTGAAACCGACACATGCAAGCGTCCTTTAGCACATAAGAATGAGCTGAAAGAGATGAGAAAATAGATTCAATCAAACACATCTTTTGTCAAATTGCGTATGTATCGGTTTCAAGAGACATAATTTTACACGAAATCTTTCTTTACGTTCCCCGACTTTTTAAAAACATGAAATACGTCTCGTGTAAAATTCACAATTTCTAAGTGTGAACGTTTACATTGCGACCAGAACCGTCAACCAGGAAATTAATCTGAGCGAGTGCCTACAAAAACGTCTACTGCCTGTCCTGAAGCGACACAATTGTTCCGTTCTATTTTGGCCGGATTTGACATCTTGCCATTACGGCAGAAAAGGCCATGGAGTGGTATGTTCAACGTTCAAGTGGTGCCCAAGGATAAGAACTTCGCTCCGCTCAATCGAACAATATTGGAACATCGTCAAGCGGAACCTTAAGAAGACTCAAAAAGCTATTGTGTTCGAGAAACAGTTCAAGGCAAACTAGCGTTCTGCGGCGAATAGAGTGGACAAGGAGACTGTACAAAATCTTATGGTAGGTGTTAAACGAGAGACCCGGCAATTCGCATTCAGTTAAAGGAAGCTTAGCAGAATATTTCTCCTGTATTCTGTATTAACTGAACTTGAAAATGAAAAAAAAAATTGACTAATTAATAAAAACTTTGATCGACTCACACACACTACTGTTTGGCCAAATTTTGATCGGAACACCCTTTACTTGGGTTAGATGGCGCCCTATTATTATTTTTTGTCAATATTGATGCTTGCAGCATATCCAAGACATGATACAAGCATCAAAGCGGCCAGGCCTACTGCGTTGCATTTACCGCAAAAGATGATTCTGTAAAATGAGTTGTATTCAAACAATTGAACCACAACAAATTTTTTGAATCTACAGGGGACGAAGGATGCGTGGACATACCGTACCATACGTACGGTATGGTAAATATAAAAAAATAATATTCAAATAAATCATGAAACCCCGAATAATGATAAACATGTTAAATCAATAGGCATTGTATTACAGAATAATGTATGAAATATAGTGATGGGATATTATAATGTAAAATGCTGGTAACAAATAAACTCGGGAATTCCATGGATGATCTGCAATTAAACATCACTAGCTGACCCGACGGACTTCGTCCCGTCCAATATTTATTTATCGCATGCAATTGCTTAAACATCGATTCAGACAATAAATCGGTTTTCGATATTTACAACGGTTTTTTTTTTTTAAATCGCGTGAATGTTCTTCATTGTTGTAGTCATTCTGAAATTGGCTATCAATTGTCATACTGGAGAATTTGGATATTTTCAATTTTGATTCCGAAAACTATGACAATGGGCAGTCATTTCCAATTGTTGATAATCGGTGATCATTGGCCATTTTAATTGGAGTATTATGTAGGAATACTGAAGTCATTTTTTTGGCAGTTCCAACGCATGGAAATAGGTTGATTTCTGTATGATGTCTTGCCGGACCGACTTTTGTTGTTTACGTGCTGTAAGATACCATTAAGAAACTTTCCAAAACAATAACGTTTTGTGCATTTTCATTTCAACAATTTGTCGCTGGCAGCTGAATTGATGATGTCAGTTGACTAATTGTGGGAAATTGTGTTTTTCTTGAAGTTAGCTTACTTGACAGAAAAGAAATTTGAGTTCATTGTGTTGAAAACCATTTATTTGTGATTTTTCTACATTTATTTTGTTTTCAATGTAACGCAACTTGATAAACAACATTTTTCGTTTTCTGTTCCGGTGCGTAAATGTTAAGAGAAGATGGTTTCCAACTCGTGAACACGCCACGTATAGTTGGCCGTGTGAAAAACATGGCATTTCCAGATTTATGCCACACACTTCCAGCGACTATCCTTGTGACTTGTTGATTGTTATCGCAAATGCAAGTTTCACTGGAAAATTAACACGTTTGAACTGAAATGGCAAACCGTTGGAACTCAACGGAATTAAACATCCTGCCCCTCTGTAAGCCCCTTTCAAAATTCTTGCTACTATCACATTGTTCGATAGCTGCGTCACAATCAGTCAGGTTCCATTACACAGTTTCGGTGCATGAAGATTGCGAAGCATAAAAATGGCAGATCCAACCTTGAGACGCAAATGATGCGGCGACATGCCAGGCAAATTCTAGGAATTTATAAATTCCACTGGATAATTCAAGGCTTTGGCTTCATTTTCAACACGATCGATCGATTTGTATGGGCACAAATCTCCCGAGATTTGATTTTGAATCGTCCAGGTTAAGTCCTTATTATAGGTATTTTTGGCAGCTAAAATTGCGCGTGCACTCAACCAATCGTAGTTACGATAATTTTGGCCTATGATCGGATAAACATTCGTGATGAGTTCATCGTTCGTTGAAGTGAATTAGCATATGGTTTTCACATACCGCCACAAATACGATGACTTGAGACATGCGTTCAATTCATCCGCCGCTGTTGATTTAGGAATAACGGGAAGTGTTTATCTAAAATCGCCTGCTAACAGTATCATTACGCCTCAAAAGCAACGAATATTATTCTGCAGATCTTTCAATGTTCTGTCAAGTGCTTTAAGAGAGCGTTTGTGAGCCATTGTGCACTCATCCCATCAGTTAACAATTTTTCAACACTTTTGCCATAGGTGATCCCAAGTAGCAATTCAAATGCAAATTGGTTTTATTCATGTTTTATCGTAGTTTTATTGAAGCATTATGGAGTTCATTCGGTTTTATTAGGGCATTTTCCAAGTTAAGGTGGTTTTAATTCATTAACAGTTTTTAAGAGTGATTAAAGAACACTTGAAGAAACCTCCATAAAACTACATCATTTATAAGTGTAATTCACCTTATCAGTAGTTTTATAAGATACTTGATCCCCCTCTCAAGACATCGTTTCGCAACTTGCATAAAACCTGATAAAAGTTTTGTAAAAGTTTTATGACATTCTTCTTTAAGATGAATGGATCTTGGAAATGCTGCCATAAAACTCTCTTAGAACCATTTGATTTTAAATAAGAGCACATATTCTTGAGAAAGAACATTATGTGAAAAATAAACAAACTGTGACGGTGGAAGAAATTAAAAACTAGCGGATCGTTCAAGCGGAAATTCAATAAAAACCTATCCAATATCTCATCTCAGCCACCAACGACAATTTTTTTTTTTTGACCATTCCTTTGGATTCGCAGCCTACTGAAACTAGCTTATCAAAAGAGTCTATGCGTTATGCGTAAAACGAATAAAATAAAATGGTACAATGTGTCGCCAGTTGAAAACCGAAATGCATAACTTATGATATTTGATTTTATGCCAGTTGTGCAAGTTAAACCTAACGTCTCAGGTAGTGCATTATATGGCGCACCACCGTGGAAATACAGCGCAGTACTTTTGACGTAAGGTTTAATGTGCACTACGATTCATCTTAGCGAAAATCGATTTTTCCCATGATCCTCACGTTTAATCCAAAGTCGGAAGTAGTGCGCTGGAATCGCTCAGTGATCCACTATACAGTGCACTTCTTCCAACGCTAGGTTCAACGTACAGATCAAGAGAAAAATCATCTTTCGCTCAACTGATGTTTCAGCCATCGACGCAATATTATTATCTGTTTTTCTTGTTCCATTGTTAGCCTATTCAAGTTAGAGTTTTTTTTAATGTTTTAATCGCCTTACGCTGGTGATTAAAAACAATAAATTATAAGCTGTAATGTGAACAACAATTATGCATAGGCACTTTTGATTTAAAAGTTCACGTTTTCTTTGTTTATGATGTGCCTTCTCCACACTGATTTTATGGCTATCTTACGAAAGACTTGTTTACCTTGAGCAATTCAAACAAGTTTTATTCAAGCGTTAATCCTCTTATTCAAGAATAGAACAAGTAAAGATGAACTTATCGCGCTCCTAAAATCTTGTTAGTCTTGTGCAAGGAATATTAGTTTTTTATGCGTTTTATGGTAGTTTTAGATAAAACCATTGAAAAAATGGCGAGCGTGGTTATTCTGGATTCCCTCGGAATGGTAGCCATTTACATATGTATGCAAACAAAAACTCTCGTTTTTCCAATGCTACGAACAATTTCTGCTGTTAAAAATACATTTTGAAACTTAAAATGGATTTATTAGCCTTGTCACCTAATTGTTGCATTTTCAAATAAATCAATGGTCTAGCAATGATTCCGTGGCGCATTAATATTTTCGAACTTTCATGTTATAAAACACCAATAAACTGAACGTCGCATGAAAAAGTTATCAATTGCAGGCAAAAAACTCATGCATTTATGGTCAATTTTACAATTAATTTACATACGTATCCACTTTGGAAAAGAAACATCATATGTATAACGATTTTTTTTTCTCCTCAAAAAGTCCCCATTCAGCAGAATGAATCCAAAAATGGAATCTTCGAAACATATTTGTGACGGACTGGGAGTGTTCTTAAAGAGGAAAATCATAAAACTACCAAAACTTGTGGTGGTTTTATCATAGTTTTAAGCATGTCCTGCATGTCATTACAAGTTTGTACCGATAAAACTATCAAGTTTTAAGCGAATCTTGGGAAATAGTCTTGAGAACCTCCTGTAGTATGGGCTTTTTTGAACTTATGAGGGTTTTATGGCTGTTTAATCGATGTTATGTAGAATATCTAGTTTTATGCTTGGTTTTATGAAATGAGTCTTGAGAACTTCTTCAAGTGTACCTTAAAATTGAATTTGTTACTTGGGATTGCTTTGAAATGTTGCAAACAGGTGTTTCATTGATTTGCATGTTTAACGGATGCTTCAGTGCCGAATGTGTCGTTCTTCCACCTTCCAGTAGCGTTGCAGCAATTACAGTAGATGCGAGAACCAACGCAATGCCATTTTGAGATCGTATTGCTGCCAAAAAAAAAAACACCCCACCAAAAGAAAAACACAAAAACAAAAAAAAACAACTCAACCCCCGAAAAAAGAAACACATAAACACTATGAAGCCACCAAAAACACCCCGAAAAGACAAAACAGGGCATGGGAAGCAGCTATCGCATCGCCCATCGTTTGATTCCAGTGATCAGTGTTGGTGACTGCCGAAAAAATCGGCGAAAATTATTTATTGTTATCCGTGCTTGAAACAACCACATCGATAAATGTATTAGTAAGGGCATCATACGCAGGAACTCAGTGAGTGAACAAGATTAGACGTTTTTTAGATTACTTCATTCCACCACGCAAGTCGAATGGACAACAGCTCTGCCTACTTGTGATTCACTCTTCGTTGATTGAGTGGCTATGGAAATACGACCCAGTAGGATCACCAGATGATAATGTGCGGAGACGAGAGATGATAGCATTCATTTGAACAGAATCATTCATTGTCTTTTAGTTCGAATGACAGTGTTGGAAGTTTTGTTAAGTATGTACCGTCTGGGAAAAATCAGCCTACTCAATTAGATTTTTATTTCTTATTTTCCTGTCACACGTATCCGATAAGCTGTGAAATTTTTTTTCAGGACTATTGACACATTGTGTTATGCACACCTTATGAATTTTATATCATATAACATGCAAGAAAAGCCGTTATCGAGATTTCAATTGAAGAGGGTTTAATATCCATATCGTCGATTATCGTTCGTTGAACAAACATTCGCTTATTTTCTATTTCAACAAGAATGCATACATTTTTGTTTTGTGACGTGTGAAAAATCTTCTGTACCGGACAGGGAATCCACTGCATTCGGGTTGGTAATGCCGTACCATTACCATCTAAGGAACCTGTGCCATCATCAGTATCTACCAAAAGCAGAAAATACTGGTCTAAAGGAACACATGTCACTTTATAATAACATTTGGCGTTTAGTTGCTACATATTTTCTGTATTTCCTGCTGTATTTACTGGCAACACTGTGTTTTTCGGCTTCCGATTCCTTTTTGCTTTGAACGCGGTACCACACAATCATCAAGTGATCCGATCGGAAGCTTCGATCACTAGCACTCAATCGAATCAGGAAACGAAAATGAATCTCCAACAGAAGTCAACGATCGAATCAATAAATTGTACAAGCAAGCAGTGATGAACACGCATACAATTGACAGACGACGAAGTTCATGCTATGTTCATTCAATGTTTACCTTGGCCCATCAGTTTTCGGTTTGAGAGGTGAAGCAGACCTTCTCATTGCGTGCGTCTGAATCAAAGAAGAGCGTGCAACGAATGATTTATGATACGATTGGAACCTTCCTTGCCAGTGATTATCATGTTACAGCCATTGTAACTGCTGGAATGCCTCTTGAAAATTTGCACACACCGTACCATTCACAGTCCGCAATGACTCAAATTCGACAATGCATTCCATGTATAATATCAAGGCATTTCCGAATAAGGCAATGTTCTCGCAAACCGATCACTGGCGCAAGTACTGCATTCTCTGGATTGAAATACACTCTTTGGCCATTCTCCAAATGAATTGTGAGATGCACAACAGTCGGAAAACGTTCATGAATTGCGAAAGAAAATATTCTCCAGAGCGCTTCATTGCAGTTCACGTATCGGTCCATTTGATACTTGCTGATATCTTCTCGTTCAAGGCCAATAATCGCCATGTCGCTTCCTTTGGTGACGTACTTACAAACGTAAAGGGTGTATTCGCTAAAAATGGCACACACATATATACTCATCAAAATTAAACTGATTATCGGATTTTCTTGAAATTTTCAGGGAATGAAGAACTACTAATGAGTTTTGATTTACAACATTTGTTTTATTCAATTTCGTCTCCCATCCCGAATGCCCGCACCTTCCTTTTCACTCCACCCATCAAATTTTGGACAACCGATTTTCCCAGTGTTTTTGTTGTTTTTACTCAAATTTTCTTCAATTCTAGCTCTGTTTTTATAGTTTTGGGATGTTTGCGAAGTTGCGTTTTCATAATTGCCCAGAATTTTTCAATTGGACGAAGTTCCGGTGAATTTGGTGGGTTCATATCCCTTGGCACAAAATTGACTCCGTTGGCTCGGTACCACTCCAATACGTTTCGAGCGTAGTGGCAGGATGCTAGATCAGGCCAAAACAGAGTTGATCCTTTGTGCTTCTTAATGAATGGCAAAAGACGCTTCTTAAGGCACTCTTCCGTGTAAATCGCACCGTTTATTGTTCCGGAAGTGATGAAGGGAGCACTTATTTCACCACATCCGCAAATCGCCTGCCAGATTAGAAACTTCTTTGCAAATTTCGATAGTTTCTTCTTTCGAACATCCTCCGGAACATCGAACTTCGACTTGGCAACGAAATATTCTTGCCCAGGAAGTTGGCGGAAGTCGGCCTTGACGTATGTTTCGTCATCCATCACGATGCAACCGGATTTGGTGAGCAGCTTCGTGTAAAGTTTCCGGGCGCGGGTTTTCACAGTGAGGTTTTGTTTTTCATTCCGGTTTGGGGCTTTTTGCACTTTGTAAACATGTAACCCAGCACGCTTCATGGTTTTCTGCACAAAACCGACTGACACCTTAGACTTTTTAGCGACATCTCGAATTGACATGTTTGGACGGTTCTTGAATTGTTGTACGACTTTCCTGGCCATTTTACTGTCCATTGGACCACTTTTACGACCACTCCCTTCCTTCCTTTGGACACTCAGACGCTCCTTGAAGGTTCTTATTACACGAGACACAGTTGTATTTGCAATTCTAAGCCTTTTAGCAATCCACCGGTGGGACGTCCCTGGATTTTGATTGTGAGTGCACAACATTTTCTCACGGACAATTTCTTGTTTCGACGACATGACTGGAACTACTGAATGTATAACTATGAAACTTGGCAGATGTAAATAATACAGATCTACTCAAATTTCTAGGTTTTTTACTCATACGATTCAAAAGTTACAGGAGATTTTCTGTGTGCCATTTTTATCGAATACACCCTTTAGAAATATAATATATATTTAAAAAAAAAAAATTTTTTTTTGTTTGCACGCGACAACCCCACGAGAGGTCGGCCACTCTTGTCGGGGCCCCCGGATGTTTTGTTTTTTTCCCCCACGAAGGTTTAAAAAAAAAAAAAGATAGAAATTGTTCAAGGAAAAGCCAGAAATTGTTAAATTCGTAGAAACGGCCTTTTAACATATAAAAAAAATCAAATTGTTAATTCTAGCATACGAATGTTATCCAACTAACAATACCAACATCGACCAACCAACCAAAACACTGGGTTGTACAAAATTTGATGGGTGGAGTGAAAAGGAAGGTGCGGGCATTCGGGATGGGAGACGAAATTGAATAAAACAAATGTTGTAAATCAAAACTCATTAGTAGTTCTTCATTCCCTGAAAATTTCAAGAAAATACGATAATCAGTTTAATTTTGATGAGTATATATGTGTGTGCCATTTTTATCGAATACACCCTTTATATATATATATATATAAATGAATGTTTGTTTGTAACAGTAAATCTAAAATTTCGATGTGTTATTTTGTTTTCTTGCATCGCTAAAATCATTTGTAGTGGATCTCATGTATTACAGTGATGTTAAATAATGATATTATGTTTAATAGTAATTAATAAGGCAATTCATTATTCAATAATAAAAAAACGAGCACTACAGTTAATTATAACAGCATGTTTATCTGCAACTTAGGGAAGGTCCATTAATTATGTCACGCAGTAGGGGGGGAGGGGTTTTTCGAGAAAACGTGACGATCCATACAAAAAAATTTGAAGGTCCATACAAGAAACGTAACATGGGGGGGGGGGGGGGGGTTACAAAAAGTCGATTTTTGCGTGACGTAATTAATGGACGTTCCCTTAGCTGTTCACCCTATCATCAAAAGACTTCAGCTGTTGTAGTTACTATACTGCCGTGAAACGCATATCAGTCCCATATGAATTGGAAATCAAGCAAAGATGGGACTGATATGCGTTTCACGGCAGTATAGATCTAGTAAGATTGGTATTTATGTTTACAATAATAGTTTGAGAGTATAATATAAGTATGTATGAATAAAATTTATCTGACATAACTGAAAACAAAAACTTGGCATGTATCAACAACTCAATAGTCTTGAGGAAGCCGAAAAATACAGTACTTCATTACAATCCTCAAATATAAAATTTTCAATTTAAACACATAACGATTTTATGAAAAGCGACAGAGTTTTCCACAAGACACTTCAAAAGTCCTCCTTATACAGAAGTGTAACTATTCAAGGACAACAATTTGAGTGATTAAGTGCTCAGCTTGATGACTTCTGAATCAAATGGAAAATCTAAACTTAATATCACTAAAGCAAAAAAAATCAAATATAATCTCACACTACTTATAAGTACATGCCAATCCTCCATGGAAACAGAGTAATATTACTAGCGCCGACCTTCAGAACCGCATGGTATATAAGTTTATACATGTATGAGGGGAAATCGGGTAAAATGGACCACTTCCTGGCATCCGATCAAAGTAAAAATGGCTCCAATTAGTTCTTCAGCTTTTCCTGCAAATTTACAGTATATTTGGGTTTAATATAGTTGCACCAAGCTTAGTTTTTAAGTAATAATTCTAGTTTGCATCCAAAATGAGGGGAGAAATGGGCAAAATGGGAAACTTACTGTGTTCAACAATAAATGAAACCAAAACTATTCGATTTCCCGCATTATTTCCCATAAAATAAGCTATTTTTCAGGACTCCTACCCTGCGCCGTCTAAATTAATGGGATTTTGGATCCATTTTTGCCCACTGTGCAACGGCTTATCGTGCAACATAACAGCTTGTGCTCGAACGGATTGTCACAAGACGAAATCCACAAATGTCCTTTCTCTTTTCCTTTTCTCTTCACTTTTCAAACAAAGCACTTCAAACAAGACCCCGTAAACACAACTAAACTCGCGCTGTGAATTCAATCGAAAAACACCACCGCAGGCTTTCCCGGGAAGCTCACTAGACTGATTAAAGCTACGATGGACGGTGTGTAAAACTGCGTGAAGATTTCGGGCGAACATTCCAGCTCGTTTGAATCACGCCGGGGACTACGTCAAGGTGATGGACTTTCGTGCCTGTTGTTCAACATTGCGCTAGAAGGTGTCATGCAAAGAGCCGGGCTCAACAGCCGGGGTACGATTTTCACTCGATCCGGTCAGTTCGTTTGTTTTGCGGATGACATGAACATTGTCGGCAGAAGATTTGAAACGGTGGCAGAAATGTACACTCGCCTAAAACGCGAAGCTGCGAAAGTCGGACTGGAGGTGAATGTGTCGAAAACAAAGTACATGCTAGCAGGAGGTACCGAGCGCGACAGGGACCGCCTAGGCAGCAGTGTTACGATAGACGGGGATACATTCGAGGTGGTGGAAGAATTCATCTACCTTGGATCCTTGCTTACGGCTGACAACGACAACAGCCGTGAAATCCGAAGACGCATCATCAGTGGAAGTCGTGCCTACTACGGGCTCCAGAAGAACTTGCGGTCAAGAAAGATTCACCCCCGCACTAAATGTACCATGTACAAAACGCTGATAAGACCGGTTGTTCTCTACGGGCACGAGACGTGGACGATGCTCGAAGAGGACCTGCAAGCACTTGGTGTTTTCGAACGCCGGGTGCTTAGGACCATCTTTGGCGGCGTACAGGAGGATGAAGTGTGGCGGCGAAGATGGAACCACGAGCTCGCTGAACTCTACGGCAAACCCAGCATTCAGAAGGTCGCGAAGGCTGGAAGGATACGGCGGGCAGGGCATGTTGCGAGAATGCCGGACAATAACCCTGCAAAAATGGTGTTCGCCTCGAATCCGGCCGGTACAAGAAGGCGTGGGGCACAGCGAGCACGATGGGCGGACCAGGTGCAACAGGATCTGGCGAGTGTGGGTCGTCAACGAGGTTGGAGAGAGGCAGCCATAGACCGAGTATATTGGTGAAATGTTGTAGATGAAGTCATATCGTAAATACGATGTATGGCTATTTAAATAAATAAATAAAAACAACCGCAGCTTTCCTGGCTGGCTTCTAAATACTCTGCCATGCTTCTGATTTTGCTTCTTCTCAAGCCTATGGAATTAAGGTGAATTGCTGCTCCGTGTATTTTTTTCCTATCTTTTATGTCTCTCTCGCAAATTTACTTCGCTATTTCAAATTGATAAATCTCGATTGTTAAGGAACGAACATCGAATCGAACTACATCAGATTGCTCACAGCAAGTAAGCATGCAAAATGATGTGATTAAATATCCAATATCTAGCACAGATTCTGAGTTATATCAATTCTAAATTTTGAGGTTATGGCTACCGTCGAGTTCAGCGTGAGCCCTTAATGTATAAACCTGTGCCGTCACTAAATATTCTTGAACTTAAAAACTACAAGCGAAAAAAAAAAATTGCAGAAAAAATGTGACAGCTCTCGAAAACACAACCGTTCGTGGGCAGAGCTTGCTGCGTTCTTCCAAAGAAATTGTCTTGATTAAAATATATTTTTTAAAAGTCATTTCCAATGTTTCTGGAACTTTGTTGTTACCCTTGACTAATGTTGCCGTTTTGCCATAAAAGCTCCTTATTTTGGATCACCCTTGGGCTGAACTGGCCGGCTTGACGTGCCGCAATGGCTCAGTAGGGATTCTTGGTCAAGACCCGAAGCTCAGAGTCAGTTCCAGTTGTAATTTTTCCACCTGCTACAGAGGATCGTGTGTCTGGAGGTCACATTGAGACTTTTACTGTTTCTGGGCGCGGGTTTTCACAGTGTTGTTTTGTAGCCCAGCACGTTTCATGGTTTTCTGCATTAAAACCGACTGACACCTTGGATTTTTTTAGCGACATCTCGAACTGACACGTTTGGACGGTTCCTTAACCGTTGCACCACTTTCCTGACCATTTTACTATCAATTGGACCACTTTTACGACCACTTCCTTCCTTCCTTGCTTCGGGCACTCAGACGCTCCTTATCGACCGAGACAACGTTTGTATTTGCAATTCCAAGCTCTTTAGCGATCCATCGATGGGACGCCTCTGGATTTTGATTGTAAGTACACAAAAAAATGAAACACTGTATGAATAACTATGAAACTTTAAAGATGTAAACAATTCACTATGAATAAGATTTGCTCAAATTTTCAGGTGTTTTACTCATACGGTTCGAAATTTACAGACAATTTTCGGTGTGCCATTTTTATCGAACAAACGTTTTAGTTTCAAACCGTTAAAAACCGAGCAGATCTGTTTACAAACAACAAACCACTCTCGCCAAAATGACGTACCCCATTTCTAAATGACCTAGATTTTCCTACTAACCTGATTCATTTCCCCTCATAAGCGCCCCACTTCATTCAACATAAACGAAAGCCGACAGTAATGTCACAATGAAACAATATTCCTATCAACCGACATTTTGGCACGCAAGGACATTCTCCCTCCGCACATAAAGTAAATACAGTCATGCAATGTGGCAACCACACTACAGCCCTTAAATTAGGTTACCAGTTTCTTCTCCGTTCGCTCCATCCCCCAGTTGGGTCGATTTTTTGTGACTTCGAGCCAAAACGGGTACTGATTTGACTTTCATGCATGCATGTTCCCCACACCACAATCTCGTCACGTGTCACTGTATATTGGGAAAAGCTTGGAGCGGGTGAAAATCCTGACCATACAGAAGAAAAAATCCGCCAGCAGCAAGAAATCATAAGTCATAAAATTTTACGACTTTTTTCCTTTCTCTGTGGCACATGGATGATTCTGAGAACTTCGATTCGGCTGGTGAATGGTGATGGCGCTTTCAGCGAACTGGTCTACTACCCTGTCATAAGGGAACGTCAAACGACCCCCCCACACACAGCCTGGTCCAAATTGAGATTCAATCGAGATAAAGGCCAACGCGTCGGTGCCTCCTTGAATGGGGACCGGAGCGGAAAAAAAGCTACGACTTCCCAGGTCCCAATGGTGTGGAAATATTTATGAAGAGAGTTCTGTTCCAATATCTCCAAAGCCAACCAAGCTGCGCGATCCGAAATGAGAAAATCCAAAAAGTGAATTCCCTGAAAACTCAAATTTCAAGCATCATCCATATTTCTCTGCCAAATCGAGCAAGATCGAACGGGGGGAGCCGATTGAATACGGCCTTCGAGTTCGACATGCTCGGAATCAGAGGATTTCTTTTTATTCATGATCCTGTTTAAATATTCAACAAGCCGTCGAAAGTGGGTCTCGACAGGACACTGTGCACCGAGCGAGGGAAAAAAATCGCTCTTCGCTACTGCTGGCTCAAGAACACATTTATGGAAATTATGAAAGTGCAGCTGCCACAGTGGGCGATGAACGGCTCACTGAAGGAGACGAAAAAAAAAAACGTGGAAGAAAACCAGAAAAGCCTGAAGAAATTTAATTTCACTTCTCTGAAATTGACGTTGGTTGTAAGAAGATGCAATTTTCAAATGCAAACAGAATGCCACTGTCGGCCGGAGAAGGAAGAAAAGTTGTTTTCGTTACTCCGGGAAAATTTGTTTTCGCGCACCGCTGTGTGATTTTCCTTGTGTGTATGTGTGCAGAAGTTCCGCAAAAGCTCTCCAACAAGTTTCTGCGTAGCAAAACAACAATTGCGAATTAGTGAGATGGATTTTGGTGGATTCGATGGATGAAGGGAGCAAACGAAAAATGTTTGCATTTTTTTAACGGTTTCGGTTTTCCACGGTAAAGTTGTTTGAAAGCTGTGAGTTTTTGAGTGGCATTTCGGGAAAAATTCAGCACAAGAGATTAAGGAATTTTCGGATTAATTTCATTTAACCTTAATGTTGATTGCGAAGTGAAGAATGTCATAGCACCTTTTCAAAATGGATGCTGTTTCGAACCTTACTTGAAATCGAAGCAATCGATCGCAATTGAATTATTCTGGAGACTAGAAGAGCATTCATCAATCACTCCGGAATGCGAAATGCGAACCATTATTCAAATTCAGACCATCCAAACGACTGTTTCGAAAGTTTGCTTCCCATGAGATGTGAACAGGCGCATTGTCTGAACTAGAAAAGAACTGACACATCACATATCAAGGCATGCTGCGTGGTCATAAATCATTTGACATCTATATTATCATTTGATGGCGCTTTTTAGTTTTCTTCTTCCGGAATGGAAAGTGAGGTGACAGAACAAACAATAATTCGTCCTTCTTGCTGCTATATTCAAAATGCTATCTTATGTCTATCTTTCTCTGCACATAGAATAATAGACTGTGGAGCAAACTTAGATAAAAACGACAAAATGGCAAGTGATTTATGCGCTTTGGTTTCCCCAACCAGCCGACCGCATCCCATCACCTGATCATCTTGGCTGCTGCCCAGTCAGTATCTGCCCGGAGGGAAGTGAAAAGTGGAAACTCAATCCCAGAGCTTGAAATAGATCCTGCTCAGTCGTGGTACATCAGCATCAACGTCGTCATCGTCTTCCGCATATCATTCACTTGGCCGAGAGCGATGCATTCCTCCCTACCGACGACGACGACGACGACGATGAGGCTCATTCAACAAGTCTCTACTGTGTACTTTGGCCTCTCGGCCCGCAATCAAGTAAGCTTTTATCATGCAAACATGGTTCGGGACTAAGCCGCCGGGTAGGAAGATTAGGCTTCCAGCGAAAAATGTGCTTTGTTCAACCATTTTTTTCTTCTTCTGGTGAGGAATCCGGCCACTGCAAGTTTGTTGGCATCTGCCAACAATCTACAACACGTGCACACGTACAACGATGACGGTTGACATTTAACAAAATATAATGCGACGGAACGGAAGTTTGCATTTCTCTTAAGCTCAAAAAAAAAAAAATGTAGAGCAAAGGAAAACAACAGACAACCGGATATCTAGCGGCATCCATCCATCATCGTCGGTTTTTGACAAAGTCGGTGTCACTGCGACTAACATACACGCCCGACGAAAACGGTCTCATTCTATTGTCTACATGATGGATCAACTTGAAGTTAGTAGAAACCCGCAAAGGTAGTGAAAGTCTTATCGACGTAAACATGGACAAACAAACAGTGACATTCCGTTTAATTGAGTTTTATAATTTAGTAATTTTTTTTAGTTCCTTGATTTTCGAGATTTTCAGCTTTGGGCTGGTTCATCTCCCGCCGCAGTCACTCGAATACCTTTTTGGGTATTTGATGATGATGATGGTCCCGCCCTTACCTTACAAAGGTTTGAGCTAGACGATTTTATCTCTAAGATAATTAATTTGGTAACAATTCAAACCAGTTATGCAAAAAAAAAAAACGAACTGATTTCATCTACAGATATAAATTTCTTCAAAAGTATCCATTTGCTTCACAGCGACATAATCGTGAAAAGCTTTGATGTTAACCACAAAAATTCGCAAGTATTCCCAGCGATCAGGACATTCTGTTCCAATTCAGATCACAGAATCCAGTAAAAGGACATTATCACAAGACAAGCCAATATCCGATCCTGCCCGTTACAGAGCCAATGCAGTTCCAACACTAATGGAGCCGCCAGCTTAGTTTAGGGCTGGCCAAGAATATCTCACCAGGGATGTCAAGAATGTTTCCAAACCGAAAAAATCCTGGACCGGCATTAGTCAAACTTTTACTTTCAACCACAAAAGAATTGACGAAGAATTCCCCGACATTCAGCCAGACAACTCGCTACTATTTCATAGTACCATCTGAAGCATCAAAGGCCAATTTTTTTTTACGAATTCAAAAAGAAGTCCATCATATCTGTATACCGCGCGCGAGGCTCAAACAATTGTAGACTACTTTCTTTATATATTTTTTTTAAACTAACATAACATTATACAAATTTCCATCATCACTACTGTGACGAACAAAATAGTGGTGAGTATTGTAGTATTGTAAACGTGAAAAAATAAAATAGCCAACTCATTATAATCCGTTTGTAAAGAACTTCGTCAGATACATTCTTCATTTTTACAAAAAAAAAAAAAGCAACATAATTGTACAAGAAATGGTCTACACAAAATAATTCGTTTTATAATAGTAAAACATCGTCAGGTACAATCTTCATAAATATTTGAAAAAAAAATTTCGCTTGCTGCTCAGAATACAGTTTTAACGTGTGAAATACATAGTCTTTTAAATTCTGAAAATGTTGGCGCACCTTTAAAGTGTCTTGGCATCGAATTGAAAACATTTATTCCTTTGAAATATAATGAGTTTTGTGAAGCACATGTCAAGAAACTCGGTGTTCTTATTTCATCCGCGTTTCTAGTATTATACCTATGAATATCACTTCCTTTTTCAATTCGATTACACAAATATCGAGGCAGCAAACCATTAACTACTTTAAAAATGAACACCATAGTCAAATATATAATTCTCTGCTTTACCGATAACCATTGCAACGCGTCGAACATAAAAGTCGAGGAAGTGAATCTTTTACATCTTAAAATCAAGCGCATTATTTTATTCTGCAAACGCTGTAACCTCAATATTTGTGTTTGGTTGGCCAAGAATAAAATGGAAGGGCAAAACTCTAAATGAGGGGAGATGATTGATTTGTATAGCTGTATTTTACTGCAAGTAGTTAAATCGTTTTTCAATCGGCATAGAATTCCATACTTCTTGGCAATTTTCTTGATGACATTGTCAATGTGAGCGTTGAACTTTAGCTTGTCATCAATAATCACGCCAAGATATTTAATCTCCCGAACGCGATCAATTGTCTCACCATCAATCGTAACTGAGACATTCTCATTTACTCGATTCTGTGAAATTACCATAAATTTAGTTTTACTTATATTCAAAAAATGCAAATCTTCGTTCAAATGGGTAACGGCTTCATTTAAATCTTTAGCTGCAATGAACAACACAGTGTCATCTGCAAACAGATTAATGTCACAAAATCGTAAAACACGTCGCATGTCATTAATATACATAATAAACAAAAGGGGCCCTAATACACTTCCCTGGGGCACACCAAGGTTATTCCCCACGGGACTGGAAACAGAATCATTAAAAACAGTCCTTTGAGTTCTTTCCATTTTGCTAATACTAAATTTAACGCGGTTTCACAAGAATGGCCTTCCCGGTAGCCAGATTGTTCCGAAATCAACAAAGAATTTCTATTCAAATATTCTAACAACTGGCCTTTCACAACAAGCTCTAAAATTTTCTCTAATGTGTGCAACATGTTGATAGGCCGAAACACTTCGGCTTTAATCGTCCCAGCAACCTTTTGAATCGGAACAACCAACGATTCTTTCCACACTTCAGGCACGTGCCCAGTTTGCAATGATTCATTAATAAGGTCCAGTAAAGTGTGACCAATGACATGAAAGCAATCTTGAATAACTCTAGCATTAACATTATCTACTCCAGCCGTTTTTCCTAAGGAAAAGCAAATATTTCTAAGCTCATCTCTTGTGATCGGGTGAAAACTTTCAAATCTGCAATTAATATCAACTGGCTGGTTTAATTCATCAGGTTCATCGACCAATTCAATTGATTGGTTGATCAATGAAACGCTATTGACGAAATAATCATTAAACTTAGATGCAATTGCTTATTCAGACTGTTCTATTGTGCCTTCAAAAGTTATGGACCGCGGTCTGCAATTGCTAGGTTTCAATAATGATTTCAAAATTTTCCATAACTCTCTGCTGTTGTTTTGAAGTTGATCAATTTTCCTCTGTATATATTCACAACGAGTTTTTTTAATGGATTGTGAATATATTTATTATTCCGCGCGATTGTGTACTTATTCCAATGATTATCACTATTAGATCTACAAAACTTTTTGTGCAATTGCGTTTAAGACGCAAAAGATCCAAATTGTACCAGCTGTTCGAGTTCTTCAAAGAAACAAATTTTTGTTCTACTAGCTTATTTGTACACGTTTTCATGGTATTAGTAAGAACAGCTGCAGACTCATTTAAATTAACGATCGCTATTGGAAAATCCACGCTTCTCTGAACAAGGTTAGAAACAGCCTGTTTTGAATATTTCCTCCAGCACTTCAATTTTACAAAATCATCGCTATTATTCAAGTTATTCTCAATTATGTTAATACCTACTGTCTCATGATCGGTTATTTTCAAATCAGTATCGACAACTGAACAAACAGAATCAAAATTAGAATAAACATGATCAATCAAAGTTCTAATGTGCTTGGAAATTCGCGTATATTCATCTACCGTTTGTCTTAAATTGAAAAAGTTAGCTAAATGCTTCAAATGATTCGAATTATTATTATCACGCCAATTTATATTGAAGTCACCAGCTATTATATTTAATTTACTCGAATCAAGAAATACCTCAAGCCAGTTCTCTAAAATTTCAATAAAACGCTGGTCACTAGAACTGGGAGAGTGATATAAAACACCATAGTTACCCATCATCATGCCACGTACAACTGTTATGCCCAAGAACCAGTTACCATCAACCATTTCGTTGTGGCGAAGATTGAATTGAACTGATTCTTTGACATAAATAGCAACACCGCCAGTATGTCTAGAATGTGATAAACAAGCAGCAACATTATATCCCGGAATGCAGTATTGATCAAAGGCTTCAATTTCAACAATGTGAGTTTCTGCTAACAAAACCAAAAGTGGACGTTTTTCTTCTACAATCTGACGTAATGCTACGTAGTTTGTTGACAACCCCGCAATATTGAAATACAAAAAATTAAATTGATTACCATTCTGCCTGGAACTCGGTTGCTATTTATTGAAACGCAAGCTGCTTTTCTTTTGTTCAAAAAGTCTCTTGTACACCAAACATTGAGAGCTAAATGCGGCATGGTTTACGTCCAAGTTAATTTTACGTTCTTTATTCATTTTCAAACAATTAACACATTTCAATACAGTTGACGTACACTCCGATGTCTTGTGGTTTTGACTACACCGAGAGCATGTATCACAGTTTTTGCAATCAATGCTCTTATGTCCAAATTCTCTACATTTGAAGCATCTCAGAACATTAATGTCAGGATATACAAAGCACCGATCAAAATCTACATTTACTTCATTTGCTTTTAACATACAATTATATATATCCAAATCGACTTCAATTACCGCACTAAACTTGTTGTAAATGAACCGTGGATTTTCGTAAATTCTAACTACTTTTACATCATTTATTGCGATGTTTTCATTTTGACTTTTCAAATAGTCTATGAAAACATCGGAGGATAATTGACCGCTTATCCCCACCACTTTCAATTTTTGTACCCACGTGGGAACAACAGCACTATAATTTTCACCCAGATTGCTTTCAATACCATTTTTCACATAAGTTACATTTGCTCCGATGGCACATTCAACAATAATGGCACCATCTTTTCCATTCCTAATATTACTAATTTTGTGTGTTTTTGGATCTAAATTAGTTTTCACAAAATAACGAGCATCATCGCAAGCTTGTTTGGACTCTTTTGGTTTGATCACTATGACCGGACGAGCCTTACAATTGCTTTTTTTTACTACCTATTACCTTTAATATTACTATTTTGTTTACTTTTATCATTCACATTTTCATTGCGCCTCTTTACGACATCCGCAAAAGTTACGTTGCCTTGAAAAACATCATCAATTGCATCGTTATCGCTTGTTTGAATTTTACGCTTTTTGCCAATTTGCATCATTCATTACAGCTAAACTTTTTCGCGCATTAATCTCCAAAACTGAACTTGTCATAGCATCAAATTTCTCACAGATTAATTTATCAAAAGACTTATTTATACTTTGTCTCAAATGTTCCATCCCGTTTTTCAACGCGTCGTCTATTTGGGCAGAAATATGATCTCGCATGCAAGTGATCGAGTCCGATAGTTTTTTCATACCTTCCTCCATCCGCTTAGCATCCGAGATCGCATCTTCTTGCCCACCACAACACTGGTCTGATAGACAGTCTACACATTTAAAGCAAAGGTTTGCATTATCGGTCACAAGCTTTGCCGTTCCTTTCGTAAGTGGTGTAATGGAATACACGCGCACACTTACCCACACAAGTTAACGGCAGATCAGCCGCAACCATTCCCTCATTGCATGTATAACAACAGGCCATTGTCAAGCAGTAGGCTCAAAACACATTATACGTCGACGCTACCGATAACCAACGACCTTACCAAAGAAAAAGACAAGGCAAAAAAATAGCACAAATTGTCTCCCGGGGCGCCGGTTGAACGACCAATAAAATTGAAATTTAATTAGAACAAGCTGCAATCGCAGCTGTTCTTTAACTTAGCCTGATCACAAAAACACTCTGGATGCGCGTTAGAAAATTTCTTTTGCGTCAAAGGGTAAATGCACCCTTCTTTTTGCGGAAATGCTCCTTAAACTTTGGAAAAACGCTCCTTAGATGCAATCAGAGGTATTAACCTTCTGGTTAGCGCTTGCCGGATGTTTTGAGGGGTTATAAGTTTCTTCAAGATTTTATAGTTTTGACGGGTCTTAAGTTTCTGAATTTAAGAGTCGTCAAAACGAAACTAAGACCCGTCAAAACGAAATTAAAACTCATCAAAATGAAATTAAGACTCGTCAAAATGAAATTTAAACCCGTCAAAACTACCTAGAAGATTGCGGAGCAAAGCTCCGCTATACAATCCTGAGTAAAATTTAAGACCCGTCAATACAATCGGCAAGCGCTAACCAGAAGGTGAATACCTCCGATTGCATTATACCGGGCAAACGCATCTAAGGAGCATTTTTCCAAAGTTTAAGGAGCATTTCCCCAAAAGAAGGGTGCATTTACCCTGCTGCCGTTTTTAACATTTGTTATTAATTTTACTTTTCCCTTCATACGAAAAAAAACCTACTGCCCTATCTGACCTCAAGACTGCACCTTTTTCTTAATTGCATGTTTACAAAACACTTAAGAGAAACTCCTGTTAATCAACTAGGGTCATCCATTTTAACAACAAAATCACAAAACGACCCCGCGTCGATAGTATTGGTGCCGACCAGCCGCCAATTGTTGGTCGCGCAAAAAAGGCAACATCAACACGAGAACGACAGCAAAGTAACCATCCAAGAGAAATGACCGCGCCGGAAAGATTCAACCATGATTTTCGTCCCATATTGGGCACATTTCCTGAAAATTTCAACACATTCTACTGCACCGGTTATAGCACTTAACTTTACCACCGCTGCCAAACTGGTTTAAAATAACTTTGTTCGAATTAAGTGAAAATTAGCGAAAACAAACTGACAGCAGAGAAAACAAGTCCGCATGCGGCAAAAGCACACTTCGATCTCCTTTATCGTTATAGAAAATGTATCGAATACACACGTTTTTCAGACAAGCCGTGTCCATAAACACATAGATTTTAATTTCAGTGTACTATTTGCACCACCAAAGGATGCGGTGTGTTTGCTTGCACTTTGCTTCTTTGGAAGGTCGCTGTGTTTGTACCCATTGAAGAGGAAATTTCCAATACACTGAGAAATGTTATGAACAAATCCATTATCTGTACACCGGATGCCTCCTGCTGATTCTCAGAATGAGAATCACGGACAGAGCAACATGAATGATAAATAAAAATTATGTTATGAGTTTTATTATCAAAGAACATTTTTGACATCTGTTTTCACCTACGCGGAAATCGTTAGGCTATGCCAAGCAAACGCGAGAAAAACTTCTTAATTGGATCGTTTCTAATCTATTATGGACGAATTAAATTGATTGATAACATAATTGTACAATTTTGACAGCTGGATCGTTGCATATTTGAATCGAACGTCTAAGATTTCCGATCATACATTGATATTAAGTGTCATGTCGGTTCGTTGATACATCACTCTTATCACTCATTTTGAATCAAAATCCTGGATCATTGAACTTGGCTATGTAGGGGGCGGTGATACGATTTCCGAAGTAACTAATAGAATGCTGATAACTTAAAAATTATTCGGAAACGAAGCCCGTGAGCTTCCAAATATGTATTTTTATCCACATCAAGTTTCACCGTTTCACAAACCTCTACCAATACTGTGACGAATGTCAATCCCAATAACCTTTCCCATAAGCAATGTAGGTACCTACCTGTTCCTTCCGAATACCCATCAAATTTGTTCGTTTCCAAAATCAACATTCTCTCATCTATTCACAAAACAAAAGTCGACGGGATTTGTTGTTTTTGTTTCCTGCAGAATAACTCGCTTGATGAGGGTCAACATCAACATTGTTCGAAGCTGAAAGCCGCTCTTCCAAGATTCTAGAGAATGAGCGATTCAGACAAAAGTTTTGTTTGCATAACAATGGCGCTTGATTATCTCCAGATGTGAAAGTGGATTGTGAAAAGAAACTCACACAACAACATAAGATCGAAAATTTTGACTACAGTTATCCTTTCAGTCCGACTTTCCAAAGATGACAAGCTAATGATAATCTTTCTATACATTTCCCCACCGACCTGCCGATTGTTCACTCTTCATCAAAATTCAATACACTCGTCAATAATGCCGACGCTGGACCGAACCAAGGGTGGTGAAGCTGGAAATGAATTCCAGGTTTATGCACCAACCCCTCATTGGGAACTGGTTCCAATCGTGGGAGGAGTGACAGCTATGAATACAGAAAATGTGACTCCCTTGCCTTGGCAAAGAAGTAAAAGCAAAGCAAGCGCAAGAAGAAGAAACACATGCAAATATTTGTGTACCTTTGTCACAGTGCCTTATCGGGTTTTTCAACTTGCCACCGTATGGAGATTTTGGGTGGATGGGTAGGGGAATTTGCCATGATGGTACCACAGATAGCCTTCCAGCTCGAAGGCTGAAACTACCGGTCGTCAATCCAGCTTAGGAGTGCAATTTAAGTATTTTACATTTTATATCAGATCAGATCAAAAGTCAAACAGAAGTGATAAGGCAAACAACACATTGTGGTATTGCTGATGGCACAAACGGCGATGGAGACGCAAAGATATTGATCGGAGCACACTTTGTGGGACTTGAGTAGAAATGGCCAGTTTTGAGTGTCTATGGAAATAAGATCATTCTTTCGCTTTTTTCTCTCTATTGATTCATTGATACGAAGAAGGTCACTCTCCAGAATACAAACCAGATTCAGGGAAACCTTCATTTTACATTTCAATTCAAGTAAACATGAAAATCAGCAGATTGCATTTTGCATCCAGTGTCTGTTCGTGGTTTTAATGGACCAATCGAATCGGAACTTTTCTCCCTCCTTCTTTCATCCTCTCAAGTGCCACTTCATGCTGGCAAAGCTTTCAAGATTACCCATAATTAATATTCCAGAAACGTTCCCGAAATCGAAGAGAAACGAAAAACCAAATTGACTAACCCCTAACCGGTGATCTTGTGGACAAAGATGTGCTTCCCACTGAGATCACCGCCGTATTGTTGAAAGCGCTTCTCTGAATGGATTATGTAAATTGTGGCTTTGGATAGATGCACCCAGTGGCATGATTGGCAACAGTATCGAACCACTTTATTTGCATGGGAGCAACATTATAAAATGTTGGTTTGTAAATGTGAAATATTTGGAGTGCATGGTGGCAGACAAGAAATGAAATTGATAAGTTGGGTAGTTTGGGGTTATTTGGACACCCTAAGGAAGCATTCGACCATTTCCAACTCAGCGCTATTAATGTCACAAACATGTCATCAGACTTCGACGAATACATGTATTCTTGGCTTCAGTAGTGTCAAATTATTGTTTTGCGCTCAAAATACACTAACAATCTCTAAAAATGCAACGGCAGATTTTTGGATCTCAAATTTTTCTCCGGTGTTAAATGGAGAGTGCTTTGGGTAACTTGTATAAAACAATTTAGGACAAAAACTAGATATTAATTGTTATGTAGAATTAATGATAAACATAAATCAAACAACACTGAACTGTTGACTTGTTGAAAAACATAATTATTATTGTTACCCTTCTTATAATGACGGGTATTGAAATCGATTATAAACCACACTATCTTTCCAAGGTCCCCAGGGCCATGTGTCATATCCCATTCGACATCACTCGACAACTTTGCAAAATGCCTGTGTGTATATGTTTTTTTATAGGGTTCAAAAAGCTTCATAAGCCTATCCTCTAATGTTGTTGGCACGGTATGGGACTTACTTAAGCGGTAATTGGAACAATCCTTATACTCTCCTTGTCTCCTGTGATTTCAGTTAAAGCTGGCATGCTCGCATGTTCCCTTAGGGCGTTACGTGAACCCATTGAGATGTGTACCGATGTAGAGTAGCCGACTGTCATGACATGTTCCTTCACAGTCACACTTGTGGGTCACTTGCTCGTGATCTATGGATTGCAGTGTCGTCCACTCTACTCACCTACTGCAACGGATAGTTTCCCAGCGAAGGAAAGTTCTCTCGAAAAATAACTTGGCTCAAACTTCATGATTTTTCTTCTTCGGACTCCTCTGGTGTCTCTGTTCAAGTAACCCTCTTGATCCTCCTCCAACAATAGTACTAGGTTAGTCAAAAAGTTTTGAAAGCCGAAATGAAAATACAATTTTTCTTGGGGAAATCACTTTTATTGCTCAGTACAGTCTTCCATAAGATCAATACACTTGGTCCAACGATCTTCCAACTTTGTTGTCCCATCACGGAAGTTTTCTGGAAGGCCTGCAAAATACTCCTCTACGACGGCTATAACCTCTTCGTTTGATGAAAAATGCTATCCAGGAAGGAATTTCTTGACGTGTAAGAACAGCCAGAAGTCAGAGGAAGCTAAATATGGTGAAAACGGTGGATGCTGCAACAATTCGTACCCCAATTCATTGATTTTCGCGATGCTTTATTGAGTTTTGTGAGCAGGTTTTATTTCATCTGCAAACTGGGTCTTTTTTCACATTTTTTTCCATTCAACTGGTCCAAAAGGTCACAATAATAATCAAAGTTAATTGTCTTACCGGTTTGGAGATAATCTATCAATAAAATTCCTTTTGCTTCCCAAAAAAAAAACTGACGCTAGCACCTTTTTGGCCAATTTCTGGACACGAACTCGCTTCGGAGCCAAAGTTCCTGGTTCACGCCACTCCTTAGCACTTTGTTTTGATTCAGGATCATGATAATAGTTCCATAGTGATTAATCGACGCAAAAAATCCTTTTTATCCTTTCGAAATTGCTCCAAATGTTGCTCAGAAAGTCGCATTCCAACGTGTTTTTGTTGCATTGTTAGCAAATGTGGCACACATTGTGCACACAGTTTTTTGAAACCCAAAACTTCAATAGGAGATAATTCAATGCAGACGTCTTCCAAATTTGGCAGATCGACAGGCAATCGGTGGAGACCCACCTGGTACCTCATAGCAATATGCTTAGAGGCGAACAGGAAGATTTGATGAGCTCCCTCCCGGTAGGCGCTCACCACCCTCATGCTCAAAAACTTGAATGTACTGTTCAGACATGACCTATTTCTTGACGTCTTTATTGCTGGGAGTTAGGCCAGACTACCATATCGGAGTACTGGCGTGGGTACACTAGCTAGGAGCCTCATCTTACTGTTGCTTATAACCTAATTGTTGCGCATCATTCTGGCCAACGCGATTATCACGCCCAAGTGCTTGACTTCACGTTTCTAGCCGATGATTTCGTTTCTTTAACCGAGATTTTCGCCTGTTACACTGCTTTTCGATTGCTGATCAGCATCATCTCTGTTTTGTGATGGGCTATCGCCAGCTTTTTCGTCCGCATCCAGTTTTCCACAGTATCTAACGTCTTGACTACTAGAAGAATGACATCGTCCGCAAAACTGACAATCCTCACACCCCAGGGAAGGTTCTGCTTTAACCAAGGGTGAGTCGCTTAGCACAATATCCCTTGTGCCCATTTTTTTAAGTGTGCCTTTAAGCGTTACGATGAGTGCCAATAGGTGCCCATGTGTGCCACGGTAATTTGGCAGTTCAATCGTTATGTTTTGGCTACGCCTGGCAACCAGACGATTGTTTTGTTGAGCTTTGCAAATTTTTTCCTGGTGATTTGAGTCTCGATCAAGGTTTTTGTTGTGGAAACCGCGTTTTTGATACTCTTGTGTTGAGACAGCGAATTTCAGCGATAAAGAATAAAAGCTCAAGAAGCTAAGCGCTGGAAGTAAGTGCGAGAATTCTTATAAACTGTCATATATTTATTATTAGTTTTTCTTCTTTCTCATCAGCTCACGTAAGACTGCGAAAACAATTAACGAGACGCAACTCCACCCTTTGATAGCAGATTCACCCGGCATTACAACAAAATGTATCAAACCGTATCTCCCATGCGAGATTCCTCTGTAATAATATTAATTATTCGATTCATGTGTGTTTATGTTAAGTTGTTAATTGTAATAGTTTAATGTAATGTGTATATCATGCATTCCATCATAACCTTCTTCAATCCTTTCTTCTTGCATAGTCTTCAATCTGCTCGAACAATTTCTCAAATAATTCTTTGGACCACTCAATGGATCACAAGATATGAGATCTGAGTCGTTGTGTGAGGTACTAGTAGTAATCTCTAACGATGTTCCTCCGTCGGCAATGCTGAGGCTTACGAACCGCACTGCAGCATAAGAGTGACTAATTATATTTAATGTTTAATTTAATTACGACATGTCCGAATATGTTTGACTTCATTTCCTAGATGACCATTCTGGCATTCGGGGGAGTTCTACAAAAAAGGCGTGTTTTGGAGACCACTGCGTCGGCTTGCATTAAACAAATGTTAACCGGAATATAAACTGGTCTAATTATTCGCTATTGAATGTTCAGGAAGACATTCAAATTGTAATCCAATTATTAACCCAACATTAAATACATACAAGACTTATTGAGACTGAAATGGTCAGTAGGCTGAAAATCATGAGTCCACATGGGTCAATAAGCCGAATTCTGGAAAGTAGGAAATTGTTCTTTATATTTCATGGAATCTTTGCTTACAAACTCTCAAGGAGATATTTGTTCAGTTGTATCATTATTCAATGCTTTCAACCTGCTAACATCTCATGTGAAAAATTGAATTTAGTATGTCTTGAATAAAAGTAGTTGAAATTAAGCGTAGGGCATGTTTAACTTGCGGACTGCTTTTCTCTGAGGTTTTTAAATTAAATGACCAAGAGAAACTCAACCGGTAAAATTAGAAGCCTTGTCTTTCAGAACCTCTAATTGGAAATTTATTTCTGTCACATGTAGCCTTTGGGAAGTATAAACAGAAATTTTACATCGCTAGAACTGTTCTGTGCCATTGGCGGTATATTCACACGATAAATGCACTCATTTGACTGTCAAGGGGGTACCCTGCCGTGTTCTTATGGACCTAACGTTTGCATTAAAAAAATGGACTTTATTCGGATGATGATTGAAAAAAGCTAACACAGATAATTGCTTTTGAAAAATTCCCCATAACAGGTAATTATTTAAGCTTACTTGCCAAAAATTTCTACGCCCTTGTGAGCGGCCTTTCGGCAGTTAACCGAAACATTCTCCAATATGGACGAAAACATGTTTTAAGGCATGCTTTTGAGTCCATTTTATTTATGAATTCTTCCTCAGTTTTCACGACAAAATTGTTGGAATAGATCTTTCGCTTCAGGTTGGCCCAGAAATTCTCGATGGGACGCAGCTGGGGTACGTTGGGCGGGTTCGCCGATTTGGGTACCACATCGATATTCAGCCGCTCCATCTCCTCCAACGATCGCTTCGAGTAGTGGGTCTTCGCCCTAATGGAACGACGCTTTCTTTATGAACGACGCAATTTTCGGCAGGCATTTCGTACTATTAATTTCCCCGTTCACGGCCAGCCCAAAGCGAAAGAAGAACGGCTTTGATATCCCCTTCTCGCTGATTGTCAGCCACAGCAGCACCTTACTGGGGAACTTGGTGTGTAAAATGAACTTCAACTCGGAGCTCACTTCCTTCGTGGGAGAAGTAAAATACAAAGTGCCCTGTGAGTCGTTGCCATCCAGGGTGAGATAAGTCTCGTCGTCCATCACCACCGCCACGTCGCGATTCGCCGAGATAATCGAGTTGACCATCTTATTCAGCCACTGCCGCTGCGTCATTGCCTGCAGCTCCGAAACCAGTGGACGCGACTTCCGCCTGTACTTTCATGTTCGCCAGGTACTTTTTTACTGTTCAGCCGGTTGAACCGACCTTCAGGCCAAGCGCACGCAGCAATATAGCAACTTTTCCCTCGGTCTTCCTCTTCAGCATCCTTTGGAGCTTCTGGTCGCTCAGGGTCGTCGGCCATCCGGAACCGGGCTTACTTTCGATGCTCTGATTGTTGTCTAATAGTGCCAAGATGTTGTAGATGCCGGAACGGGCGTATCCGGCGTCCGTTTTCGACGCGGTGGGGTGCCGTTCTTTGAACGCGCACACTTCTGAACGGAGTTGCTTCACTGTTTTTGCCATCACGGTTAGAGTTCGACTGATAGAGCTGTCAAATTTTGTCGGCTGACTCATGGATTACTATGATTGATGCTGCATGGGTAGGTTTGTCAGTGCGGGTGAAGGTAAACCCATGAAAAATCGGCAATTTTTGTCCATTTTTTATAATGCAAACGTTATCAATACTTTCTCTTCACATCTTTGGTTCTAGCAGAAATTGCTGTCCACTGCTAGGGTTGCATGTTGATAAGAAGGATATTGCCATTTTCAAATATCATAATTAATTACTCGCTTCATTCAACTAACAATGCCCCAAGGGCTGATCTGAAAAATTAATTGAAACATTAAACACACTAAACACACCAAACACATAGAACACTTAGACAAAGCTGTAGATTGAGCTTAAACACTTCAAATTGTAAATTAGTAAAGAAGACAAAGAATAAGAAATTAAAAAACAATTTTAGTAGCTAGTACGTGCGCTATTCAAGAACAACAAAAACATGATAAGTTAAATGAATTATGAGAGATTTATCCTAAGCAGCTCTTTCGACTTTCAAAATTTTGAAGGCTGAGATATCTTTTCAGGTAAATTTTGGGACAAAAAATCATTGAATTATCATTAGAGACTCTTCCTTCTTACAATCATAAGCAGTTCTTTTTTATCTTAAAATTTTAAATCCACTCACATGCCTCGTTGAAGTTTTTTTTCCATTCTTGAAATTAGAACCTAGAATGATTATAAGAAAACATAAACACATAAATTTATCACTTTTCACTAAGTCAGCTTAGTAACTGATTCGGTCTTATGACCCATTAGGCCTATTGGCATTTGGCCTAATAGTATTCGACCTAATGGCATCCAGCCTAATGGCATTCGGCGTATTGGTGTTTGCCCTTATGGCATTCAGCCTAATAACCCATTACCTTCCGGGTACCCCTAGAGAAGTGGCCAGATGCTGACTTTTATCAAGATCCATCGTTTATTCATTGATTTATTTATATAATTGAAACATTTATTAAATGAGCTAATCACGGGCTTCTTATCGTCATGACACAAATCACAAATCATGCAACACGTCAGCAACATCATGAGCATTTTTAAAAAGAGATACAATGGTGATTATATCACGTATCCAGTAGCGCTTTTGACACAACTGGGCATGTTCTGAGGTATTCAAGTTCTGAAGTCCAAGATGGCCACCATCGGTGTTAGACAACTATGTTAAATGTGCAACATGTGTTTTTGGAAAGAAGATAGTGTGAAGATTCCACTAATCTTTATCCGACGATATGTTGGATTTCAAAATGGCGGCCATTGGTTCTCAAAAGTGGGTCGAATACTACTCGATATAGCTTTTTGCAGCACATTGAAGTTTGACACCATTTTGAAATCCAAGATGGTTGCCATTGCTATTCGCAGGAGTGTCGTCTGCGAATAGTATAACAAATGACACAGTTGATTCTCAAATAATTTTATTCTGGCAGGAAAATGAAACGTTTAACAATGTTGCAGAACTCAAGAAATTTAAAAACTTTGTAGAACATTGATGCTATCTTATTTTCCTATTTCAAGAGATATGAACCGTTTGAGAATCAAAGGCTAGAAATCAGTTTTCCTATCAAATTTTGAAAACTCTGAATGTTCTATGTTTACTATGTTCAGTGCCATAGAAAATTTTAAATTACTACTGTACTACTGTAAATCATCTTGAATCAACCAATAAATAAATATGATGATAACAGCGTATTCATTTTTCCCCAAAAAAAAAATGCTGATTTTACCCTAAATGGCAAATAAGAACATAAATTCATATCGTTTTCTTAGTTAACGACGAACTTACATTTTGTTTGAGCGGGATTGTTTAAAAAAAATCAGTGATTCTCAATGCCACTGCAAAAAGTTGATACTTGAATTACCTGAAAACAGCGAACGAAAAATTTATAAATGCTGCTGTCAAAGTGGTATTTTTTTTTATTCTTGTATTTTTTCACACTTACTAAAGGTAAAAAAAAGAATCGATTGCGAAAGTCGTGGTATAAAAACATAGGAAAAATATGAGAACGCAATAGAAACCTGTAAAACCACCGCTTTCCGAGATATTTCACCTTTCCATTCAACCCCAGGTGTCCAATTTACCTCAAATTACTCATTTTTGAGTAACAGAATTGCATTTGTAAGTGTCGACCAAGCAACAAAGGAAATTGGCTTATCAAATTAATAAATAATCACAATGCGAAAGAAAATATTTAATAAAATTATTTTGAGAGCAAAACTGACCGATTTCATTTTTATTCTTCAGGATAGAAAACTTTCTTATCATCATATTTTGATATTAATTCCCAATTTTACAAATGAAATATTCCCATTATGCGAGTTGCTAATTAACTCATCCCGTATTAGATAATGAATGTGGTAGTAAATAGAATTCCCAAAAAGCCACCGCCGTGGCCAATTTGTATTGTATCTTAATAAATAAATGAACAACTATATGTAACCACCAAAAATTCCACATGCCATATATTAATCACATGTTGGATGCACTACACTGTTAAAATTGTTTAGGATTTCTGGAATTTTTCCATAAAAAATGCTAAGTGGTAATGCTTTTTTTCAAATAATAGCAGCCGTTTGAAGATTCCACCAACATTCACCTTCAGAATTAACAAAGTTTTTTTAGATTCCCTTTCACAATGATTAAAAGAGGAGTTTGTTTGCCAGTAACAATAATGCATGAGTATAATTACAAGTTACAAGGACAAGTACGAGCAAGCTCAGCTTGGACTCAGACCTCAGATTTGTCACATAAACACATTAAACACATTGCTTTTCATCTCCTTCGAGGGCATTGATAGCATGCAAAGGGAAGTCCACAGAATTGCAGTTCAAGATTGCACTCAGTTTCCAGCTAATGTTCTCCAATATTTGTCACCATCAGCGATAACCATGTGTCAGAGTAAGTCAACGTTCCAACGTTCAACGCCCCACAACAAGCACATTTCAGCTGCCTGTCTGATCCGGTGGCGGCATCATGAGTCAAACAGCCATCAGGCTCGCATCGTAGCTGGTGGTAATGGGATAAGATTTTTCGACCGGAAATTTCCCCCCAATCATCCAGGAGATTTCCCCAGTTAACCTCCTATACAATACCGCAAGAGTTGCGGTTTGTTGAAATATGTCGTTTCATCAACGATTCGTCTTTCACCATACGGCACGCGAGTTTGCGATGACACTGCAGATGGGTGTCACTTTAGGGAAAATCTGCATGTGACACACTGCTGAGCAGATTCCACTTCAGAGGCGAATGCTTCTCAAAGAATACCAAAGGATGTTTCCGGATGACTTTCGATACTTCTGAGAATGTGCCACGTCGCTGTACAGAACATCGTCGGTTGGCCAAGTCGATACGATAACTGGCGGATATCATACTTGGTCGCCTTGATTGACAAGGCAGCAAACGGCTGCAGTGATGACGCTGAGGAAAATGATGTATTTGGTGCAAAACATATTATTGTACTATTTTCAGTTATTTTTGCATTGGTCGCTCAAGCCTAAATTATCCCATCCCCAAAATATTTATTTTTTCTCTTCCTTTTTTTTTGTTTTCAACAACTAGTTTATTATCGTCTATCAGTTGTGAGCATTTCCAAAGTTATCAATTACGAGCTTTGAATGTCAATACTTTTCGTACTTGTAGTGGTGAATTGTAGTTGCTGTAAATAGGTAGAAGATTGTAAATAGTAGGTTAGTATCTTTCTCATTAATAAACCTTCTGCGGAACAAAATTACGCCTCGTTGTCCGGTCAATCTAATCAAGTGCTTTGCTATTTATTCACCAGTATCATGTAAGTCCGAAAGTATTCCCGGTCTATACTGAAAAGTAGAGTTTTTTTATGATCCCCTGGTCACAAATTAGGGTGAATAAGATGCCAAAATTGCGTGGACTTTGTTGTGTAGTGCGAGAAAGTGCGTCGAGAGGAATAGCTATTTACATGTAAACAGTAGCGTTCCTCACAAACCGTTTTCAAAAATGATAACAGGTCTTAACAAAAAATAGTCAATTTTGAAAACTAAATTTGTATTGTGATAGCAGAATCCAAAAAGGATATCTGAGATAAAAGGACTTAATACTTAGTTGATTCCAGTTTTTTTATTTGCTTTGCTAGGGATGGTCTAACTTTCCAGCAAGAAGTTTACCAAATGAGTAAAAGAAGCTTCATTATTGAAGCATGCATTAATATAAATGCATATTGTATGTTGGATCAAGGAATGGAATTATTAGTTATCAATTAACAGATCTGATTAAATTCGCGCTTCTGAAAAACGGTTGTTTGTTTCAGTTTTGTGAATTTTGTGAACAGTTGTTTATCAATGTTTGAAATTTAACGAAAAATTGTGAATCTTCGCTCAGTATTCAAAAATATTATTAACTTTGGCAACACACCTGAAAAATTGAAAAAAGGAGAGAAATTTCGAACGATCAGTCGGATCAGCTTATTACTTGCAGGTTTATTCTGCCCAAATGGTTTTCCGAAAAGTTGTCGTTTCGAGAATTGGCAAAAAGAACGAAGTGTTCAAGATTGTTAAAAGTTTGAAAAAACGTTTTCTTTTGAAGATTTACCAAAATCTGGACACAAAAGGGGGCATCGGACCTTAAAAAGAAGCTGACAGAGGTACGCTTTTTGAAATCGCACAAACCGTGTTCCGTTCGTGAAATTTTCCAAAAAAAAGTGGAAATTAGCGTCGGAACTGTGGAGAATATCAAACTTGTGTAACAATATCAGAACCTACAAGAAGCATAAATCACCCAAAAGGAAAGTTTCTTCGGAAATGCGGTCACGGAACTTGTATGACATTATCCTCCAAAAGCCGAACCGGTGCATTTTGATGGAAGACGAGACATGCGTCAAATTGGATACCAGTACACCTCCGGGGCCACTATTTTTCAACGCTGAGCAGAGGACAAATAAACCAGATTATGTACGATAAATCTGAACGGAAACATTTGTGAAAAAAGTTTTGGTGTGGCAAGCCATTTGCTCCTGTGGCTTGACGAGTTCTTCATATTTCACAACGGGCATAATACAGATAAGAAAGCATCAAAAACGGTTTCTATCCATCTACCGAAAGCATACGGATCCTCCATTGTTTTGGCTGGATCTGGCATCTTCTCACTACGCTTTTGCTACGTTGGAGATGCTCTAGAAGGTCAATTTTGTCGAAAAATACCAAAATCCCCAAACAGCCCTGAACTGCGTCCTATCGAAAGAAACTGGGCAAGAATTAAGAGGCACGAAAGAAAGAGCTGGAGGAGAAACAAGCTCTGTTGACAGCTTCAAGAAAATTTGGCCGCAGCACAACGAAAAATTCGCACGAAAGTTGTTCAGAATCTAATGAGAGGTATCAAGAGAAAAGACCGAGCACGTTCTTCAGAAATGAAAAAAATCAGTGGAGTTGTGTTTAACACACGACCGGTTGACGTAGACTACGTTAACCCGTTTGATTAGTTTCGTAGCGTACTGTTCTAATGGGACGTTGGGTAAGCATAAGTAAGTGAGAAAGTATGTTAGAACATGCTATGATTCGCTTCTTAAAAATTATTTGGCAGCCGTGGAATGTAACGTTTGGTTTGAATGTTAGTATGATGAAAGGGAAACGATTGTGCTGGCTGTAGTGATTGTGTTGATATAGTCGACCAGCTGGAGACCATTATCCTTATCACGTAATCTCGAAAATCTATCGATAAATGATAAAGCTATAAGCGTTCACACTGTTTCAGTTATTTTTAAATGTTGATTTGACCTCTACCCTTGCCGTAAGGCCTAGTCTGATCAAAATAGCGTTGATGTTTGTCCTAAAAGATCGTTAGACCAGCATTAGATAGTAAGTATGTTAGCGAAATTCTATTGTACACTCTTTAAAAAGCATTTGAAAAGTATTTGCACTTTGTCAAGTTGGTTGACCACTTGATTTTATTTCCCACCTCGAGTTTAAGGCCCTTCTCCAGCGTCCCGACCAGTAGTTAGCAATGCATAACCTCTGGCTGCTTTCAGTTTCGCCCGATAACCTCGAGCTCGCTCGGCATCGGTACATGGTCGTTTCAGAGGATTTTTCGAATGTTCGATCTTAACGCGCTTCCGAAATTTGCGCAAACGGTTAGCATCAAAACGATTAGGCATTGCACTTATTCACACTTTCCAAAGCTTATATCTTCCTTGAAGTAAAACTCTATCCAACGCGAATCGTTAACACAACAGAATAACTATTCATAACAATACTCATTGAAATGTGTATGTTCAAGAATCAAAACGTTGTCGGTGATAGGGATTTTCTTGAAACATGCCAGAACGCAAAATTCTTTAAAATTTCCATACACCGATTGATGAATATGTATGCGAAATATATTAATCTTTTATTTGTAAAATTTTATATACCTGAGTAAATAAAATTGCAATCGTATAAATTCCTTGATTAGAGCAGTCTCAAAAATAAATCGATCAAGAAACGATCGAATTCTTAGCGTCCGGTGTTTCAATTTTTCGTGACGGTAGCCAGAAAAATGGCTGTAAATTGCACAAAATGCTCAAGGTATGCAACAAAGGCATTGTAAATTGTACAAAATGCTCAAGGTATGCAACAAAGAGAAAACTAAAAATGTTTTAGCCACCGCTGTCAGCCTATCGGTAAGAACCAAACATTCAAATCCAAACAATCAATCAAACAACTCTCAAAATTGAATTGTTCGTCCTGAAAAGGACGGATTTGAAATGGTCCGCATTAATCAAAACCTTCTCTGCGCCTTACCAAAAGATTTCTACCAAAAATCACACACACACACACACACACACACACACACACACACACACACACACACACACACACACACACACACACACACACACACACACACACACACACACACACACACACACACACACACACACACAAGCACCTTATTTCGCTCCTCGTGCTTGCACCCACCGGCTGCCATTCAAGGACATTATTTGCCCAAGCAACCGACTGCCTAACACACCACAGCATAATTTATGGCTGCCTAGCAATGGTTATCTAGCCAACGGCTTGGTAACAACAGACTGCAGCGCAATCAGCTACAGTGCACTTTCTATGGTGCTAGCCACCGCCTGTTGCCTAATCCAAATTGGCGTCTTGCCGCTCCGCGCTGCTGAATGAAGTTTGTGAACCCTCCAGGGTACATGCCATCGCCAGCTGCCAATCCATACTGGTTCGATGCTCCGCACAGCTCCAGTACTGCAACACGAATGAGGAAATTTGTGAAGGCGTACCCGTTTTATATCGTTCACTGCTGCATATGAGACCTCCCTTGCTTACATTTGAAATCTGTGATAGGAAAGTACTGTGCATTTAGTAAATTTACTCTGAAAAATCAGCATCATAAGACACCACCTTATATTTTGATTATTTTCAATAGAATAAAATTGTTAACGTATAATGTTTGATAATTGATTTGATACGCGGGAAAATTTCCAACCGATTGATGTTAACATTTTGAAAATCTATCGAGCATTTATTAAGTTATAAGCGTTTAATTTGTAACGATATTTCGTGACGGTCGCTTATTTTTAGATTTTCAATTGACACCCTACCCTTGCCGTAAGACGTAGTCTACGTCAAAACAACCCCCCCGCAAAAACAAAAATCCACCCCCCCCCCCCAACAACCCCGGAGCCCCCCCCCCACACCCCCAAGCCCCCACCCACCCAGAAAAAAAAACACTCCTAATTTCCCCCCCACATATTCCCCCATACAACCCCACCCCTAAACCACCCCCGAATTCACCCGAGCTGCACACACACCCCACCCTAAATAACTGACTCCCCCCCCCCCCCCATCCCCCCCCCCCCCCCTCCCCCACACTCCCCTCCAATTATCCCCAGTTCTCCCTCATTCCCCCCCCCCCCCTCCCCTTCACATGTTTTTCTGTTTTTTTTTTAATTTTTCAACCAGTAACCGCTTACTGATCGGACAAATGCACCCTTATTAAACAATTAGTTCTTGAGCGCATCGGGATGGCATTTACGAAAAACAAAGCAAAACAAAAAAATATGCAATATTTTACGAAGCGGACAAAACAATACAAATTCACCGAAAACTCTCTGCATCAGGTCCGCTGTTGGTTCGCTCAGGATTCCACCAAAAAACAGCGAGCCATGTAAAAATAAATTTGCAATAAATTACGCCAGCTCTTTTATTAAATGCGGCCTTTTTTTAGGTTCTCCCGCTGCGTACACGTGGAAGGGCACAAATGGTGGTGGTTGGCCCGCCAGCAATGTCGGGCAGAAGCTTTTTCGGCTGTAGGTATTATTTCAACGCTCCAGATTCGAGAGAGTGGGTTTCCGTGCGTCATCAAAGGTTACGTATTTTGGTGAAAGGAGAGGAGGTGAAAAACAGGCGGATTTAATTACTTTTGCGCATAAACCTACCATTAGAAGCTTGAGCAATGCATTTGCGTGCTTTGGCTTTTGGATGCTGACAAATTTGCAAATTTGTGATAAATTTGCACCCAAGTGAATATGAACGCTGGGCAGGGATGGAGCTCATGAACAAAAGTTAGCAAACCCTGAACATTCGAAGGCACTGTATGAGTATTCAGGATCGCGGAGAATGGGGGAAGATGTGCGGGACTTCATTGTGCTTAGCGTGAGTGTGTTGTGCCAGAAAGGAGATACAACTGCAGCAGCAGTCAGTTGCACTAGTTAAGGTGACAAATTATGGTCAGAGAAATTCAGGGCGATAAAATCGAGCGATAAAAGTACATGCAGTCGGATTTTTCACCTTGCTGTGTCTGAGTGAGTATTAGAATGTGAAATTCTATCACTTAATTAGCCATCTACCAAGGATTTTTCAATTTAACCAATCGATTGTACGTGGCAAATCTTAATTGAGGTTTTTGAGTAGTTGGAAATGGAATGCCATGGTCTTTTAAATTTCAGACATTTCGAAATGGTGGGTAGTTATCAACTGGAAGCAATTAAATTCAAATGATCGTTGGCTTCCGATTGGGATCGGAAAACCATAGCCGTATCAATTAAGCGTGATAACCGATAATAAATTCGGGATTATTATCGCTTTTACTCGCAAGCCATCATCATACGGATGACTTTATTTTTTCAGTTTAAATCCCAAATCTGGATTACCCATTACAACCCATGGTACCCAGCGCCGTTGAAGGTTTGAGTGCGAATGAATTATTGTTAATTGTGTGAGCATTTTTCAGGATTTTGTTTTAATTTTCACACCCCCTGGACAGGAAACCATCACATGCATCAGGGACATTGGAAGCGATTTAATTTATTGACAGAGAATTAAATAACATTAAGTATTCTTCTATCGTTTTTTTATCTGTGGCTATATATGACAAGGTGTTTCGTTATTTGGTGGTTTAATTTATTAACCAAGGGTGTTACGGAGTCGAGCAATCGTTGCATCCAGAGAAGCTAGGTTGAATTCAGGATCCTTTGGTGGGCTGCGACGGATGTCTTCCAGTCCCTTCAGGACGTGGTCCGGTACTGGAGGTTCTACTGGAAGATGAGCTCCCTGTGGTTGGAATCCATAGGTATCAGCGTTATACACCACCCGATATTGGACTCCGTCCGGACCAGTGTAGGAATATTCTCCCGCACCATTGGCACCATCATAACTCGTTTGTTGAGCAGAAATTCCATTGCTAGTTTCATATCGATAGCTGTATGCTCCATTTGGTTCGAGATTCTGATCCTGAGATAGAATAACCGCCTGTGATTCAAGACCTCCCGGTGTAAATCGTTTCTGTGGAGCAGCAAAGCTGATTGCTATCAAAGCTGATAGTACTACCTGGAAGATGATAGAAGATTAGTAGGGATCGCTACCGGATAGATCGAATGACAGACTCACCAATTTGCTATACATTATGATGGACTCTAATGGCAGATTGCTCGCTCGTCTAGAAGACAACTTAGAACTGACTGATACTGGTACAAGCACTTGTTCAATCTTTTATACAGAGATCTATAAACATCACACACCTTCCGAACGTTTAAGGTGGGCCTCCCCGTTGCCAATACTTATTCTTCGCTCGCGCTCTCTCGTTGGTGTCTCAATAAATAAATTACCAAATTATATTCTTCATCTTTTCCTCCTCGCGTCCCCAGTCTTTTCCTCTAGCGACGCTGGCTGCGTTTTCGCTTTTTGCATGGATTTCTGCTGCCACAAAACCGAAGCGGCAGGGGCAAGCCGAAAACTTCTTCACTCTCGAATCAATTGCATATAGATTTCAACCTTTTGTCGGCTGAGTTCAGGGTGTTGATGGATTTTTCTCACTCAAGTCCGGTACCCGAGGGTTGAGGTGTATCCGTGTTGGTTGGGATGTTTGTAGCCTATTAATGTTAAATAGTGAACATCGAGGTCTGGCTTATAATTGCTCCCTTGAAAGTAGTCTAACACATATGTATGAAGTCGAAATTGTTTGATCCAAACTTTTTTTAATTCAAAATTGAGCCACTTTTCGTTTCAACCCAAACAAAGGAAATTGAACCAATCGTCAACAATGACTTTGCTTGCCGGTAAGTCCACTAACCATGAAGGTAAAAACAATATCGATTCCGGTTTAAAATGATAAAAATGCAGCATGGACATTCGAAAGTATTCGGAAAGGGAGTTCAACACTGAACTGTTTCAGGGGTTGAAACTGCGCAACGTTTTCCAACCGATGTCATGTTATTTTTAAGACAACAAAAACCGTTGTAATTCTTATCATACATGTAACTCAAAGATTTAATTGCAGTTTTAAATACTGAGTTTTCAACTCAAATATATATTGTACCATTGGTAGGTTGAATTAAAAACCGCGAGTTGTTATAAAGATAAACTCAAATGGTCGTATTAAAATAGTCCATGTTGAAGTCTACAATATTAGATCTACCAAGGCTTGAGTCATTTCATATCTGGATGAACTGATTATTTCACAGCGCTCCTATCGGTCTAATCCAATCTGAATCTGATAATCTGATGATATCGCCAAAAACAATCAATGCCACTCAAAGCACCGTCAGAAGAACTCGTCTGCGAGGAGAATCTCGATCTTTTCGGACCAGCACCCCGAAGCAGAATACATGGACGACCAAACGTACGTGAAGGTAAATTATGGGCAGCTTCCCGAACAAAAGTTCTATAAAGCCACTGGTCGAAATGTTGTCCCTTGCAAGTTCAAATTTCAACAATACGAATTCTGATAGGGTTAGGGGATGTAATGTTAGCCTAGCTCCTTCATTCGGCCTATGAAACAAATAAGTCATTAATTCAGAGATAACCAACAAAATTATGTTGCTATTAAGATGATCGACTTAATAAGAAGCAATTCAGACCTAAATAATCATTTTACTGTTGTTAACTTACTTGTAATTGTCGATTTTCTTATCTATTTAGACATCATGATTTCAATGGTTAAGCTGAACAGATTAACTGATGATCTTTAACTGATCTAAATTTGGGTCGATTAACCAAATAAAGTAGCCTAGATGTACAGAAAATAGTCATACGTCATAAACTAACTGTGTGTATATTCCTCCTAGAGCCTCAATTAATCAAAAACATCTTTCAGATATTTGTTCGGTTCTTCTTGCTCCACGGTTGATCATGGGAGATTTTAACTCTCACTGTACAGGTTGGGGAGAACTGTACGATGACAACCGGTCTGCCTTGATATATAACCTCTGTGACAACTTCAATATGACAGTTCTTAACAATGAACAAGTAACACGTTTGGCTGGTCCATCCAGGCAGTAGATTAGACCCTCATACTTTGTTCGAATTCATTAACGTTGGATTATTTATGGAATGTGATTCAAGATCCCTACTTGCAGCGGTCATCACTTATCGGCCTCTAAAAATTTCGATTGCCACCGGGTTCAATCCGTCTGAATCCATCAACGTCTCTCGCGGCCCAACCTGTTACATCGATTGGACAAAATTCAGGACAGCAATAGATGAAGCCGTAACGACGGTAGAAGGGTCTCCACTGCTGGAAGAATATAACTTCCTATCCAACCTGATCTTAAACAGCGCTCTCCAAGCTCAACTCGACCAGTTCCAGGAACGTCATTTCGCAGAAAATCCTCCTTTTCCATGGTGGGATCAGCAATGCACCGAGGTGTACTGTAAAAAGCCTGACGCATTTAATGTTTTCCGTAGACGTGGAACACCTGAGCACTTCAAAGAATACACGGCTCATCAAGACCAAGAAACGTGGTTACTGGCGACAATTCGTGGACGGTCTATCGCGCGATACGTCGATGAATACTCTTTGGAACACGGCGCGAAGATTACGTAACAGAACTACGAACAACGAGAGCGAGGATTACTCGGACCAATGGATCCTCAAGTTCGCGCGAAAAGGTTGTCCAGATTCTGTGCCGGCACGGATCATTCCTCGTGAAACCACGAACTTGATAGATAAGATTGGCCAACCAAATGGTAGAACTCTCTCTCGCACTCCTTTCGAGCGGCAATACGGCCTTCAGGGGCTGATAGGATCAAGTTCAACTTGCTTAAGAACCTCCCAGACGTCGCTAAGAGGCGCATGTTGAACTTGTTTAATCAGTTTCTGGAACTCAACATTGTACCGGATGATTGGAGACGGGTGAGAGTTATTGCCCTTAAAAAACCTGGTAAGCCCGCGTCCGACCACAACTCCTATCGACCCATCGCCACGCTATCTTGTATGCGAAAGTTGTTAAATGATTGCCTTCCTTCTGGACAAATGAGTTGAGACGAACAACCTGCTTTCAGTTACTCAATATGGTTTCCGTAGGGGTAAGGGAACGAACGACTGTCTTGCGTTGCTGTACATAGATATTCAGTTAGCTTTTGCTAAAAAAGAGCAAATGGCTTCTGTTTTCTTGGATATCAAGGGGGCTTTTGATTCAGTATCTGTTGAAGTTCTTTCAGATAAACTCTACGCTTGTGAATTTTCACCATTAATGAATATTTATTTGTATAATTTGCTGTCAGAGAAACATATGAGCTTCTCTCATGGAACCTCTACAGCTTCTCGATTTAGCTACATGGGTCTCCCCCAGGGATCATGTTTAAGCCCCCTTTTGTATAATTTTTATGTCAAAGACATTGATGGTTGTCTAAGTGACAACTGTACGTTGAGACAACTTACAGATGACGGCGTAGTGTCTGTCACGGGACCCAATGGGGTCGATCTGCAAGGACCCTTACAGGATACCTTAGACAATTTGTCTACTTGGGCGTAAGAGCTAGGTATCGAATTATCTACGGAGAAAACTGAGTTGGTAGTTTTTTCTAGGAAGCATAACCCAGCACAACCGAAGCTTCAAATATGGGGTAAGCCGATAACTCATTCTATGTCATTTAAATATCTTGGGGTCTGGTTTTGATTCTAAGTGCACCTGGAGATCTCACATTGAGTATCTGAAGCGAAAGTGCCAGCATAGGATCAACTTTTTTCGAACAATTACCGGAACCTGGTGGGGAGCTCATCCACAAGATCTTCTAACGTTGTACCGGATAACGATTTTGTCGGTTTTTGTTTCGAATATGTCGCAGAATTAGTAGCAATACACTTAACGCTAGATATTATTGCCTCACTTACACCGGATCTGTACTTCATTTTCACGGATAGTCTCAGTTCTATATAGGCCATCCGCTCCTTGAGGCCGGTAAAGCATTCTCGTATTTTCTCAAGCAAATACAGGAACTTCTAAGTGCTTTATCTTCGCGTTATTTTATCATCACCTTTGTATGGGTCCCATCTCATTGTTCAATTCTAAGCAATGAGAGAGCGGACCCGCTTGCAAAGGTGGGCGCTATAGAAGGCGATATTTACGATCGAAAAATCGCCTTCAATGAGTTTTCTCCTATTTTTCTTCAACAGTCACTCGTCAGCTGGCAGTATAAATGGAGTAAAAGAGATTTGGGGCGATGGCAACATTCTATCATCCAAAAGGCATCGAAGAAATCTTGATTTAGGGGGATGGATGTGGGTCGAGACTTCATTCGCGTGATGTCTCGTTTCATGTCCAATCATTATTCTTTGAGCGCTCATTTTTTGCCGAGTTGGACTTAGCGACAGCAATATCTGTGAATGTGGACAAGGTTACCAGAATGTACCGGTTCGAGATATTTTGGCTTTACGTGATCTGGAGTTTATGAAACTCATTTATGTGCTTTAACTAACATTAGCCTTAGCTTGTATTTTGTTTAACCTGTATGTTTCCTATAATTTTATCTGTGTATTATCTAAATTTATCTGTGTATGTGTATGTGTGTTTTTTTTTTCCTTTTCAAAAATGTTCAAGTCAAAAGAAAACCATAAGTTGTATAGTTATGAGTTATTAGATAATTTAGAATTTTAAATAATGTCCTATGTAAACCTTACTTTAAATTCCCACCCAGCTTCCCATCCGTTAAATTGTTATTCCTATTAACCTATCCCCTTAACTTTAGTTTAAAATATTTATATTAAATATAAATATGAAATTTTGGCTCTGTTAAGTTGATTTGATTGAGCCTGTACAAATAAATGATTGATTAAAAAATTCGATAAAAATGGCACACCGAAACTATTCTGTAAGTTTTGAACCGTATAAGTAAAAATCCTGAGAAATTTGAGTAGATCTTATTAATTGTTGTGTTGTGCACATCTGTCAAGTTTCAGTATTATACATACAGTAATTCGAGTCATGTCATCGAAACAAGAAATTGTCCGTGAAAAAATTTTGTACACTCACAATCAAAATCCAGAGGGCGACCCACCCCTACATTGCCAAAAGCCGAGGAATTGCAAGTACAACTGTGTCTCGTGTAATAAGAACCTTCTAGGAGCATCTGAGTGTCCGAAGGAAGGAAGGTAGTGATCGTAAACGTGATCCAATGAACAATAAAATGGCCAGGAATGTCGTACAAAAATTCAAGAACCGTCCAAACATGTCAATTCGAGATGTCGCTAAAAAGTCCAAGGTGTCAGTCAGTTCTGTGCAGAAAACCGGGAAGCGTGCTGGGTTACATGTTTACAAAGTGCAAAAAGCTCCAAACCGGAATGAAAAACAAAACATCACTGCGAAAACCCGCGCCCGGAAACTTCACACGAAGTTGCTCACCAAATCGTGTTGCCTCGTGATGAATGACGAAACATGCGTTGAGGCTGACTTCCGTCAACTTCCTGAGCAAGACTATTTCGTTGCCAAGTCTAAGTTCGATGTTCCGGAGGATGTTCGAAAGAAGAATCTATTGAAATTTACAAAGAAGTTTCTGATCTGGCAGGCGATTTGCGGATGTAGTGAAATGAGAACTCGCGTTGATCACTTTCGGAACAATCAACAGTGCGATTTACACGGAAGAGTACCTTAAGAAGCGTCTCTTGCCATTCATTAAGAAGCACAGAGGATCAACTCTGTTTTCGCCAGATCCAGCATCATGCCACTACGCTCGAACAGTCCCAAAAAAACCCCCCCCCCAACCACCCACACTATAAACTCTTTACATATTCCAACTAATCTACTATCCCCCCCTCCAAAAAAAACTCTCACTATTTATTCCCACAAAAACACACCAACCCCACTAATAAATTTCTCTCTCTCTTTTAACATCTTCCTCCCACCAGTTTCAGCATCTTCTGTTGCTCGGAATCTCCAAACAGCTTAAGGGAAATCGAAATAGATATTTTTTTTCTCGTCTGTAAAGATTTATAAACACACTCCCACTGCTAGACCCATTCATCACAACCACAGTGAACCGCGATGCTGGTTGGCTGGCTGAATGATCGGATCGGCTGATCGGGTCGGCCGAGCCACGAACCCTATGTAGAGACGACTTACCTAAATGTCATTCCAACAAAGCACGCAATTTGCTCATGAACTTCCAATCGAACAACGACAAAATAACTACCACACACAATTCGCATTTCGGTCGTTGATCATCCTTCATGTAGGTCGATTTCGGATGCTTCCAATGAAAGATCTATCTCGACAGCTTGTTGATGATGGTTTTCATGGCAAAATCGCCGGTTTTGTCACACCTCCGATGACACTGAACGGTGCAGCAAAGGTTGAGCAATTCATCAGCTGGTTTCGGATTTGGAGTTTTTTTTTCACTATGCTCTGTATGATTTATTAAAACTAGTGAGTTGTCATAAATTAAATCGTATGGCTGAACATATTTTGACACCTGTCGTTCGAAAGGCGACAATTATTCAGTGTCGACGTGCAGCGGTCCATCATCGCGGTTCGTATTAGTTTATCATCGTGAGGGTGGTAGGAAAATTGACGTGCTTTATATTCATATCCGTCGAACAGGTGCACAAGAGCTGGTCGGATTATCTGCATCTGCCAGGGTGAAGGGTAAATTGCATCGCCATGTCGATATGCGACGTTGCTTCGGTGATCGACTGAGGGCCAAGGATTGGGCTGAGCTAGAACACGAAAGTGCAATTATAATACTGAAAGGTTTTTTTTTGGATTCCATAAGATTAATGTGTGAGATCGAAAAGAATGGGAATGAGCGTTAGATCTCTTCTGATTGAAAAATGAGCAAACTTTTTAAATGACCTTTTTGAAATATTTGATTTATATTTTGCTGACAGTAGAATTAAAGTTTCATCACTCATATTTTTTCTTTTATTTCGTTTCAGGTGAGCTTGTTCAGCGAATCAAAATCAGAGGCTGTATTTTAGATGACCTTGTTCAATCCAGACACCATGATTGCCATACATACAACCACATAGCAGCTGCTTAGCCGGTAATCGCAAATCAGACTTATCTGCATTTGAATAGTTTGCTCTAATTACGGAAGGATTTTCTTGTTTGGGGAAGGGGTGGCATAATCCTACACGCCATACAAGTTTGCATGTAAACAATCATTCAAAGGGAGGAGAGAGTTGAGAATCTTGAAAAAAAAACATCATTCGGCATTAGTGTATCGCTCCTGAGTATAATTATTCGGGGCTTAAGGTCTTCCAAATTACTTAACAATTTTGCTGAAGAGACAAATTTAAAATTGTTCGAAATAATCAATATGTTAGATTTCACTTCATTCGAGAGATTTATAATCCTGAGCTGGTTCATTTCTTAAGCATTTATTTGAAACTTAACCAAATTGTTGACAAAGGTACTCAAGTATGACAGCGTATAAAAAATCATCTAAAGCCTGTCCACGATAAATTTTGGACACCAACATAATAGCAGCAATAAAAATATATATATATATATATATATATATATATATATATATATATATATATATATATATATATATATATATATATATATATATATATATATATATATATATATATATATATATATATATATATATATATATATATATATATATATATATATATATATATATATATATATATATATATATATATATATATATATATATATATATATATATATATATATATATATATATATATATATATATATATATATATATATATATACACAATTCAACAAAACCGATTGTTTATTTCACAATAATACAGTTATATCTACATTAGAAACAGTTGATTAAGATGTTAATTCTTTTTCTGTAAATTTTTCGAACTTCCTGTGGCCACCCGCTTTCAGGTTCCGTACGGTATCCTCAGATACGTCCCCCGTGACGATTCGCCATCTTCTCTTGAAATCATCGGTACCACTTGCTTTCTTCTTAGTTTCAAAAAGTTTCCGCTTAGCTACAGCCCAGTACTACTCTTTTGAGCGAAGTTCTGGACAGTCTGGTGGATTGGCTGTTTTTGGTACGTATTTGACCTCTGGAAAGTTCTGCAGTGAACTAATGGGACGTTGTTTAAAGAACTTCAGGGAAGCTCTGCGGAGAACTTCGGGAACTTCGGGGAAGTTATACAGAAAACTTCATGGAATTGATTGTGATCCGACATCAGGTTTAATCCCAAAGCTTCGCCAAAAATTACAACCCAGAATAGGTTTTGCTATTTCTGGAACAATAACTGTTGGCACTATCTTTGTTATACCTTTGTATTCCGTACTGTCGGCTGTGCAAACTCTTAGACGAGTGGGTTGAAGTTTAAGGCCGTACTTTTCCGCTAACTCGAGTGAATTACTAACGCTTATTCCGGCCCCTGAGTCCAGAAGAGCTGTTAACTGAGTTTCAAATACGGATACTTTGAGATACGAGCATCTTCTGGTTTGAATGTTGATGGTGTGTATACGATCAATTGGATCGAATTTTGATATTTGGGGAAACCGGACGTCTTTCGGAATGTCCGGGACCCCCAACGTACATCCCCCTATTGGTTTCTCTGATTCTGTTCACCCCTACTGCGATTTGCTCCCGCGCAGCACTGACAAGAACGAATCGTTCGGCCTAGTTCACCGCAACCATAACAAAATATCACTCGGGTTGCCGTGCAGTTCCTCCAATTATGAATGGATTTTCGGCAGTTCCAGCAAATATTCAATGTCGTTTGTGTCGTCTGTTGTTGATTCACAGGTGTAGTGTTTCTTATTATCGTCGGTTGATTCGTCGGTCGTAGTCTTTGATCTCTGTATGACCTTGTTTAAATCGCGTCCACTGCTTCTGACTCCTCGCCTTCAGGTTCCGATGATGGGCATTCGACTTGGTGAATGTTTCGCTGGTTTCGTTGTTCAGTGTTCCTGGAGCCAAGATGCTGTTGAAAATGGGAGTCCGCGTTCCCAAACAGGAATCGGCTTCTCTCCTCGAACTCATCCACGTACGTAAAAAACCAGTCCGAAGCGTGCTCTTCTAGAACCATATGTATGTCCCGCAGTAAAGTCCGGTCCGAAACACGCTCTCGTTCCGCTATTTTTTTCCACTGAAATAGACCGGTTGTCTCCGGAGAATGAGAGTTTCCAGTGCTCTATCCTTCGATACTGACGAAAATCTCTGCTATTCCTTCGCTACGGAATCCGCGCAGCCGTTGCTCGTTGCAGCCCCCCCCCCCCCCCCCCCCGATCTGATTCGTCTGATGATCGATCGAGGTTCCCAAGCAGAAAAACAAAACGGAAAAACTACAAACTAACCCGGAAAACCGAACTAATCGAGCGACAAGAAAACTCTTAGTATGTAGACATCACGTAATGTGTAGCGGCTAAACAGAAAAAAAAAAAACATTTATTGTCGGTGGAGGAAACGAATAAAAAACATTTGTTTATTGTAATTTGTTTAATTTAACCTAGGTTTTGTCATTATGTTTCTTTCCCTGTTTTTGCCTAAAGCCTCCTGAGTGTGCGGATTTTCTACTTCCTAACTGTCTTTTTTCGGTAGTGTGTGTATCTCAATATGTTGTTCCCATGCGCATGGGTTACTCACTGTGTGCAGGCTCTCCTTTACCGACGATACTTTTTATAAATCCCCGGCAGAACTTCTTTGTCGGCTTTTTATTGCCACTGGCGAACTATTGCGGCCTTTGAACGGAATCGGTTGCGGATATCGGTGAGATGGTGTGGATTTCCGCAACTTCCTTTTGCCTCTATAGTTGAGCGGACGACGGCCGAAGCGGATGGTACGTATTTGCCTCTGGAGTTGTGCGGAAGACGGTCGCAGCGGATGATACGTATTTGACCTCTGGAAAGTTCTGCAGAGAACTAATGGGACGTTCTTCAAAGAACTTCAGGGAAGTCCCCCCCCAAAATAAACATTCACTTAAAATATTATTATTTTTTTTTTTTTTTCTTCTCCTAAATTTCCACATAATTATTTTTACCAGTAAACAACGACGAGAAAAACATTACTGGTAAAAATAAGAAGTTGTGTTTTCAAAACCTCTGATTGAAAATTGATTCCCATCACATGTGGTCTTCGGGGAGTGTAAAAACAGAGATTTCACATCGCTAGAACCATTCTGTGCCATTGGCGGTATTTGAGCGCGATCAGATATAGACATTTTTGTCAGTGAAGGTGGCAGACTTGTCCCTGCCTTCACCTACCCCGCAGTGGGATGTTAGGCAAAGATGTCTATGTTTGCTTCGAAATACTGCCAAAACAAAGCCCTACGCTCAATTTCAAACTACTTCTATTCAATTTCATAACCTGCCGAGGTCTATCGGACCTATCGATACTTTCTCTTCACATCTTTGGTTCTAGCAGAAACTGCTGTTCACTACTGGAATCCCATGATGTTGAGAAGATATTTCCAATTTCAAAACATTATTATTTAAATTTGGCGCACTGTACGCAATAAAAACATAATTAATTAGTATTGAATTATTTCAACACCAAAGGACCTACACCCCCCCACAAATTTAAAAATTTTAAAAAAACCCCAAACCCCCCCATATAAAAAATTTTATATACACACACCCCCACACAAGAGCAAAAAAATTAATTTTTAAATAAAACCCCCGCCTATTTATTTTTACCCCAAAAATTTTCCCCCAACAAAAAAAAATTAATAAAAATCAAAAACCCACAAAACAGAAAAAAAAAAAATACACAAAAACAAAAACCCCCCCCCCCCCCAAAATTCCAAAAAAATTTATACCCCCCCAAAAGGCCTTAGCCACTAAAACATATTTCTCGAAGACGCCAACTTCCTCCATTTCAAAGATGCCAAGATTCGGGTTACTCAGTTATTTTGCATGCACACTAGCGCCGCGTATGTTGATAATTCTGAGCTTTTTAGTTTTCCATCCTGAAGACCTTGATCTGCTGAACAAATTTGCTGGAAAAAGTAACTTTCTATTCTTCGATTAAACCAAGAAGGTCAAACCCCATATATCACTCGAGACCCTCCTGTAGGGGATCCACGTTATTCGGGGAGTTGATTGTACTTTGCTGTTTTTTTTTTTTTTGACAAAATATGCTGCCTAGAAACAATTATAACTTTTTCCGGTGAAGTCGACTGGAAACGCTTTCTTCGGCAAAGTTGCTCATTAAAAGCTAATAAGTTTAAAAAAAATGCTTCTGCAACAGTTTCCTTTAAACTGAGGCAGTTATTTGAGTGGTTTTCAAAAAATATCAAAATTTCAACTTTTGATGCCAATTTGTGGAGAAAAATGCAAATCCTGGAGGTCAAAATACGATTTTCGGTGGTTTTGGGACCCAAGTTAAAGGAAATTGGCATTGAACTCTGGGTCTTAAGACTTTTTTCCCATTTTTTCAACCAGTGCAATGCATCACGCAACTTTGAGGCGATGACGGAGACATAAAGGTTGTACGGAATCAAATTGAACCCATTTTAAAATGGCTGTAACTTTTTATCCGTTGGGTATTTTCTATTGAAATTTTGGGTGGAATTAGTTCAATGTGTATCTCTTTACGCTGTTCAAGTTTCACTAGCAGATGTGAAATCGTTTCCAAGATGGAGTCGGAAGAACATCAGCGGCGCAAAGAAATTTTGCGCACGTACCTTGAAAATCCGGATCTTGCTCATCGTGCCATCAGCGGGAAGCTGGGAATGGTACATTCTATCGGTACCACTAACGTTTGACCATCGATCGGTGTGAAAAAGTGGCAGAAATGGATCTTCGTATACTGTTAAGGATCACAAGCGGGTAGTACAAGCTTTCAAGAGGAATCCCAAGAGTTCAGTTCGAGATGTGGCGAAGAAACTGAATCTAACCAAAACTTTCGTGCAAGATGAAAAAAAAAACCTGAAAGACTACACACGTAAAAAGTCCAAAAGGGTAGGTAAAACACGTGCACGGAACTCTACACCCAGATGTTGACGAAACCACATTGCCTCATTATGGATGATGAGACGTATTTAAAGGCAGACTTCCGGCAGCTTCCGGGGCTCCAGTTTTACACTGCTCATCATAAATTCGATGTCTCTGAGGACGTTAGGAACCAGAAGATGTCAAAGTTTGACTAAAAATATATGATTTGGCAAGCAATTTGCTCGTGTGGAAAGCGGAGCACCCCATTCGTGACAACTGGAACGGTCAATGGGCAGGTGTACCTAAAGAAATGCCTCCAAAAGCGTCCACTTCCTCTTCTGAGGTCACACGATGGTCCTACGATTTTCTGGCCGGATTTAGCCTCGTGCCATTACTCGAAAGAGGTTTTGGAGTGGTACAAGGCTAAGGAGGTCAATTTCGTGCCGAAGCATCTCAACCCCCCAAACGCACCGGAACTGCGGCCAATTGAAAAGTACTGGGCCATCATGAAGCAGGCACCTTGGAAGCATCCTAAGGAAGTGAAATCGGAGGAAGATATGAAGAAAAAATGGATTGCCACGCAAAAAAAAGTTGGTCCAAATGTTGTACAGGTCCTTATGAGTAGTGTAACGAAGAAGGTTCGTACATTTGTAAATGGAATTGAAATCGAATAAAACAAAAATGGGAAAATATTCATAACATGTTTGATTTTACTCCCTTAAAGTTTGAAGATGATTGGTTGAACGGGCGAATTTTGTCGAATATTTGTGTGTGTCGCAATTTGACTCCGTACACCCTTTACACTCAGTAGCAAAAAAAAAAGCCGAGCAAAATTTTGCTTCCAAAAAACGCCATATTCAACCTTCTGTAACTTGCTCAAGTATCAATATTTTTGACTGAAAATTTGACAAAATTATAACTAGAGTATAGACCTCATTTGACCAAAATTTCATATTGATAGAGTTGTCAAATTTTCAGCAAAAAATATTGATAATTGACAAAGTTACAGAAGATTGAATATGGCGTTTTTTGGAAGCAACATTTTGCTCGGCTTATTTTTGCTACTGAGTGTAGGTCAGACTTGAAGCTCAAGCAAGTAGGATTGGGCTTGTTAATAATGCGTCAAAGGCTAAATACATGAACGGAAGAGGCTTACGATTTAACAATGTAAACTTCATACCATAAGTTCAGATCGACAGTGCTGAAATCGAGGCTGTAGACGAATTAATGTATCTGAGCTCATTGGTGACCACCGATAACGACGTCAGCAGATATAATAAAAGGTCCATTATCGCTGACAATCGTGCCTTGTTTGGACAAAGTTCGCTGAACTACAAAGTTGACATCTACAGCACATTATTTAGACCGGTAGTCCTCTATGGCCTTCATGGACAATGCTCGTGAAGGAAGTAATTTAACTCAGTAACTCCTTTTTTAAACACCATATTTCAACCAAACAAAGAAAGGACAACCAGGAAATAGAAAAGGACTGAAGATAATAAACGACATAGATTGTTGTCAATAAACAAATCTCCTATCCCTCCTTATAGGAATTACATTTTTTGATAAAACAATTTGTCAAAGAATGCATAGAATATTAAATTCTATAGTATATTTACGCTTTTGGCCATATTTTTTGTAGGCGAAACGCTTCGGCATTGGCCATGCCCTCATTTTGGCCACGCTTTGACAATATTTCACATTTCCCAAACTTTGAAGATCCCAAGAAGTGTTCAACTGGTTATTTATTAAAAAAAAGAGTAATTTTTTTGTTTCTTGATTATCAAGATTTTCAGCCTTGGGCTTGTTCATCTCCCGTCGTAGACACTCAGACACTTCTTTGTGAGTTTTTGTAACTTGTCCAAAAGTGAGATTCAAATTAATGACTTTAGCGTGAGAGTTATGGATGTTAACCACTACGCAGGGGTCGCTCCCTCATCAAAATGAATGAAGATTTAACAACATAAGTTATCACGCAAAAATGATTCAATATTTTGACGGCACAGTTAAAGCGGGATTAAATTTGGCCACTCAAACTGGTTAGAAAATCATAACATCTCCGCCAGACCTAGGTTATGACCTCTTAAATGCAGCTTTTATAAATTCAAAAATTAGAATCAGAGTGCAATGTATGGTTTTAGGTTGGGACTAAGTTCCTTGAGAGCACAAATGAGCAAACTGTGTTTTCTATGTTATTAAACAATCTAGAAAAATGCTCCCCTCACCTTTCGAGTCGTTCTAACGACTGGGTGTCCTATGCAGTACATAGAAATCGTCTCCAAATTCCACGAAGCATGGCTGCACTCCATTTGCCGTGCTGTCAGCAATGAGTCGGCAAGTTATCTTTCACTAAAAGTTAAAAAAATGCCTTTCTTTTTTATGCCGAAAGCATTCAAATCGGATTAGAACTTGCTTTTCGAAAGCAACTCGAATTTTCGGATGGAAAATAAATCGAGGAACGGGAGCGTAAACTATGTTCGAGAATAATTTCCCGGTCAATAGTTTAAAATCGGAAGCCTTGAAATTAAACTATTTGACATCATATAATATGATATTCGTCAAATAAATCTAATCAAATGCATCTAATACTAAAGATAACACGTTTGGGACTGTCTTGCGGTTAGAGACTGACAATGCTGGTGATCACCATCGTTGGAACGACAAATTGGTCACGGTGTGAATTACCAGCCTCTAATAGCTGTTGCATGTCGGGTAAACATTTCTTAAACAACGCTCAGCATGCAACATTCTATCGTAGGATCGGATTTGAAGCCGGCCGAGGTACGTGGGACTGCTGCCGTACGATTCGACCATCCCCATGGGACAACTAAATCCACCATCAGTGCACCGGTGAATCCATTACTGATTCAGCTGCTGTTTGTGCTGCGGTCGGTACCATCTCTCAATAGTAATTGGCAAAGGTTACGCCTGGAGCTCTGGTTGAACTATGTAAATGGTATATGATCTGCGTTGGTTCAAGAAATTTGCCTTCCCACTGCAGCCAGCCAGACCCGTTATTGTTTTCCTTCTGCACAATCGACGAAATTTGAATCGTGTTTCGGGGCGGTACTTTCGTGCAATCGTCCCCACAACCGACTCCACACGGATCAGAGCTTCAGAACAACAGTAAGTGTAAAAGTGCAATCTCAAACAAGTGTAACTTACTCACCATCGTGCGCCCTGCTCGGTTCCAACAGTCAGTCAGTAAGTCAGCCAGTGTAGGGCACTTTGGCATTGAGCGATTAATTCATCTCGCCACGTTAATAAAAAATGCGGATTTTCTCACGTCTTCTTCCTCACCCATACAGTCTTCTTCTTTTTTTTCGTTCTTGGTCGTGGCTAGTGGGTTGGACGTGGCTCCCATTACGAATAAGGGAGCGTTCCGTGCTGAGTGGATTCCATCGAGCATGAACTGAGAGACGATGAGATCAGACGGCTAAATTAATTACAATTTGCTGGTATTTGGATTGTCAATTTGTAAGAGTCTTTTGTGAGCAGCTTACGTTCCTCTTTTGGCTTGTAGGAGTAACTTGGGGTAGCAATTCGTCGTTTGCTGTGACACAGATTCCCAAGAGAGGCAACCCGGTTGACGGCGCTTTTAACAAGAAATTGAACTCCTTTGACGGTCGGTGCAGAGCAGAAGCTGCTGGCGAAATATGAAAAATGAGGAAAATAAATTGCTTGCAGATCGATTACTCTTCAATATTTTGACACATTTTTTTCGTTCTATCCTGCGTTCGCTGATATTCACCAGGGACTTCCGCCTTTGGCAGCTGAGCAAAGACCAATGTGTTTTCTTCAGAGTTGTGATTGATCCTGTCATCATCGGTTTTCCGGTTCACGTCCTTTGGAGTAACGCACGGAAATCGGGGGGTTGTCAGTGATGAAACTTTGTGCGGTTTTCTTAAGTGCTCTTTTCGTGGAATTTTTTTAATTTGAGGAAATTTTTCTTGAGTAGAATAATCAGTACTCGAAACTATAGACGCAGTTATTTCTTAAAACGAAAATCTCAAATACTAGGTTTAGTGTTCCAGCAATAGAAGATTGCCTATTATTTCAAAATGGATGTTTGTTCGAAATGAAGAGATAAAACCGCAGTGGGTTATTTTTCATCTAATAAAACTGTAAAAAATGAGAACTTAAAGAATAATTCCTAGATGCATTGAGTTTAGTTTTGCCTTTTTAAATTGCAGCAGTGCTGCAAGAAACCATAGGAAATCAATGTGTTTTACTTATAGAAAATTGATAACTGGTTTTTTTGTTTGTTTTGTTTCATTATTATCGAGATTTTCAGCCTTTGGCTGGTTTCTCTCCCACCGTTGTCACCTAAACATCATTTGGTTATTTTGTGTGACTTGTGTGGGAGGGAGATTTGAAATCGTGACTTTGAGGTGGTAGGTATAGATGCTAACCACTACGCCGGGGTTGCCCCAAGTTACCAACCTTCGCAATTATTGGAAAAGTGTTTAATGAAGGGGCAATTTTGTCAAGACGCATTCAAATTAAAATGCGAGGTGCTAAATAAATTTGCATTGCTTAATTACTTCCCAACAATCCCATTATAAAACAAAATAGAGAATGATTTATTTTGGTACCTAGCGTAGCTTAGCTGCACGTATCAATGGTTACTTCAGTCAGTGAAATTGCACTGTGAATCAACTAAATAGGGCTGGGAGTAACCGACCATTCTGACTGTACTCGTTTCAGTGACTTGATTTTTACAATAGTCAATAACGGCGCCGGGCACGTCTTTGCAATAAGGTGGGAATAGGGAAGGAATGTTAATTTATCCTTTGTGGTTAAGAGACCGTGTTAACCTCTGCATCCTCACAAAGGTCACAGGAAGGAGGTTCTTTTTATGTTAGTAGGGTAGGGCTCGATGGATCAGGATTCACCTTGATAAGTGATGTGATCATATTTATCATTCATAATCGTAAGTAACCTTGCGCCGCCGAAGAACCGAAACAAAATGAAATGCGCCATGCCAGATTAGAAAATAGTGCGCAATAAAGCATCGACACAGCCGTTCACAACCGATGCTTGAAGCAAACTCTTTTTTTCGTAAACTTTCAATTTTTACAACCGCACTCCACAAACCACTTCACTACTGTAACTAGTATCCGTATCAATCAAGTTTAAGCTTTTAAAGAACGGCTTACGCTAATTTATCCAAAACTACTATTTCGTACCTTCTGGCAACTTTATGCTTCTATTGATGTCCTAGCTCATTGGCTCAGCACCAACCGGGTGAGACTGGGTCCTTTACCCAATGATTTCATTATCTCCAATCCGCTCAACAAATCGCAAAGTTTCGTGATATAAAGGACGGATTATTATAATTTGAGATAAATCAGTGCAGACGTCTTCCAAATTTGGCAGATCGACAGGCAATCGGTGGCTGAATATTTTCCCTTTCGTTTCTCCGTTCTTTGGTAAAAATTGTTAATTATGTACAGTTTCCGGAAATTTAAGGCGTTAAAGTAATCGTTGGGATCAAAGTAGGCCGCGCCTTGAAACTGATGTGTTTTGTGTTTGTTCTATTTCTCACAGTTTCCAATGAAACTTTCGAATAAGCCATAAAGGCGCGTTGATGACTTTTGAATTTGAATAGCTGTTTTGAAATACTGCATTCAGACCACCCCCCCCCCCCTCCCCCCAGAAAAGTCTACGTGGTTTATGAATAGCCCCTAAGAGAAACTCATTGCACTAGTGAGTTGTATACGGCAAAAATCTGCAATAGCATCGTATGTATTTGTTGGTGCTGAAATTAGTTTGGAATCGAGGGAATGTTGATTACTTCTGAATTTCAATAGCTGTTGTTGAATACTGTATTCTCAAATGGGATGATGGGCGATTGCTGACGAGGTGTATATCGCAGTTGAATTTTCGTGCGCCTGGAATATAATGCCCCCTAATTGTAATGTCTATAGGTAGATTTGGGAACTGTGGGTCTGTCATAAAGTGCCAAAAGGAATGAATTTAGCATTCGACTTGATTTATTTGTCTACATTTTCTCCTGGAGCCAAGCCAGTAGAAATCAATTTGGTTTTATCATAGTTATAAAGTTAATGTAGCTATTGCGAAGATAAATTGGCTTTTTGGAAAAACTGTGATTTTTTCCAATCGCCATATTGAAATAGAAGAAATAATTGAAATGTGGAATAATAAAGGCACCAAACTTTAAATGTAATGCATATTAACTGAAAATCGGAAACCGATTTCGGCATTTTTTTTAGATAACCTTATTGAATTCCATTAATTTTCAAGAAAGTCATGATTAATTTATTGAATATATTTGTGTTTATTTTGTGTCTGTTGTTGTAAACTCGCATAATTTCCGAGGCGCATTTATTTTCAGCTTTTATCGTGCCAATATTCACTACAAAATTTGGAGCATGATACGCTGCAAAAAAACTTAATTTGTTTTGGATATTTTGCTATCAAACAAAATTTCCCGCAATTTCAGACCTTTTTTCTCAGATATTTTTTACTGCTAAATGAATCAGAAGAGCAGAGAATCGAACAAAGCAGAACAACAAAAACCAACCACGATATCACAGTTAAGTTTGACAGCTTTGGCCATTTGGTATGCCGGTTTTCATGGCAGCCAATAGGTTTTATGAAGGTTCTCAAGTGGTCATAGCATCTATAACTACATCTATAATTACTACATAACATTTTCGAAATCTTTATGGTCTTTTTTTTAAATTGTTTTCACAACCGTCTATAGAGTAGGCCACTTTGTACAAATTTTAATTTTAAAGAAGCATAGAGGGGGTGTCGGTAGACAAAACAGCCTTGCATGCAGTCTTATTAACAAAGCCGGGAAGAAACTAAACGGCTGGAATAAAACTTAAATTTTTACTTAGGGTAGTACCTCCTGTAAGCAGATGTATAGAGCCCTGCTTGGAACTTAACCTCAACTTCGCCATCCCTTGCTCTTGCTTGCTCTGACATTTCAGGGATTTTTTCCGGGGGGTCGAGTCTGACAATTAGATATTTTCGCCTCGTTCTCTTTCATAAGCGCCACTATAAAACTTCCGAGGGATTCTTTTGTACAGATCGAAACACAATCTACTGGATCACAACTTTGGGAAAAAATTAATGAAAAATATTAAGGTTAAGCCATCAATGAACGAGAAATTAAATTTGCCCTAGTGAAATCGCTTGGTTTCTCTGATTGACCTTTACACGCTTTTCGTGCTGTCCTACGTAATACTATTGAATTTGAGGATTTGAGTTTACAGGAGGGAATGTTTTCAAGATTGTACGAGAGAGCAAGCAGGATGCACATCGCGTGTAAAGGTCCATGGCCATGATTTAACCTCGTTCAATTACAAGCCAAAACACGCGTAAACAACGAAATCGTTTGCAATTTTGCATACCTGATTTAGGCGATATCTGACTTTAATTTACATTCAATATCTCATTTATTTATGCATAATCTAGCATTCTTGGCGAAGGTGTACCTCATATATATCATTCATTGCTGCATATTAGACCTCCCTTACTTAGATTTGAAGTCTGTGATATGAAAAATATTGATGATTATGATGATTATGTAATACTACCATCTATTGTAACAAGGTAACTTTCCATAGCAAAAGCAAGTTCACACTAACAGAACTAGAATCAAGCCCTCAATTGACAGAATAAACCCAATAGATGGGGTCGAAGAGCTAGCCCCCGTTCCTCGAAATGTTAACAATAGGAAGGAGGCAGCCCCATGCTCCTTATCCTAATCGTTTCACTTGGGTGCCCTGATTGTCCCTCCCTTTCCCAGTTGTATGTTATGTAGCTTGTACACAAAAAATAAGATATCATAAAAACAAAAATGCTAAATTTCCAACTTGAATTTGAAAGATGTACATTGAATTACAAATTACACATTACACAAATTAAATTACTTGACCATGTAAAACGCGGCTTCAGTAAGTTAATACGAGACCATAATATGCTTATGTTAAAAATATATATGGCATCCACTGGATTGTTACTGAAAAATAAATCAATAAAAATTAGATATGTATTAATATCTCACTAGTCCTGGAACAGCTGAAAACAGAAAAGATCATTTCAAATATCAAAGATAAAATATCAATGAAAGATATTATTTTATAAGACATGTCGTTAAAATTTTCTTTACACCGTTCCAGTTACATTTCAAAGATAGCAATTAGGATAATCTATGAGTCCAGTTTGATGATTTCTGAAATAAATGGCTTATCTTACCCTAATACCACTAAACACAATGTTTAAATATAATCCTACACTGCTTAAAAGCACATGCCAGTCTTTAATGAATATAGTAGTTTAAGTTCAGAAGTGCAAATTAAATTAAATGTTATATTGAAATGCTGAAAAACAAATTGAATCCTTGATGCTTGTTATGTTGCTCTAGGCTCTAAAATGGAATGCAAAGATGATTCCAAAGCGTGCTGAAACCATTAATCAAACTAGAATGGAAAATAATATGAAATGATTTACAGGTATGGGTATAAAAATTGATTTATAGGTACACGATCTTCAGTCACACCCCCTCACTTCGCTGTTGTCAAAATGACAACATTGACGAGGCTACGCCAACCACCATCTCCATGTTTCAGCTGGCAGTCCTTTGTGATCATATGACTCGTGGAGGCGTGAGGTAGGAACTTGTGGGGACCAGAGGTCGGTCGCACCTTCCTTCGAAGTCGTCAATTCACCATTTGAAGCCCATGACTCCGATACTTATCAAAAGCCTATTTAGTCCCAACCACTATAGAAAATCAAATCTAGAAAATGCGAATTCACATAAGTAAAGACTAACCACGATTTCCTTATATAAAGATCATCCTTGGCTCAATCCAAGTATTTTCACAAGACATAAAATTTTATAAGGACTAGGATATATCCAACAACAACTTATATGTTTCCTAGTTTGAATTAATTAAACCGCGAAAAGGTGATCTACCAGCGTTACGGGTCGACTAGGGTTGATGGGAAAAATTCTGTACATTTAATAAATTTACTCTGAAAAGCATTAGTATAAGACATCACCTTATATGTGCGGTATTTCCAATAGTTATTGATATTTTTAACCATCAATAGATATACATCCGATCGATTGGTGCAAAATTTTTGGAAATCTTTGGAGAAATTACTGAGATATTAACGCTCAAAACCTCACTACTTTTTGTGACGGTCACAATTCGATTTATTTTTAAATTGTACCCAAGTATAGAAGACAAAGACGGAGTCCTACGTCAAAAAAACCTTGACTTTTCAACGTGTAGCCACCGTCACAATTTGTAACTGACCCCAACAGCATCCTTACTGTGGGTATAAATCGTTTCCAATCGGCGTTACTAAAAATATTTTGACTTCCCAATGAATATCTTCCATCATACTTTGTGAGCAGCCTCACAAATATCCCTGCTGTTAATATGAATCGGTTCAAATTGGCTTCCATGCATTATATAAAATTTTCTTGTCTTGCTAATGTAAAACCGCTATAACACTTTGAGATTGATTCTAACAGCTTTATTACTGTTGGTTTGGTCATCCACCATCACACTTTGTGAGTCACCCAACAGCATCCTTACTGTCGATATAAATCGGTTCTATCCACTATCAAGACATAATAAAAATTATCTTGTCCATCCATTGCACTTGGCCCTAATAGTTTTCTAGCTGTCCGTTTTAATCTTTCCAAAGTGACCCTCTAAATTATACCTCACAAAGAAAGAGAGAGAGAGAAAGAGCGCGAGAGAGAGCCCCATACTGATACTGTTGACATAAATGAATCCAAATCGACTCTCAAGCATCATTTAAAAATACCATATCTTCGCAATAAAAAAAAAACCTTTACCACATATTGTGAGTGGGCCCCTACAGCATCCTCGAAGATGGTTGAAATCGGTCCATAGAAGCCCTCATACGTTCAAAATAACGTTGTCGTTCCAATCAAAATACAATTTTAAAACAACATGGAAATAACTGCGGATACTTGAAGAATTTGACTGAAAACGTGGAATAAATCCAGTATCTAAGAAGACTAATCAGAAGGTTAACAAAGCTATCAAAGATCAGAAAACTCAACTGTTGTTTAATCATTTCAACTCATTGAAATTTCTATGAGGTTTCTGAAAGTTCATCGAAGATTTCAGAAGATTTATGGGCTTCCCAAAGTACTCAGTCTATTGTAGTTCTTCGGACTTTCTCTGAGTCTAACAAAAGATTCTTAAATTCAAGGAATGAGTATAGCCCTAGAAGTTTCATAAATATCTTCGAGCTTTAACCTAGGATTACAATCAATTTTGCAGAAACTCTACGCATTTTTTCAAATCTAGGATCCACAATATCCACAATGTTTTCAAATGTTTTGTGGTCTTCCCAAAAGATTTTTGGACTATGCAACAGTTGTACGGACTTTCTTGAAATGGTCCTGATTTCTCAGAACTTCTAAGTATATTCCATTTTTTCAAGGCTTACTAATACTTAGACAAACTATATGCGCTTTTATAAAGTACTGTGAGCATGTAATTATATCAATTTTGGATTTTTGTTCTACGAGCTGTCAAAAGTCTAGAAAGAATTTTTTTTGTAGAGATGCCTTCCAGAAGTTTTTTGAAAAAAAAAAAGAAATATCAGACTTTGTAGGTGTTGCAATCATTCTGTGATCGCTCTCTATCTGCATCGACTGAAAGTCAGAAACTGAAATACTAAACAGCTAACGTCTGTCCACGTTAAATTTCGGACATCAAAAAATATTTACACATAATTCAACAGAACCAATTGTATATTTTACAAAAATAAAGTTATATTAGAATCTAACAGATGTATATAAGAAACAGTTGATTAAGATGTTAATCCTTATTTCTGTAAATTTCTCGAACACTCTGTGGTACACTCGCCGTCAGGTTCCGTACGGTATCCCCAGATACGCCCGCAATGATCTTTTCTTGAAATCATCGGTTCCATTTGGTTTCTTCTTAGTTTCGAAGAGTTTCCGCTCAACTAGAGCCCAGTACTTCTCTATTGGGCAATGTTCTGGACAGTTTGGTGGATTGGTTGTTTTTGATACGTATTTGACCTCTTGTACCTTATACCATTCCAGGACGGATTTCGCATAGTGATAAGAGGCCAAATCAGGCCACAACAGAGGTGAAGAGTCGTGGCTTCTGATAAACGGTAGCCACCGCTTTTGTAGACATTCTTTCTCGTACCCATCCTTATTGATAGTGCCGGTAAAGGCGAAACTTTTAGATTTTCAACCACAACTGCCAAATCAAATACTTCTTCGGGAATTTTTACAAATTCTTTGTCCGGAAATGCTTGGCAACGGCGTTCCTATACATTGCGGTATAAAAAGCCAGACCAGAAGATGTTTAAGGCCTTCGAGTACGTATGTTTCGTCGTCCATTATGATACAAGAAAATGTTTGCAAAAAATGGGTGTAAGGCTCCTTAGCACGACTTTTTGCAGTGAAATTGTGCTTGTCATTAGGGTTGGGCACCTTTTTCCCTTTATACGCCTTAAGTCCTTGCCTCTGCTTCACTTTTTGTACGTATGATTTTGACTTCCCCACTTTGCGAGCCACATTACACACAGAGAGATTGGGATTTTTCTCAGTAATACCTACCACCTTCTTGTCCATTTGTCGGGAGCAATATTTTCGATTTGTTCCACTTCTAACCTTCCGATCCACAGTCAAGCGCTGGTCAAATGATTTGCAAACACAAAACACGGTACTTTTCGGTAGCTTTAGTTTCTTGGCAAGATCGCGCACCGATAAATTCGGATTTTGCTGCCGTTCGTACAAAATGCGTTTGCGCACTTCCTCTTGATTCGACTCCATTTCACTGAATGAAACTAGAATGTAAACATGTTGTACCACGATTATTCAAAATCTGCTCTGTAAGAAAACTGTCCGAAATTTAACATAGCCTGTCCACTGTCCCACCAGAAGAGTGGGATGAGGCAGTAATTTGCGCAATCTAGAAAAATATGAATGGTGATAACGAATATTAGAACTACCGAGTGATAGCTATTCTCAACACGCACTTCAAAGCTTCCCTAGGTCATTTTCCGCCACCTATCGACACTAGTAAGCAGATTTTTAGGGTATTGTCAAATTAGGTTTGTAGACAAGGGGTCGATAATAACCCAAATCTTTAAGACCAACTATAATACCGAAGAGCTATGGAAGATTATGGACTCACCTCTCTGTTCAAGTCTACGATAGACGGTATACAGTGCTGTGTGAAGGTATTCAACAAAGCTGGTTTTCCTGTCTCCTATTTAATAGCAGCATCAATTATAGCGCTACAAGGTGTTATGAACGTTCGGACGTCGGACGTTAATCAGACGAATCCGACCGGAACATTGCACTCGGTGAAATAGATGGTTAAACCAATCGAGGCAAGATCTTGGAGGATGTGTGGGACACTCGTAGAACTGGAGACAAGTAACCCTCAACCGATATTTTTAGCTAAACATTGTGGTGGGGATCCGATCCTCATGGGACAATAGACCAGCATAAGGTAACTGTTTTAAATCTTCAAATAAAATATTCAGAAAGAGAAAAAAGATAATGAGAGTTACAAAGCGTCCCGATTTGCCTTAAACTAGGAATTGTTTTATATTGAATAAATCGCCGATATACAGCACTAATTTCAACGCAGCCAACAAAAACCATCAAATAATGTATCTGTTCTACTTCTAGGCACTTCAATAAAACAAAAAACCATCGCTTCGAGTGATGATTGAAAGTATTCGATACGAAGCGGAAAATTGCCTTGTAATGAGTTTCGCTTTTGTCTTTGTTGCTTTACTCACTGCCGTTTCCTCTTTTTCAGAAACTTTCTGAAAGTCCATTTTTAATCAGCTGATGAAAGTGCAAATTGTAGCAAATTACTTCAACTCAAAAAAAAAAAAAAAATAATCGAGATCAATCAACCCTTGCTCGAGGAAGGTCGTTCTATTCATTGGGATTTTAGTCGTAAATCAATTACCTTGACGTTTTCAACTTGCGCCCAGGGGTGAATAAAACTGCCAGGTTTTTTCCTTCTTTTCTTATGTTCTCCATAAAGGTCCACCATAAACTGCCTTCTCCTTTTGTTTATCGTCTACTTTTTATTTACTTTACGGTGAAAAAAAGTAGAAATGTACGCGTTGAATCGAATTCCAATATGGTGTTTTGCGTTAATGGCCGCACGGTTCCGTTTGTCAATGAGGTGGCGCGGGAGATAAGCGGGAGCGAAGGCACAAGGGTTGTAAAAATAGGTGAAGCACAATTACGTCCCTTCTTTCCTGATCTACCGGCCGAACGGTAGAGCCACGGTTTTTCCTCGTGATGAGTTATTTGCTGAAGAAACCCCAATGCTAAGCCTTAAGGATTATTTATGCGGATGAGAGTAGAGTGTTGCCATTCGACTTAGATGCTAGATTAAGAATATCTGGAATAAATCCTGGCACCTCTTCCTAAAAAGAAAGCTTCTTGTTCTTTTCGACGATCCTTCTTCCGCGGCGAACGCTGCGGTAATAAATAATATCGTCCAAAAATTACCGGTACGTGTTTTGAATCTTTAAGCAACTCTTACTGCCAGGCCCAAGTAAGATGGATGGATGGAATAGCAAACACTTTGCGTCTGCTCTAATATCCTGCGGGAACGTCACTGTCTTCGTCGTCGCGGGGACATTACCGGAATGATGGAATTATGGCCTTTCCATTTCGGATTTCTCCTGCTGCCATTCTTGCCATACGGCAGAAGTTCGGTAAGACGTACGTGTGGCTTAGAACTCCGCTGCCACTGTAGGATAAATCAAATTGCGACCGAAATTTGAGCGATTGCTTATGAATGACAACGCTAGGGAAGAGAAATGCCCGGTGACCGATAATTGCAAAAGAAGAACAAAGCCGACGGGGATCACGGGATAAGCTCATCAACATTCTTGAGGTGTCACGATGTCCTCTTCTTTAGGCGTACAAAAAAGATCGAAAGTGTCTCTTGCATTATCGATGAGCTAGAGAAAAGCTGCCCCCTCCATTGTTGGTTTTGTGCGGTAATCGAACAGAAATTGAATTTGAATACCTTTATTGTTAAATTTTTTAACAAATTTCGATTGAAGATAATCCAGTTTGGTTTGGAAAATTGTTGTAAATTTGCATCATAGAATTTAAATTAAAATCGCAAGCTACTCTGTAGCACTAATTCAATTATGAATCAACACGGAAAACAAACAACAGTGTTGGAATATCCAATCCCATTTCCGATCAACGTAAAAATGAATCCCGAATTCGGAACCTTTGTCATACAAATGGATTTGGCAAACATCAAATTCCCACTACTGCATACTCACACTATGTAAAAAAGAAGTACGTAGCTCATTTTTTACCTCTGCGGCATCCCGCCAGAATTGGTTGACCTCAAATATCTATAGGTGCATGACAAACAAATCCCACCTCACCCACATACGACTAGCAGCAGCAGCAGCCGCAGCCCAGCGGGATCAGGTAGACAAAAGAACGATTTAACAACCCTCCCAACTACAGGAATCCCCAAAATAATGCCTCGATTGATCTGTTTTCCAAACAAACGAGCTGCTTTCCTTGGCTTTGATCTTTTTACTGGGTAATCACACTATTCGGGGGATTCATGTACAACAAACGCCGGAATCCTGACGCTATGATAATAGTTTTCACATAGAATAGGGGAAAATTGCTAGTTCGTACCTGCTTGGTGGCTGAGTTGACGGGGTTGTGAGGCGCTCATTGCGCTCCGGCACATTGGGTAGTGGGGTCATTTGTTCACTGCATAGGACAACACTGATCCGGGATTTTTTTTCCCGCACTGTAACCCGGAAAAGTACCGTACGTGAATCTTTCGGCACGAACTGCTGGAGTTTCACCCTTATATGTCTGAACATGTGCCGGGTCCTTTGGTGTCGTAATTTATTTCTACTGTGGAATATTTTCGTTCTTATTTATGTTAACTAATGAATAACATTTCAGACGGGACGACACATGGATGTCCGTGTATTTCAGAGGTTTGAGAGATTTTCTGGTTGGAACAATAAGATACGGAGAATGATAAAAGCTCAAATATTAAAATAATGATCCACACACTTAGAAATTATTAATTTTACACGAGACGTAATTCATGTTTGAAAAAATCCCGGAATCGTAGAGAAAGATTTCGTTTAAAATTATGTCTCCTGAGACATACGCCATTCGGCGAAAGATGTGTTTGATTGAATTTATTTTTCCATCTCTCTCAACTCATTCTTATGTACTAAAAGACGCCTGCATGTGTCGGTCTCAGGGGACAGACATTTACATGACATTCTGGAAGTGTACATTACAATTAAGCTAGAGATACAGAGCAAGCTATGCAATTTTGAAATCTGATTACAGGTATATCTTGATAATACATACACAACACTAAGCTATTTCAATGAAAACTTCTAAAAAATGACAAACCAATTGTAAAAAAACCCCACAGGATTAGATAGAATTGTCCCTTTACATACTGAAAAAAATATATTTGTTCCATTGATTGTCCATTTGCGGGAAATCTTTCTTAAAAGAGCTTAATGCCGTGTACATATATCCGGGGTTTACCTGTATGTGCTTTAGTAAATGGTCAAGAAAACAGGTTTGAATAATATTGATGAACTGAGGGAGTTTTCTTGTACGAGCGGTTGCACTCGTAACGTAATTTCGTCATAGCAAGCAGAGTAAAGAAATAGGAAATTATTGTTAACTTTCATGGATTTTCTGTAGCACTTTCTTAAATTACCTTTGAAACGAATTAAAGTCCGTTTTTTATTGGCTCAAAAATACGAAATTACAAGTTTATATTACATCTGCAGGGCTGGTTGCAGGTTTTTCACTTTGTCATTCGAATTGTCTCTTGGTATTTGGAAGCTGATTAGTAGCAGCGTACACGGAGTTTAATAAATTCGAATATAAATATTCATCATTGTTTAGGTAAACACCATGTACATAGTCTGTATTGGTATTGGTGTCAGCTTTAGCTTCATATATACGCAAACGGATGTAAAAACTGTAAAATCGATTCTTACACGCTAAAAATAAATATTTTAAAATTTAAAATCGATTTGCAAAAATGGCTATCTTACAATTGGACGAATTTTTTTTGACGTAGGACTACGTCTGTGTTTTCAATACTGGGGTACACGTTCGAATTGCGAAAATTTGGAGCATCACGAAAAATATATAGGTTTTGAACGTTAATAACTAAGTCATTCCACGATTGATTTCCAAAATGTTTGCACCAATCGATCGGGACATTTTCTACGCTTCGAGTTCAGTATTTAAAACTATTGATTTTTAATAATCAACTATTGAAATTAACGCATATATAAGGTGATGTCTTATAATACCGATTTTTCAGAGTTAATTTACTAAATGCACAGTACTTTTCTATCACAGACTTCAAATTTAAGTAAGGAACGTCTCACATGCAGCAGTGCACGATATAAAAGAGAGCCACCTTCAAATTTTCCTCATTCGCTCGGCGGCCATGGAGCTGTGCAGAGCGGCAATGGGCCAGTACAGCTCTGGCAGCTGGCGGTTGCAAGTACCCTGCAGGAGGGTACGCGGGCGAGCAACCAGCCAGAATGATGGCTCAGCGGCTGTCGCTAGCGAGTGGCTGGCTGGACAGCCAGGTTTGATGCAGTCGTGTGCTATGCCAAGCTCGTAGGAATTTGGATATCACAATATGATGTACATGTAGGGAAGATGTACCTATATTAATCTCATCACTTTGCAATTCATCCTACTTGAAATAAAACGATATACACATGACAGGATTAGTTAGTAATGTTTGTTGTAGTTATTTACCGTAAACAAACATTATTAGAAAACGAAAACGATCCTTCAACTGCCCAATTGTTTGATTCATCGTAGGATGAATATAGGAACAATGAGATTAATATGGGGGCAGTTTCCCTATATGTATAGGCATATATGAAGATTATTTTGAAATATATGTAGATGATATATGGTCATGATATTGATATATATGTAGATTATGTCGATATATATGTAGATGATATAAATGTATTTGATGATGATATTCATATGTTTGAAGATGATATCGATATATATTTAGATGATGTAGATAAGACGCAACTTTGAGTGTTAAAAATCCGTAATCACTATGTCTTTACAAGCAGAACGGCATTTTTCGGGGTATGTGGTATGTGGTTCCCAAATTTCGACAGAATGTCAATTATATGATGTATTTCACACAAAAAGATCTCTTCAGGGCTACTATTCTGATTTTGAAAGAGTGTTATACTGAATTATTATAAGAGTTTGCTCATTGTATCCGCATGACACCTTTCCAAATTTATAAATCCTGGGCGATCCTGAATTTCGCACTATTTCTGTTCGATAAATACCAAATATTTTTTTAAATCATGTTTCGGTATAGAAAATAACTCAGGGTCGTTTAAAATTTCTTTGCCTCTTGCCTTTTGCAACCGAACTAGCGGCTTTCCATCCAACTACGCTGAATCCGGTGACGGAAGGTCTCAGCGGAACAGTTGAAGTCAAACAGAGCGTAGAGTTATTGAAGCGCGATGACATGAATCTAATTGGATCGTGTTGGCCGTAGTTTGCAGCACGGGTTCCGAGCTGCAGAAAATTTGTTTTTCGCAGAACTCGTTCAGGAGCAAAGAGAGATAGTACTTCCAGAATTCCTGGAGAGTCGATTTCACCTAGCAGTACTTTTGCCGCGAAGACTGCTTGCATGACTGTACGCCTATGTTCCAATGTTTCAATACCCAAGAGTGAGCAACGATCCTGGTACGATGGAAGGTTGACAGGATCATTTCACAGCAGATGACGGAGAGCATAACGAACAAATTTTCTTTGAAAAGCTTCAATCCTCGCAATCCAGATTATTTGATACGGACACCACACCAAGGTTCCAAATTCCAGGATAGAACGCACGAGAGAGCAGAACAATGCTTTCAGACAGGTGGGATCACGAAACTCGTCGGAGATCTTAAACGTGAAACCGAGCTGTCTGTTGGCTTTGGTAATCATATCCGTGTAGTGTTGTCTAAATGTCAAACCAGAGTCAAGCGTGGTCACGAACAGTATCAACTTTTAGCAGAGGCTGGTTGTTTATTTTGTAATCAAATGCAATAGGGTTCAATTTTCGATGCAATGTGATATTGAAGCATTTGTTATGACTTCCCTATTGCAGGCATAATTTAATTAAAACAAGTCTTTCAATGTTGGTAACCAGTGCCTGAAGGTGTTTTTGTTCGGTTCAGTGCCTTGGATAAAGTCCCTACCTTGCAATAGGAATCAAATACTCTTGAGAAAGTGTTTGAAAGAGAAGGTGAAATGTCGCAGAATATGGCTGCAAAGTATCAGAGCAGCAATCGGAGCGAATAAATCTTAAAGCAATTTTAAATAATAGCATGAGTTTAAAGTCGAATAACAAACATTTGGAGAAGTTATTAATGGTTTATTGAATTCCTGCAAAAACATAATCGTTTAAATTGATGACCAATTAACATAATGATTTTTATACAGTTACATATTCTTTAAACAAACTTTGTATGTACTTGCATATAAAATTCATATTTCGAACAGGTCCTCAACTATCTTTCATGCCATAAAGATCAGGACCCTCTCCACCATCGTAGCAAATACGACCGTGTCCGTATCATCATTCAAACCACACGGCCCTTTTCAGAGCCACCAAATGCTTTCTGTGTACAATAGAACTTTCTCACATATTAAATTCTAATGCTGGTCTACGAACACCCACACTATTTTGACCTAAACTACGTCCATCGGCTATGGTAGAGGTCAAATGAAAATTTAAAAAATAGCGACCATCACGAATATTTGAAACATTTTGAACGCTAATAACTTTATCATTTCTCGATAGATTTTTGAGATTGTTGCTTCAATCAGTTGGATTTGTCAAGTCAATGTTCAAAAATATCATTAATAATTGACTTTGAATTCCCAAACAGACTTTCAACCATCTATAACGCGATAAGGATAATGGTCTCCAGCTAGTCGATCATATCAACACAATCACCACTGCCAGCACGAACATTTAAATGCAGTCTTGCACCGCCAAAAGATTTGTTGAGAGCAAATCATAGAATGTTCTTACATACTTACTTATCTATGCCGATCCAACGTTCCACTAGAACATCATCTACGTTTCAATGTTGCTCTACGAAACGAACGAAACTAATCTACCATGTTGAACCAGACAATGCATCAAACGGTTTAACTTTGTCTACATAAACCGGTCGTGTGTTATACACTGATTTTCGGCAAGGCTTCTTCATCCAATCGATCAATGCAGCCTCTATTCTAGCAATTAAAAATAATAATAATAAAATTCATTACACATGGCTACGTAGTCCTACGTCAACTTTGCGCACAACCCCATTGGGCTGTACCTTGTAGTTTTTTCCAAAAAAGGCAACATAATTGTCCCCCCACCAACAAAAAAAAAAAACTCTAACAAAAAAAATTTTCATCAAAAAACACAAAAAAAAAAAAACACAAAAAAAAAAGATATAGAAATTTAAATTAATAAAAAAAAAAAAAAAAAAAAAAAAAAAAAATATTTTCACACCCAAAAAAAAAAAATATAAAAAAAAAAACTCTATTTAAAAAATATATCTTCCTTAAAATTAAACGATTTTTTTTTAAAAACAGGCGATATAATTGTCTTAAAGTTCGCCAAACATTGCGAAATGGGCACTTTTAAGGAAAAAAAATTTCTAACAAAATTTTTTTCATGTCCAATTTACAGTCATACCTCGATATAACGTTACCTCGATATAACGTAACCTCGATATAACGTAACTCGATATAACGTAACTTTTACCTCGATATAACGTAACTTTTTTTTTACTTTTTTTTTGGCAGTTTAAATTATAAACGTGATTTATCTATCTATCTATAAATACAAAAATAAATTTCTGTCTGTCCGTCTGTCTGTCCGGCCCTTACAGGTCGGAAACTAAAAAAATTTTGGTGCATTTTTATTTATACATCATTAAAATAATACTGCTAAAAGTAATGTTCTAAGATAATAAAAATAAGAAAAAAATATATTTCAAAAAAATGAAAGGATCAATAAACAAATAAAACTGAGAAAATAAAAAAAATTAAAGAGAATTGGCAAAACGTAGGTAAGAAGGGCTGGATCAATAAACAAATAAAAATAAGAATGTAAAAAATTTAACAAAAAATTGGAAAAACCAAGGTAAGAAGGGCTGGAACACCCTGCTGGGTGAATAACATTGTTTTTACGTTAATTCTTTTATAGAAAAAAAGAGATAAAAAAAAAATCCTGGAAAAAAAAATTTGCTTCGATATAACGTAACTTCGATATAACGTAACGAAAATAAAAATTGAGTTACGTTATATCGAGGTATGACTGTACCATGTATCGCGCCAACTCGTCATATAATTTGTCCTAAAACCTCACAGAAGCCAATTAAATTTAATTTTGATGAAAATTTGGATTTTTATGGGTCTTTGAATGTTTGAAAAATCAAGGCTACTATTTGGAAAGGGCTTATTTTTAAATTATTAATTATTTTATATTTTAGTGATAATACAATTATATCAGGTGGTTGATCCTGTTTATTACCAAACCAATGAAGTATATTACAAGAAGGACAATAAATTGGAAAACAAAGGCTTTATCATAATATCTGAAGTATGGACCCATGACTCAATTGTAGTTCAGTTGTTTATATCAAAATTGCTAGATTTCATAAAACAAAATTCAATATATGGCTCAACAATTATTTTCATGTCAGATGGAGCAGCAGCCCATTATAAGAACAAAAAGAACTTTGCCAGCGTTTGCAATTTCAAATCCATGAATGGATTGGAACGTCTCATGGGAAAGGTCCATGTAATGCTATTGGTGGTAATCTCAAGCGAATGGCAAAGAGAGCAAGCCTTGCTCAAGATTATAGAAACACAATCAAAACTCCTCGAGAACTATATGACTGGGCAGTTGAAGAGTCAAATAAAAGTATTACAAAACTGAATTTCTGCTTCATATGAGCTGAACAGCATGCAAAAATGTCAGAAGAGCTTGAGGAGTTCTATAACCACGTAAAGACAATACCTATAACACAGGTTCATTGCTTTGTACCTATTTAAGAAAATCAAGATTCAGCTAAAAGGTTTTCTGATTCTAAGAATAATCTAAAGAAAATCGCTTTGTATGTGAAAGATTTATAAATTTATTATATGAAGCTATGTTAATTACTAATACGTGAAGATGTACACATAAAAAATAAATTAAATAAACCCCTTACTAATATACTTATGAGTTTTCATTGACATAAACAGTATTTCGAAAATTCATATAACGTCATATTTGAATTGTCTCTAAATGGATATGCATCAACCATTTATAGACGTCTCAAATATGCTATTTTTTTTAGATTTATCAGCCCCCCTCTATCACAATTTTTCGCATACCATTTACACACTGTAACAAATCATGACCTTCCTTCCACCCCTTTACCCCACCCCCCAAAAATATTCGAAGCCACATTTCAATCAGCCCTAAAAATAGGAATATCCGAACAAGCTGTTAGGGAACGTTCATTCATTATGTCACGCAAAAAAAGTGACGTTTAATACCCCCCACCCCCCCCCCCCTTGTCACGTTTTTTGTATGGACCTTCAATTTTTTTGGTATGGATTGTCACGTTTTACCAAACCCCCCCCCCCCCCCCTCTCTCCCTCCTTACTGCATAACATAATTAATGGACCTTCCCTTATGAATGACTTGTACTATATTAACTTTGGGAGTTAATGAAAAGGAAGTTTTTTTTTCTTGAAGTTTTAAATTTATTTTTTTATTTTTAGTTTACAAGACTAATGTTTTTTTTAACTATTAAAATTAATGGTAAGTTTATACATATGTTACTTAATAATTATTATTTTTTTTGTGTATTGTTTTTATTTCTAGACGAAAGCATTTATTATGCACTTTATTAAGATTAGAGTGTATAGTTTTAATATTATTTTTATTATTATACTTGTATTTAAATTTTATAAATTATGAAAGATATTTTAGACTCTTTTTTTTAACATTTTGTGTTTGTGAAGGGGTTTCAGGGCTATCTATTTTAGTTTCTATAATTCGTACCCATGGTAATGATTATTTTCAAAGTTTTTCTATTTTACAATGTTAAAATTTATTTTTTAGTAGGATTTATTTTTTTTTAATTTTTTTTAAAGAATAATTATTTAATGGTTCAAAATTAAGTTGTTTTAGCCACTGGGTTATCTATAATAAAAATTAGTTCTAATTATTACTTCTGTGATATTTCTTATTATTTTGGGATAGATATAATTTCATACGGGCTTATTTTATTAAGTTTTTGAATTTGTGGTTTAATATGAATAGCAAGCGAAAGAGTGGTTCGTATAAATAATTATGTTAATATATTTTTATTCATAATTATTTTTTTTATTATTAATATTAATTTTTACAGGCGAACTTTAAGAAAATTATATTGCCTTTATTTAAAAAAAATCTTCCAATTCTATGATAGCCATTTTTTGCAAATTTACTTTAAATTTTAATATATTTTTTTTAGTGTGTAGGAATCGATTTTACAATTTTTAAAATACTTTTCATAAAAGTTAAGACAATTTTCTAAAAGTCACCCATACATCACTTTTTTGTAAGTCTTTTCCTTTTTGAGTTATGTTGATTTATAAAAAAAAATCGATCAATAAACTTAAGCCCTTTTCAAATGGTAGTCAACATAAATTTTGAAAAAAACAAATTATGCAAAGTTGCTTAAAAAGACATGGTCTACACACTCACATAGTTTCATTGGATTCTGAGAGGGTGCTGCCAAACACTGGATGAGTTGGCGTGAAATTCGTCTATTGCACTTTGCTAGTGGCCCAAATAAGTAGGTTCAAATATGCTCTCGAGCGATACTTATAACTTACCTTGTTTGGCCAATGAAGAACAACTATCACACTTTGGCTCTCAAACGTTACTTGAAATTTGCCTCTTTTGCTCAAAGAAAAACCACTATCGCTTTTTTTGAGTGTCACATACAGCGTCCTTACTTTTGGTTCAAATCGTTCAAATTGGCCCTTAAGCGCTATAATAATTTGCTTAGTTTTCCCAATGAAGTACCACCATTTCATTTTGTGAGTGGCCCCAAAAGCATGGTCACTGCTGGTTTAAATCGGTCCAAATCGACAGTCACGCATTACATTAAATTTACCTTGTTTTCCAAATGAGAAACCACTATCATACATTGTGAGTGGTCCCAATATCATCTATTCTGATGGTTTTTTTTTCAGTTCTTATGTTTAAATACCTTTATTGTGCATCTCCGTAAAGTGTTTTTAATGGAAAATAATATGAAAATATGGCCAAACAGTTTCACTTGGTATTGTATCGTCTACCAGGAAGAAACCTAAAAAAAAAAACTTGAACTAACTATTTCCTTTTCTGAGATACTCGTGGGGGTCTGTTAGTAGCAACGAGCATCGAACTTACATTCCTTCCCTTTCCTAAATGATCTACAATGACGTGGTCAAGACCGTTAAGGATAACCAAATGTTTTATGCTCCTAGGATTAGAACCGAGTAACCTTCAAAAGCGCTCTGGAATCGATTAAAATATATTGGGGTTCACAATTCGCGTTTCACAGTTGATGACATTGATAATTACTCTTCTAAATACTTAAGCAAAAGAGATTCCAATTTCAGACAACACTGCTTCAGAAATTTTCAAAAAATCGATGAAGCTCGTGTCATTAACGCTAAAACCTGTCCTCGACATTAAGATAATAATTTAGACATTATTCATCAAAACCAATTGTTCATGTACTTTTTTTTTTGACTCCTGCATATTCTCAGCTGCTTTATCAGTCTTTTTGAAGACCCTCTTCACAATCGCCCACTAGCGTTCGATGGGTCGAAGCTGAGGGCAACTTTGCGGATTGATGTATTTCTCAACGAAATCTTCCGTGAGCCACTTGAGAGTTGTTCCGTGAGCCTTTTTGCGTGATCTATTTGAGAGTTGTTTCGGCGTAATGCGCCAACGCTAAATCCAGCCAAAACAGTGGAGGAATACTATGCTTCTGATATAAAGGCAGCAGATACTCAGATCGATAGATTTCCGCATTGATTGTTCCGGTTGTCAAAAAAATGGTAGACTTCAACCGCAGGAACATATTGCTTGCCATACCAGCACTTTTCGACCAAACTTCTCCACATGAATCGACCTGTCTGGATCGCTTTCATCCTCCCCTACGACGTCAGTGTAACATTGTGGACCTGGAAGGGTTTATGAGTCCTCTTTGACATAGGTCTCGCAGTCCATCAAAATACATGCATCCGGTCGCTGCAAAACTTGTCAATACAATTTCCGGACCCTTGCTGCTGCGAGTTGCTTCTGTTCTGCACTTTGTTTGGCGATTTTCTGCTTCTTGTAGGTCTTTAGGTTTTTCTGTTTCTTGATACGTTGAATTATTCCGACGCTGGTTCCCACTTTATTGGCCAAATCACGTATAGACATTGATTTGTTCTTCTGAATGAGAGCTACCACTTTCTTATCCAGTTTCGGGTTGGAAGATCCGGGGTTTCATTCAAAGAACAGTGTTCCCCAAACGTGGTTAAGATGGATTTCACACTCGCGTGATGAATTCCAATGTGCTACGCCAATTGTCGCATAGTTACATCCTTTTCACTGAGCCATGTGTCCAAAACCTTAATTTTCACGTCTTTTTCAATGTGCGAAATTTTGAAAACGAATAACAAGTAAACAAACAAAAGGTGGCAGTCAAACGCACAGCATGCATGCATACAACGCAAATATACGTAGATAGCTTTTTTCGATACATTCCTTTGTACACCAACATGAACATAAAATTGAGTAATATTCAAAATAAATTATTTAGGTATTTACTAGTGACAAGGATTACGTGACAGAAGTATTCCTACACCTCCAAGTTTATCTTATGTAAATTTCAATTGTTTTACCCATATTTTCTTTTTCGTGTATAAATCTGTCTGCATAAATCCGTACATCTATTTCTTCCGGAAGAACAAGTGTTACGCCTATAAACCACCACAATGTAGAATACCGTAAAACAGACAGAGTAATGTTTGTACGTACGTGCACAACAACAGTAAAGCAACCTTTGCTTGTACTACATGCATATGAATTTATGTTCTATCATAATAAAGGACGAAAAACATAACTCAAAGCTACTCTTTATCCTTTACTCGTTTTTTTTTTCATTTGCAAAAATAATGCATATTCCGAACGCTAAAGTTCCTCCTTCGATTTCAATAGAATATCTCGGAAACGGTAGACGCTAATTCAATAACTCTTAATAAATATTCAATCACGTGCCGTTGGAGTATGCATCTTGTCCTAGATGATAAACCGATACCATTAGATGTCGTCATAAAAATGCACCTGTTATACACTATTCGTAATTCGAACACACCGTAGCGACCGCCGAGTGACAAGCTCATCTTCTACCCTCGCGAATCGGAATCCACATAATTCGAGAGGACACCATAAAGCTTTATTAGCGGAAGAAGCGCCATCACCAGCTTGGTAGAAGCAAACAAATCTTTGCGCTGGTATAAAACATCATCCCACAGATAGCCCTACCTCAAGAGTAAGCAATGAGGGGAAAAAAACTCGACCACCAGTAAATTTATTACCCTCCATGTCCATCAACAGTCAAAACGTAATGAATTTTCGTGGCCCGGATAAAAAAGGATAATATTAACGACCGTCAGAAATCCCTCGCAATCCTCATGGAGAGCTCGGATCTGGGGTTTGTTCCTGATCTTCCCTTACGTGCGTGGATTTGTATGTACATGAGAAAGAAGACAGACAGCGAGAAGTCGTTATCTTGTTCCAAATACGCGTTTCCTTTCCTACTCATCTCTACGGAATGGTCCATCGTTGGCATATAGGCTTAGGTGAGTCTCCGGCTTCAATCCGAGTGGTCACTCGCAGGACTACACTGTGACGGAAGGCAAAGATCATTTATCTAGTTCCGTCCATTGAGATATTCTACTCTATTTATTTTGGCATCGTCGTCTCGTCCTGGAGCTGGTGGGAGGTCTGGTGGGTAGTGAGTGAGCACGAGGGGTTAGTGAGTGAGTGAGGTTCGGAGGCCCGCTTCAGTTGTTGGGATGTTTGTTTTCGGGCCATCAGATAACGCGTGGGATGGAAATCTGTTTGTGAACGGAGGTCTGTTTTTCTGTTTGTTGAACAAGCGTAAGTTCTTATGTCGAATGTTTGATAAGAACAAATTTGGAATTGCTGATTGAGTAACCAGAGAGCATAAAGGGGTTTAGTGGCTGCGAAATGGCTTCTGATTGGGTGATTTTAGTCCAATCAATTCAATTGCTGCAAGTTTTATTCTGAGTTACCGTTCGAAGGAGAAAAGTTTCGAAGGTCTATTCATGGCGAAAATGGATTTTGCTTGCTCAGAATTATGGATTATAGTAATGGATAAAACAATAAGGCCGAAAATTGATTTTCATTCCAAATTGTCCCTCCCCCCCCCCCCTCAATTTTTTTTTTTTTATTTTTATTTAAATTTTATCACCTCCCCCCCCCCCCCCCCCCATTTTTTTTAACAAAATTTTAAATTCAAATTCCCTTTTAAAAAAAAAATTTTAAAAACATAGCCAAACCCGGGGGGGGGGGGGGGGGCGCTGCCCCCCCCCCACTTTTATTTTTTTTTTTAGATTTTTAATGTTTGTTTCAATTTTTTATCATTTATTTTTAAGGAGATTTGTGAGATTGCCCAATGTTATAGCTTTCGGAAACTAAATAACACCAGATTGAGAAACATAATTCATTATTCATAGTTAGAAAGTGTATCAACGGAAAATGTATATTTGAACTATTCATGATATGGGCCAAACTGATCAATACTACCCCGCTGATCAATAATATCCCGTTTTACGGTACTGTAGTTTCGTATTATTGAGAATATATGTTAATCATATCTTACAGTTTGATTCAGTATTTTGAAATATTGTTTCTGTATCCAAGAGATATTAATGGAGCACATGCAACGATATAATCCAGGTGAGACGAGATGAATCGTATCCGATTTTCAGACCAGTAATTTGATAAGCGTGTGAGAAAGCAAGACAGCATGTTAATCAGTGCGAGAAGTTGCAGTGGTCTTATCCTATTCAAAGATTTCATCCCTTTCTATGAGCATGAGCAAGATAATGAGCATGATTGACCGCCCAAGGTTGCTACTCCGTTGCTGCCAGATCAGCTGTTATCACACAGAGGATCAACAGATGATGGTTGAGACTAGAATACATCCTCAATGTATAAAAACTGGTGATCCCAAACTAAGACAATACTGGCGCCTGCTTCACCCGAATGCAGGTCAAATAAGGAAAGGGTAGGAATGTGTCGACGTGATACTCGTTTTATTGGAAGCCGAGGCCGCCTCTGCACTTTCACGAGAAATCACTGGGATGTTGGATAACAAGATTGGGTGGCAGCAGGTTTCTTTTTGTTAAACGGTAAGCTAAAATCCCGCGGCGTTATATAATATTTAGTAATATTTAGATATTATTGCCGATTTCTGATGTGAACCTATTTATACCAACAGTAAGGATGCTATCGGGGCCACTCACTAAGTGTGATGGTGGTTTTTCATTGGAAAAACAAAAAGATTCTCTATAATGCTGGAAATCCGATAAACCAACAGTAAGGATGGTATTGGAGCCACTCACAAAAAGGTATAGTGGTTTACTTTCTCATTATGGATGACAATTAATTTTGATCCTCACCACCGGTCCACCAGCCCGGCGAACCACCACATCTCACCAGGAAGAATTTTTGTATTTTTTTTTCTGTGCTCACTCGATCACTCGCATCGCTTAATTATAGATATGCCATGCTCGATAACAAAATAGTGCGTAATTAAGCATCGACACAAACTTCCACAGCCGATGCTCGAAGCATACTCTTTTTCGTAAACTTTCAATTTTTACAACTGTATCAATCAAGTAGAAGCTTCTTAAGAACAATCTATGCTAATCCATTTAAAATTGCGATTGAAGGATTTGGTAAAAATAAGAGTGCGTAGATGCATTTCGTGCCTTATGGCAACTTTATGCTTCTATTGATGTCCAGGCTCATCGGTTCAGCACCAACCGGGGGAGACTGGTTCCTATACCCAATGATTTCATTATCTCCAATCTGCTCAACCAATCCCAATATATTGTGATGTAGTGGACGGATTATTATAATTTGAGATAACTCAATGCAGACATCTTCCAAATTTGGCAGATCGACAGGCAGTCGGTGAAGACCCACCTGGTACCTCATAGTAAGATGCTTAGGGGCGGACCGGAAGATTCGAGAGCTACCCCACCTTCAAAGATTTTATCCGTTTCTATGGGAGAAAACGCGCTGAATTTATGTGCGATGGTTCGGCACGTGTTCATAAATAGAAGAATGTTTGTAACAAAACGGATCACCGGATAGAATACATACATAAGCACTCGGTTAGCACTCGGTTTTGTATGACAATGGCATAAAACAATACTAAGTTGAATAGGTTCATTGGCAGGAAATTCATCAATCAAATACATACCACAACAAGTCGAGAACACTCGCATGAACCAAAAAGAAAGCTACTATTAATGTCGATGTTCATTATTTCTCATTCTAAATTTGATTTCGAAAAAGTGCACTGCTGGAGAATTGAGTGCACATTGTGTGAATTGCGCAATGATTTTTGTAAATTATTAGCAGTTCTTTGATTTATTGTTATCTAGTAGTACCATAAATGTAATAAAACGAAACAAACGAACAAAACTAAATAAATGCCGCTGCAATAACCACGAAGAGAAAACTATGCAAAATGGTGGTTTTTCTCGAATTTGAACAACAATTTTAATATAATTCAATAATACACCGATTTTGTTTTATACTACTCAGATATACTCCACTTGATACGACGACACTATACCATGATTGCTACATACACCACGTCTCAACAGATCATGTTTCACTTGGATCATATCAGATAAATCGGTTCAAATTTCAAAACGCAGATGCACCAGTGTATCTGAACTAATTTAAAAATATTGAGGAGTAGCAGATAGAACGCATATGAATTCCTTTTCGTCATTGATGAATAAAACTTCCTAGATTATTTCTTATTACTCGTGTATTAAGAATGCAAGTAGCAAAAATTTATCACAAACAGCTTGCTTACAATTGCAACTTACGTCGGTTTGTAAAGTTATGCTTGATTTTCCTGTTTGGATAAAACAGAGAAAATAATTAAACTGAAGGTAAGTTAAGAGGACACAAACCATAAGCTATAAACCACCAAAACTCAAAATGTATGTTTGTAAAAAGCTAACCACTTATTATTTGAACAACCATTAAAAAAAATCTATTGAGACGGTGTGAGCACGGTGAGTAAAAAAACGGTGTTTTTGCGGTGCTGCCTTGTCAATATATGCACTGAAAATTTATTTTCGTGAATTAGCTTTCCCTCGTTTCGTAAACATGGATTTTGTACAAAGAACAGATGTCTCATAAATTTTATGATACATTCTTAATGCTTGTCATCTGGTGAAATGCTATCATTACACCTTTTTGTACAATGCACGAAATGAATTTCGTGAAGACCAACCAATTGCTGCTTCTCTTCAATCGTACTCATACATGTTGGTTTTGCTGCTTGGGTGGGCTGGAATCATTGATTTATCCCAAAATAAAAATTAAAGCGCTATCGAGAGTTATAAGTTCATACTCATTAATCAAGTAACTTCTAACGAGTCACCATGGCTTAGTGAGATCAACCACGGATTCGATAACAAGTCTTCCCAAAAATACAGGTTCGAACCTCATGTCAGATATATTAAAAAAAAATCTGAAGAACTCCCCGTGGTTTGCGCTTTTTTTTTCAATTACATACTGAGTCGATATAAAAGTTCGGTCAGTCAATCATGCAACCACCTGAGAGACGTTTCTTTTTTATTGATAACAAAATATTCGTAGCATTTTGTATTGTTTTCGTAAAATGAACGAGTGTTTTTTCTGTGTCAACTAATGCTTCGTGCTTTTAACAGTTATGTAACAGCATTGTGGCATTGAATACGAAGGTAGTTTCTTGAAAAGTACAAATCAATTTCGTTGCAGAAAACAACGAATAGATTTGTTAGCCCTACATTCGATTTCGTAATAAAAACGAAATTTAATTTTCAGTGTGGGTGAGCGGGTCGCGAGGAAAAGTACATTTTCAGTAAAAACTGTTAACAAACTCTATGGTTGTCGTATACAAAAATCCAACATGACTGTAAAATGAATATTTCGACACATTACAGTACCCGTTAGATTTCAGCATGGTTCCTATTTAATGGGGTTCGATTTTGAAACACGGGGAAAATCGAGGGTTTTTAAAATCTTTTTTTTTTTCATTACAGATCAAGTCTAGAATAGTTTAATCTTGTTGCCAAAATCGAACGGGTATTGTAAAATACTTTGGGTGAGAGTAGAAAAGTTAATCCACCCGTCGTTCAGGCGGATTGTCACAAACTGAGGGCTCGATTCCCGCTCCAGCCGATGGAACTCGATAATGTCCCTACTATATGGGTCCACCCGGCGTTGTGTTGTCCGTTGTATAATGTTAAGTGTTCAGTCTGTGCAGCAACTGGCTGAAGACGCTGTAATTCTCTCTCTCTCTCTCTCTCTCTCTCTCTCTCTCTCACTTACTCAGTCTTCGTATTAAAACTTCAACGAACAAACTTGAACCTAAACCATTTTACACACAAGTACGGATATTTATACAGTTTATCAGAACAGTACACCGACACTGTGCTTCGACAAACGATTGTTTTGTGCGGTTCTTCGTTGCCTGTCTGTTGGAACCTTGTTCTTTTTTTTCTGCTTCATTTCGATGGCCCTGACTTCTTTGGACTAAGGAATGTTTTGAAAAGAATTCATTAACATACAAAAATTGAAATCAAATTAATCAAATATCAATTAAACTAATAAATTATTCAGATTGATGATCTCGGTAGTATGATCGTACTAGAGCCTTTGTACCGTCCATCAAGTTCTGCACAGTGGTTTTTGTGCACTTCTTAGCAGCTGCTGACCAGATTTTCGTGAAGTCTGACGTGTTGTAGGCCTGTCTTTTTGAGATTCTGCTTGACGATTGCCCGTTTGATCGGTTGCAGTTGAAGACAGTTTGGTGAGTTGATATCTTTTCTAGCGAAATCACGGTTGTTATCCGAAGACCACTGTAGAGTTGATCTGGCATAATGGGCAGAGGCTAGATCCGGCCAGAAGAGAGGAGAAATCTCATGCTTCCGATATAGTTGCATTTCCGGAGAACTTTGCGATTTAGGGTAATTGCATTTGTAAACAAACACTTCATCCACCGATCCACGCGGTAAAAGCTCAATCGTGCAAACAAAATCTACCAAATCATAGAGGTATATGTTATCTACTTGATTGTAATGCTAGTTTTCAAGATTGAGCTTATATTCGCGAGGAACCAGCGATTGAAGTGTTTGTTTACAAATGCAATTACGCCCAAATCGCTGAGTGCTCCGGATTTATTGTTTCTTTTGGGCAGAAAATGGAAGATCGCAAGCCACATGTGCAAACTCCTTGCCTTTTCACTGAATTTTTTCGTCACAACAATCGTATCTGCAATTGAAACACTCTCTCAAACCGAGAATTGAGGTCCCGGCAGTGTTTTGGAATCCTCTTTTACGTACGTTTCTTCGTCTTCCATCATAACACACTAGGCGGGATTGTCCAAAACACGGTTGTGGAGCTTTCGGGCACTTATTTCGGCACGACACGGATATTCCTGCTTCAAATCAAATAATTCAAATTTTTAATCGTCTGGGTCATCCCGAAACTGGTCTTGTATTTATTGGTCAAATCACGAGTAGAGACTGATTTTTTTCTCCTGAATATAATCGACGACCTTTTGGTCCAATTCGGGATCGCTGAAAGCGGGTATTCGTCCAGTTCTCGGAAGATCCTGCAGTGTGTACTACTCACCATTCTTTTCAATCGCACATTTTACGCTTCCTGGATGAACTTTGACCTTTTTGGCAATCTTGTTGTACGTTTCATCTTTTTCCGTGGTGTACTGTGCAGAATTTTCTTTCGTACTTAAAGTTTAATCCGCGACATTTTGCAAAACAAAAAAAAAAAAGGTCATAATTAAAAGAAACGAACCGAAATACGCTTTTTGGCATGTGATCAAAAAGTAATACGAATATACCCCAAAATTGTATGCACTAGATTAGGCTCAATTGCGTATCAAATGTTTATAACAATTTTTTTACACTTCTTGTAGGTTCTTTAGTTCCAATATTTGAAGGGTTAATAAACATTAGATGAAAAAAATCGTTCATGGGTTCAAATCTCAAAGCTTATTTTAAATACCTTTAAATTAGCTGTAACTGGAAGTGATAAATCGGAACAACCAAAACCAGAATATTTTTTATATACTTGGTCTTGTTAGTTGAAGAATGGGGAACCTGCAAGAATATTCTTGCTGGGCTGCCAATGCCAAACAGTTTGCAAATCCGTAGCACAGATAAATATCGGCTGGTTCTACTGGAGACAATATTTTGGTTTTCTGTAAGCTTAAGATTTCTGCAAGGGGTGGATCGACTTTTCTCCTGTGCTTTTTTCTTTTTTTTGAGTGTGTCTCCAAGCGTTGCCATGTTCTGGGAGTTCCCATAATGTGCAGAGGATGCCGATGTATTGACAGCCCAAATTGTTATTTTCTGCTAAGCCTGGCAACCAGGCAAACCATATTGGCAAGGTTGCTGGTTTCTTACTGTCAAACATGTTCCTCAGTGTGCCACACATGTGGTGTGGATTGAAAATCGAAGTGCCGCAGTTATGAAACATATTCGTCTGGTGTGTAAGACATTGTGGTTGGCACACGGTTCTTAGCGATTTTTGTGTCCTTGGATTTCTGTTTTTAACACATTCTATTCTTGGCTACGCGTCATTTCACACGGCAATCAAGTGTGCTGTGCGTGGAGCGCACACACATCAACAGTAACGCACAGCGGGATGATTTAGAGATTGGTGTATCCATTGATTTACGATCCAAATGTTTAGAACAAAATAGCTGCAAACTGGTACGAGATGAAAGCTTTATGTCAAAGAGAGATTTGTGAATAACATTAGAAAAGCATCAGAAAATATCTTGTGTGTCACATTTCCACCTAGCAAAACTTATTAAATGTTAATTACTCGGTCATTAAAGGCCATGAAAATGATGATAATCTCGCCACATACCCCCACAAAGGTTTAAGTTGGACGATTTATTTATCGTTTAACCAAAGACCGCCACCCTTCCCCCGGCTGTGACTAATAGAAAATGTAAGGGCGAAGCTCAAACATCTACTCCATTAATATCGTGCCCAAAACGGATTACCTGCTGATCACCAAGGCCTCGAAAGAGCTGAAGAACATGCTGACATCATTATTTTCCACCGCGGTAAGGCAGCCCGACAGCCTTCGATTTAAGGAAAATTTGTTCGATTATAACCTAGTTAATATGTAACACCATCCGAAATAAGTCTAGTTTGTTCAATGCATACGTAATGAATGTTAACACTTACGATGGATGACCAGGTGCCTCTGAAAAATAAGAAGTCTATTGCACCATTGCTTAGTGTGTGTGTGTGTGGGGGGGGGGGGGGGGGGTTGTCTTTGTGTCTTTGTGTGCAATCTTACACCCATTGGCCGGCAATGGCATTATGGAAGAAATCGGGTTGCAAAAATTCTTCAAGTGACTATTGAAAGCAGCTTTAACGGCATTCCAGGTGCTCTCCTCCCGACACATTTCCTCGATGATGTTCTTCGTATTAAGCACCGGCATCTCCCTTCGAACTTCCTCAAACCTTGGGCAATCGAAGATCACGTGCTCCGCTGTTTCTTCTGCGTTTCCACACACTAGACAGACGGGTGACGTTGCGTGTCCGAACCGATGCAGATACTTTCTGAAGCATCCATGACCAGACAGGAACTGCGTCAAGTGAAAGTTAATTTCGCCATGTTTTCTGTTTGTCCAAGACGACAGAACTGGTATAAGCCGGTGTGTCCACCTACCGTTTCTCGCCATGTTCCACTCCTGCTGCCATTTCTCCATCGATGTCGCACGCACGATCTTTCGAACCTCTTTGGTTTCCTTCCTCGTGTAGCACTCACTACCAGGATAATGTCGATAGGAATCATTCCGGCGATAACACATACTGCTTCCAAAGAGATGGTCATGTATGCGCTCGCAATTCGCATGGCCATGAGACGATACGCTCTGTTTAACTTAACACGATTCTTCTTGCTTTCCAACGCTGAAATCCAGGCTGGCCCACCGTACCTCAGTATTGAAGAGGAAACGCTAGCTAGTAGACGTCGCTTACTACTGGTAGGTCCGTTGCTATTCGGCATGATTCTGGCTATCGCGTTAATAGCCTTTGCCGCTTTTTCGCAAGCATAATCGACGTGGCTGTTGAAGTTCGGCCGGTCGTCGATCATCACTCCCAAGTACTTCAGTGCTCGCTTCGAGGCTATGACATGCCGTCCCACGACGATTTCCGCCCGTTGCACCGCTTTGCAATTGCAGACCACTAGCAGCTCCGTTTTATGGTGTGATATCCGAAGTTTAGCTTCGCGCATCCAGTTCTCGACCGTGTCAATCGCTTCGGTCGTCAACATCTCTACTTCCTCTATCGTCTCGCCTGAAACTGTCAGGACAATATCGTCTGCAAAACCAACGATCTTGACTCCCGTTGGCAACTCCAGTGTTAACACCCCATTATACATTGCGTTTCAAAGTATCGGTCCCAGGATGGACCCTTGTGGCACTCCCGCCGTGATCCTAATCGACTTCTGGCCCATTTCTGTATCGAACAGCAAAACCCAGTTCTGGAAGTAGCTACTCAAAATCTTGCACAGATAGTCAGGAACCCTGATTCTGTGTAGCGCTTCGGCGATGGCTTCCCAGCTAGCGCTGTTAAAGGCATTCTTGACGTCTATCGTTATCACCGCACAATATCGATTACCTCTCCTTTGCTGCTTGAGTGCCTTATAAGCACTGTCGACGACAATCCGAATTGCATCCACCGTTGACCTTCCTTTCCGGAACCCGAATTGGTTTGATGACAAGCCATGCTCGCTCTCTGTGCACTTTATCAACCTGTTTAGGATGATCTTTTACAAAAGCTTGCCAAGTATATCCAACAAGCATATGGGTCGATACGATGCTGGATCCCCTGGCGTCTTTCCTGGTTTTGGCAGTAGCACCAGCTTCTGAATCTTCCACCTGTCTGGAAATCTCCCCTCTTCTAGACAATTCTGCAACACATTCCTAAACGTGTCGGGATACCTCTGTAGCGCCGCTTTTAATGCCACGTTGGGAATTCCATCCGGACCCGGAGCTTTGTTCACCTTCAGCCCTTTTGCCACTGACAAGAGCTCATCGTTGGAGACTCGTGTACCACCAGTTGCTGCTGCAACTTCATTGCCGTACGGTGTCGGTGGCCATGCCGTAGGTTCGTGCTGCGGGAAGAGACCATCCACGATCGTCTTCAGCTTGTCCGGGCATCTTTCAACCGGTGTCGCTTGACCCTTAAACTTTGCCATCACTATTCGGTAAGCGTTGCCCCAGGGATTTGCATCGACATCTCGGCAGAGTTCTACGAAACAGCTGGACTTGGTTCTCCGTACTTCTCGTTTTAATGCGGTTCTGGCCGCCCGGAATGCTACCCTACGCTCTTCTCTAACCGCTTCCGTTTTTGCTCGCTGAACTCGCCTTCTGGCTTTGAGACAACTAGCACGGAGGTTACTGAGTGCCTCGTTCCATTAGTATACTGGGCGCCGTTCATTTCCTGGCTTCAAGTTCCTCGGCATGGTGGTATTACATGCCGAAGTCAACCATGTTGTCAGCTCTTCCGCGTCCGAGGGGGCACTTCCTACACGCAGTGCTTCTGTAAAGAGGTCGCTATCGAACTCCTTTCCTTCCAGTTTCGTTCGCTCGTATTCATCCGTCGTAATGATACTGAGTTTGCCGATTGTGTACCTGATCGCCTGATGATCGCTATTTGTGTACTCCTCGCTCACTCTCCAATTCATGTTTCTCATCAGCGATTGACTGCAAAAAGTAACATCGATAATGGACTCACGACCATCTCTGCGAAAAGTGCTGACGGTACCTTCATTGACCAGCTGAACCTCTAACTTTACCAGCGCTTCCAGAAGGATGAACCCACGGGCGTTGGTACATCTGCTGCCCCACTCTTCTGCCCAAGCATTAAAGTTTCCTGCGATGATGACAGGTTTCCGCCCGATCAGATGTACGGTGAGTTCATCCAGCATCTGGTGATATTGTTCCGCCGTCCATCGAGGTGGTGCGTAGCAACTGCATATAAAGACTCCATTGATTTTGGCTATCACGAAACCTTCATGCGTGCTCGAAACCAGTTCTTGAATAGGATATCTACCCATAACATGTATGGCAGCCATTCCTGCTCTATCTACCACCCACTTGCCGCTATCCGAGGGTACTTCGATACGGCTCTGCAAAGATTGCAACGTCGCACATGGTTTCTCGTGTTGTGTGTGTGTGTGTGTGTGTGTGTGTGTGTGTGTGTGTGTGTGTGTGTGTGTGTGTGTGTGTGTGTGTGTGTGTGTGTGTGTGTGTGTGTGTGTGTGTGTGTGTGTGGGGATGTGTGTGTTTGTGGTTCTTTGAAATACGATTTGCTGCCACAAAAGCATTGTATTGAGAATGGAGTCGAAAGAAAAACAAGTTCGTGATAAAATTTTGCATTAAAAGTGTGGAAAATCAGTCTACGTCGCATCATGACATAACAATATCACTCGGAGTCCCTCGTTCAACAGTAAGTTGCGTTTTGAAACGCTTCCGGGATCGGTTGACTTTCGATCGGAAACCCGGATCTGGCGGCAAGCGGAACGACAACTTCAAATCCCAACTTCGGCTGATTAAGCAAAACCCGAACCTTTCCATCCGAGATGTGGCTAAAAAGGTCAAAACATCGGGATTCTTTCGTTCAAAAAGTGAAGAAAACGGCAGGATATAGGTCGTTCAAGGTAATAAAAATCCCAAACAGGAACGAGAAGCAGGAAACCCGTTCGAAAAAAAAGAACGCGTAAGTTGTACGACAAATTGCTGACAAAATTTGACTGCGTGGTTATGGATGATGAAGCAAACGTCAAAACAGACTTCAAGCAGCCTCCTGGTCTTGAGTTTTAAACCGCATTACAACGTGCAAGTTTGACGATCATTTCAAGGCCAAAAAGTTGTCAAAGTTCTCTTAAACGTACATGGTTTGGCAGGCTATTGGTAGTTGTGGTTTGAAGAGCAAAATCTTGATAACTCAGGAGTGGAATGCAGGAAACAACGTTAACATTGTATCAAAGGACTGTAAATCTCCGAACACTCCAGAACTTCGTCCAATTGAAAGATATTGGGCCATTGTGAAGCAAACCCTTGGGAAATCGAAAGGAGAGGCAAATAATGAGAAAGATTTAGCTTAAAAGTGGGAAAATGCTCCCAAAAAGGTGACAGAGGATACTGTGCAGAACTCAATGGGTGGTGCCAAACGTAAAGTTAGAGCATACGGATATAAAAAGTCCGAATAATTATATTTTGATGTAAATGAGTTATAAATTAACCCTTTGCTACGATTTTTTTTTGGGTTTAGAAATAAATAGAAATAATGTTATACTGCGAGTTTTTCTTTGGCTAGATTTTGCTGTGCGCATACCTTAGTACAGTCACAGGACTGAAGCGGCTGTCATCCACGAATAACAATCGTGAAGCCAAAAACTTGGTGCTGCTTGTGGTGCTAATTTGACAGCTCGGTTTTCTTGAAGGCGATATGCAGCACACACAATATTTGCAGTGGAAGTTGTCGAATTTTGTCGTTAATTTTATTCGAGAGAAAAATTTTCCGTGTTGTACTTAGTGCAGTGGTTATCGCAACGATAGTATTTTTTCATTGTTTATCAGCCAGGTATTAAAAAGTTTTATCTAGATTACTGGTACTAGTAGTTTGGTAGAAGAAATATTGTTACTTTACCAATCCATTGTTAACTGAGCTGAAAATGTTAAAATCATCACTAACTAGCGCCACACTAAAAGTGGCAGGCTTCAAGAACTAACGCTTCCTTCAGTCCTTTGAGTACAGTACATAAAAGATGATTCTAAGAAGCCATTGGGGAGGATGTAATTGACCTCGAGAAGTTAATAAAAGTGGAAAAATCTATATTCCTCACCAAACGAACTATTATGCCGATTGGGAGTGTTTGCAGAAAAAAGGTTGCTTCCACATTATGAGAAGCACAGTGTTCCCCTTTCGTTTTGGCCAGATTCTGAAACACCTCACTAAGCAAAATCAACAATGAAATGGTTTCAAGAAATGAAGCAGATTTCGTTGAGAAGGATGTCAACCAACTAATTGTCCACAGCTTTCTTCTATTGAACGATACCGGGCTTATCATCAAGCGTTTCTTCAGACGGAATGGTAAGGTGTCTAAGACCATACCAGAGTTCAAAAAGAATATGGGTCATGAGTTCAGAGAGTGTGATAAAATCACTGTCCAAAACCTCGTGGGAAAAGCTCAGCCAAAGCTAAGAAAATAAATGCAATAGGTTTTGTTACATATATATTTTTTCAGGAAATCTAAGAAAATTACTTCAAATATATTTCCAAACAGTTTTTTTTCTTTTTCAATTTTCAATTTATCTAATTTAATTCGAAAAAAAAATTTCGACAAATTACTTAATGCAAACATGTTACCTGAAATGTAGCTCTAGCTAAGCAAAGAAACTTTGTTGACCATACTCGTATGCCAACCTCGATCCAATCTTTTTCATCTTCCAGTCTTCAGCAGATCTGTTAGGCGTATCAAATTCCTACAAGAGTTTTGGAGTCGGGTGAAGATTGTTGGGTTTTTAAAATCACCTATCAGCCAATTAAAAAAAATGTGTTGTTTTATAAATTTGTTCTATAGACTAGGTAACTGTTTACCAATTTAGTTAACAGAAAAAAATATAACATAACACGTATCAAATTTTAAATTGATGAAATTTTTCTCGCTAGATAGATCAAAGTGACTTTGATGTCGATATTATGTCCTTACACTCAACATCATTTATTGCAGACGAAATGATAAAATTATGATAGTTCAAAAGAAAATGAAAACATATTTTTCTATAATAACTTTAAAGAAATTTCTTTTCACCAATTCTCTACTAAATACCTCATACCAATACTTTAATTATTCCTTAAAATCTACGGTCGAATTGCTGAAATGCTTTAAACTGCCATTCTGCCAATGTTCGATGATTGGTTGAGTCTTTCCGCTTCATTGTGCCGCAGAACGCTATAGTGCACCATGTTGTGCATTTTTGTTTCTTTCATTATCGACAGTATCATTATAGTTGCGATCAAAGCCCGCCTTTTATGGAGGGAACAATCAAAAGCATGGCTCAAAAGAGTAGCGAACTGGCAGTTATTAAAACAGCTCAAATGTAACAAATTAACTCAAAGTTCAAACGGGCAAATAACGTCGTTGTTGGCTCCATTTCCGCCGTCACTGTCACGACTTTGAACTCCGGCTTGAGGCAGTGCAGTGTGCCATCCAGAACAGCTTGTAAACCAGGAGAGATGGCGCGAGAAATCAAAAGCATCAAAATTAGTTGACGCAAAAGTTGATAGACGACAGAGTAGTAGAGCTCTCTAAGAATGCGACTTTTGAAGCATAATTGGATGGAAAAAGACCGGATGGTTCATAATTATATTTCGTTAGACATTTTCTCATCTCTACTGAATGATTGTCAAGTTGAGTTTTCATATTGAAGCGTGTGACTTATCAACACACTGGGTATTGCAATTTCTTCACCGCTTCATTCAATCGTTTTGAGTTTGATTCAGTCTGTCAAACGCTACAAGGAGTCATTTTCATCATATCCGTAGAGCACTGCCGTCCCATATTCGCCAATAACAATTCATTGCAATTACTGTGAGTGGCTTTCCGAATAAAAGACTGCTATCCTCGAGCAAAATACGAGCGCATGACGTCCTTTCCGAAATTGTACATAATATGAAACGTGTGGCCTTTCCCCGAGAACTTATTTCCCAGTGTACAGGAAAATACGTTGGACCATCAGATTTTAGCCCCAAAATTCTGTCCAACCTAGACAAACGGTCTCCAACAAAACACATTGAATTCAGCCGAGAATAGCCGTACGATGGTGGCGTGCACTATCAGACTTGGTTGCCACAGGCATGACGAAACTTTTGGTCCCCATTTTCTTTTTTTTTTTGGCTCATCCAGTGCCATAACCAGCACTATCTGAGTGCAGCGAATACGTTAAACATTAGATAAACTTTCACATTTTATGATTTTCATGCTTTTCGCGGTTTCGGGTTCTGGTTGCGTCCTTCGGTGAACGGTTTTTAATATGCACAGAATTCGACTTTTAGGTCGATCTCGGAGCAACTTTGGTGGTTTTCCGGGGGTGTTTCCTGTGCTCATGAAGCTCTCATAAACCTTCCCATACATAGTGTCTTCTACTGGGAAAAGCCTCATCGTGGGAATTCTGTATCTGTCGGTAGTGGTAATGCAATGATTCATCTTTTGGTTCGGTCAGGATCTAGATGACATTGCGGTAGATGAATGAATGGCACCAATAGACGTTCATCCTGCAAGTTTGCTGGAAATGCAACGGGTTAGGTTCTCATCATTGACCCTGTCATTGGGTGGAATGCTCAACTTTTATCCTGGTTTATATCCTCTTTTCACAAAAGGAAGATTCTACTAGTGGCAGGCATGTTTTGGGAAGAATAACCTTAATGACATATTCCTGTACTGACGTCGTTGGCGCTGTTGCTGTATGCTTGCTTGATGCGAACGATATATTTTTAAAGATAATAAAACGACCGAAAACATGCAGACATGATGATAATATTATTATTGGTGGGTGCTTCTGGCCACACAAAACCTTCCACAATATGGCCACACTGAGCTCGATGATCGTCGTTCGTTGCTGGCATTCGCAAAAGCAGCACCAGTTGCAAGAATTGGGTGCAAACGTTTCTATCGTTGTACGTGCATACATTTATTGTGCAAACATTTGCTTAACGATAAAATGAATAGAAGCTTCCAGAGTGGCGAGGGTTTTGAAAATGAATGTGCAAAGGGTGCTAATTCAGGTTGATGGAATGAGAATTATTGAATTGGAGTGGATGCAGTGATTCATTTTCTGTTCGCCGCGGCACGTTTGCCACTTTTGAAGAAGAGATTGCGATCACAAATTTATCAAACTATCACGAACTGAGAACTGTTGATTAAACCGTTTCTGAATTTCTAATTACAATATAGAAAAAAAAAGTAAATCAATTACTGAAAACATGTTCCATTAATTCGAATCAGAAGAATCACAATCAGTTGAAAGTGAATTGGGGAATCCAAAGCAGCCGGTGGTGGTGTCATCTGTTTGCTTGGCGAAGAAATAGAACAAATGCTCGGAAAGCAGGCATTAGATCCCTGTTTGCGGGTCTATAATGCGAATCCTAGTTGGAACAAGTTTCTGAGCGCAAATTTGTGCAGCTGAGACTTGTCTGAGCTGGCTCTCATATTGCGGCTATGAATATGTGGTTGAGAAGAATTTGAATGTCGGAACACCACCATCGCACAGAGGACGGGCTTCCTAAAGTGGGAAAATTTTATCATTTTCTGGTTTTCTACAAAATGGGAAACACTTTTTCCAGCTTCCGTACGAGCGCTCGTTTCCAAAAGTAGCCTTTGTGCTAAAGCGCTTTCATTAATATATTTGTCGGGATTAGGGGAAAACTTTGACCTAGCTGAAGCCCATTTATAATCAAAATACTAGGCAATGAAATCCAATTTTTAGAGCAAAAGTTTCTCCTCCGGATCCAAGCATTGAAGCTCGGCATGAGCCATGGTTTTCAATTATTCCGGATTACAATCATAAATTTAATTATTTATGACATTATAGAATCCATTTCAATGAGCATAAGGCACAATGATTAATTGTTGATTACTTTCTTTCATTTCAGGTAATGATTATAGCTTCTCCGATATCACTTGAAGGTAAAAAGTAAAAATGTGTCTGCAATAAGCGTCATCTATTTTCCATCGTTTTTCTATCGCCATTAAATTACCCATCAAATTAGATTACCCTTTTCCCAGGAACTACTCATGTTCGCCCTAAAATCTCACTTGACGCATACAAAGAGAGCCTTGGAAATAGAACACACTCTCCCAAATCCATTTGCGACAGCTGTTGGGTGTCAGTTTTGTATTCAACACCAGGAAGCGCCTTTCTCCGTTTGGTTGGGAGAATCTTTTATTCCGTATCAATTACAGAAACAATTCGGGAGGCCCGAAAGCAAAGAAAAAAAAACTGGCATTCAGGAAAAGGCGGCGATAATTTATTGAATCAAGCTGTGGAGCCTTAAAGAAGAGTAATGGGTATTCCTTTTTGACGCAAGAAAATGGATAACGTGTTCTGAGAAAACTTTGCTATAAATAAATGGGATGCAAATGGGATGGTTTTACAAATGCAATAGTTATTGATAAACAATTCAAACGGCCTTCTGGAATAGAAAAACTCAGCCAGTCAATCATTTCTTATGGCGAGATTACTGTTCCTAAAATAAAACTGAAGACACAATAAATTTTTAACGTCTCTACATCATTTGCAACCAATTTTACAACCATTAGATCGAAATTAACTATGCTTCGAAAAAAAAACGTGCTGTTTTAAGCCGATAAATTTATGGCGATTTTCAATTGAAAATAAAGAGTTTAAGAGTAAGGTAAAGTTAAGAAGATGAAAAAAAAAACGTCAAGATTGGAGTAAAAACAAGTGACGTGTTGAATGGTGAGATAAAGTGACAGTTAAATTTTCGATTATTATTTCCAAACGATTTTACAACTGATTTTTTTTCGTTAATTCGCTAACGTTCGTTTAGTAGAACACATGTCCCAGACCAAATGCGTGATAAAGTTTGCACCATTGCGCAATGTCGAATGGAATAAGTTCTCAAAAATTTCGAATTTCATTTTTTATTTATTCAAAAAGGGGGATGTTGCTGAGAATCTTAAACTACTAGGTTACACTTTGATTGTTGTTTTGTTGTATTCTCCTAATGCGCGGAGTAACGATATCTAATGATGAAATTTGTCAGAAGCAGAGAATTGAAGAGAAAGCATTGATATTTCCGTTTAGAGTAACGGCAGGTTATGAAAATTGAAAGATACAAGTTGAAAACGAGCGGAGGGCATATGAGGGTAGTACACAATCGGGCGCATAATCTTCTACCAAACTACCCTTGATGCGGGGTAGGCAAGGGGAGAATACCCCCTAAACTGCTAAAAGAGTATGCGACCGATCGTGCTCTTATACTACCTATTGCTTTGTTCTGGTTCTAGAGATCTGTTTATACTGACTATACAGGTTAGTCAAAAAGTTTTGAAAGCGGAAATGAAAATACATTTCGGAGGCCAAGCTTTGTTTTTTTTTTTAAATTTGGGCACACCTTCAATACCACAAAAATTAGGAGCCCCACAAAAAAAAAATATTTTTAAAAAATAAAAAAAAAAATCCCCCAAAATTTTTCCCAAAATTTTTCCCCCAACCGACCGGAACATTTTCTCCCCTCCGATTTAAATATTTCAAACTATTGATTTTTAACATACAACTAATAAAATTAACGCAAATATGAAGTGATGTCTTATAATATCGATTTTTCATAGTAAATTTTCCACAGTACTTTCCGCGCACAGACTTCATATTTAAGTAAGGAACGTCTCCTAGGCAGCCATGAATGTTATATAAGGGGTACACCTTCGCATTTTGATTTAGTTTTCCGGCGGTCGTGGAGCTGTGCAGAGTAGGATCTGCAGATGGACGAGCAGTCGCTGCCCAGAGAGGCGTTGGTGCAGTTGGCTGTTGTTGCCGATGCTCCCGTCAACTTCGCTGCGAGAAAGATGGCTGCTGAAGCCTACTAGTTGGCGGGAAAAAGCCGTTCGTGACAACGAGACAAGAATCAATCATCCACGTCACCTGCAGATGGCCACCCGCAATGAAGATGAGATGAACCAAGAAAGAAAGTCCAAGTTCAATCGCGAACTGTTTCTCCCCCGTCAACTAAATCCGTCCTTTTCAGGACGACCAAATTAGTTTGCCAACTAAAGAGTTTATTTGGTTGAAATTTTCTCTTGTGATGTTTGAAATTAATTTCAATTACCGCGCGACGGCTGAACATAGCATTCCTTAAACGTTGGGTCCCGTAGTAAATGACAAAGAACGTTGAACAACCAACGTACGGAATTCGAGTCGAACTGCGTCACTTCAGACCGACCATGTGGTTGAGTTCGTTGTAGTTCTTCGTTTTTGTACGCGGCACCCATTTGAAACCCTTTTGAAACCTTCAGAGTGTCAGCTATGTCTTGCAACTTCACTTTGCGATTGCCCATGATTTCAATTTTTTCCCGAATAACTGCCTCATTTGGCCGACCCTGACATCATCGGTGTCCGTAAGACCACGTTTGAAATTGGCAAACCATCGTTTGGTGGTCGTTTTCAATGGGGCAGAGTCCGGGATAACATTTTTCAAGCCAAGTTTGGGCTTGAACGGTGTTTTTTTCCCATCAAAAAGCAATGATACATCAACACACGAAATCCATCGTTTCTAAGAATCACTTAAACCACTGTAACTCGAGAAAAAATAAACCAAACGTCATGAAATTTTGACAGTAACCTTTTTAAGGTTGATACTTTCGAAATATTATATGGATATTTTATAAGTGGTGCCATCTGGTAGTTATGCCTGGGACTTATTGACCGATGTGTTAATAATGTAGCCTGGATTCATTTCTCTCCAGGTATGGGTGAATGTATGTCTGCGGCTTGGTGTACTCGGGTGGCGTTTAATGGCCTTGGCCGGCATGACGTGCCATACTGAGTAATCCAGCGAATTAAGATCGGGTCTGGATGGCGGCTGATGTTCCTGCAACCACTTTTGAGCGCGGTTCGAGGTGTGGTACGGGCCGTACTGATCTGTAGTCCAAGGAAGAACAAGCTTACTTAAAATCCAGCTGTAGACCTCCGTGTTTACATTGCCGCCTTCTAGAATGACCACTGGGTTCATTTTTTTGCCATCGGAAGCCACCAATCCAAACACAATAATGCTAAATCTTCCGTGCCGAAAAGTCGTTGATCCGGTATTCCTTCGCCATTTTGCTGATTGAACGCACTGAATTTGCCCGAATCTTCTTTTTGATGGCCTCGGACGACTGGAAATCGGTTTCTTTTACTCGAAGTCTATTATGATATGAATTATAGCTGCATGCAAAGAAAGGCATTGTATGCACAGGTGAAACGGGAACCTTATTTTTACGATGGTTCAAACATCATCACGCATACGTTAGTAAGATGATGTTTTTTTTCTGAGGCATTGAGTTGAAATACATTCCGTTTTGGGCAGTTCCGATAGAATTGACTCTTCCTAAATTTCATTTTCCGTTCCGTTGAGTATTTCAAAATCAGACTTCTCATCTTCCGTAAAGCTCATTTTAATTGGGCGAGTTTAAATTTGAGTTTTTCCTCTAGTACGGTGCGGGAAATCAAGAGAGATTTAATGGCGGTTTTTCACGGTACTTTGAATAGTGTTTGAGCCTAAAGCTGTTCACGAGTCTCCTGAGGTGAATGTCTCTGGAAAATCGGGCAAATTCAGCCTGCCCAAAGGGGCGGCCAAAACCATTTTATTTTAAAAATCTCGTGAGAATTTTCCGAACGATCACAGCCTCATAATGTATTTTGCTATAAAATCTATAATTTTGTTATCAGAAAATCATTCAATGAAGTCACATGGTCAAATACCATTACCGCTGTGTCAGAGACGAACCAGCCACAGGCTAGATGTCTCTTTAATAAAGAAACCAAACCATTCCCGCAAACACAACATAAAACGATCAATGTTACTCCGGCTATCAATGTTATCCCGCTTTATGGTTCTAATCTCAACTGTTTTCTTAACTGAATGTTAAGAGATTTTGAAACGCTTACAATAAATCAGAACAATAATTTCATTGTTATGTGAGAATAGTGGTTTGCATTGTCTACGGAAGTCGAGCATTGTTTTAAAGAGTTGCTCCTTATGTTATAAAATACAGTTTTATTATTTTCATTTCAGCTTATTCCAAGAACGTGATAAAATACTATACGAATAAAAGGTGTAGTGAATCAAATTGCACCACAAGAAAATATTTGACCAAACTCACCCATTCAACCGATCATATTCAAACTCAGAGAGTAAAACAAACCATATGATTTAACTATCGCCATGTTTGCTGATTGTTAAATTTTATCTCCATACTCAAATACAAGAGCCTTCCTTTTAACACTACTCATAAGATCTTGTACAACGTTTGGACCAATTGCTTTTTTCTGTCAAAATCCATTTTGTCTTCATATCTTCCCAGTACTTTTCAATTGGCCGCAGTTGCGTTCGAGATATTCAGATGCTTCAGACGATCTTTTGAGTGACGACATGAGGCTTAATCTGGCCAGAAAGGCGTAGGACTGTCGTATGACCTCGGAAGTGAAACTAGACGCTTTTGGAGGCATTCCTTTAAGTATAAAGGCCCATTGACCGTCACGGTTGCCATGAATAGGGTTCTCCGCTTTCCACACGAGTGAATTGCTTGCCAAACCATGTATTTTTTTTTTGGCAAACTTTGACATGTTCTGCTTCCTAACATCCTCAGGAAAATCAAGCAAAGAACAAGGGGCCTGGAAGTTGCCGGAAGTCTGCTATTACATAAGTCTCGTATCGAATACATGCAGTTTGGTCAAAAACTGGGCAAAAAGCTTCCGTGCACGTGATTTCTTCACCATATTCTGCCTTTTATTGCATTGCATTGTAGTCCTTCACGGTTTTTCGTATCTTGCCAGAAAGTTTTGCTTAAATGTAGTGCTTTCGCTACATCTCGAACTGAACTGTTTGGATTCCTTTTGAACGTCATTTCATTAAATTCACTTTAGTACCTATGAGATTCACTACAAATAATGATTGCAATGCAAGGAAACGGATTTTCGAAATTTTAGGCTAACTATTCATTATATGCTATACAATTTCGGATCATCCACGGAATTCCATATCATTAGATGAATATTATGAGCTCTAAAATCAAACCCGACGAATTTATTTACCTAAAGTGCCTTCCTTAGTATCTCCGCTCTCAAACATTTAATTTTCCCTTCACGTCCAAACTTTTGATTCAATTCCTGCCATTAATGATTGGACGGGGCGTTCTCCCTGGCCTCGTAAGCTTTTGTACACTTTTTTTTCGCAACTCTAGAACTGATTTGATTCTTCTCCCATTTTCCGACAATCAGCTTTCAGAATTTCTCAGTCGCTGTTGAGTAGTGGCAAGATGCCAAATCTGGCCAAAACACTTTTCGCCTTTTCTAGTCCTTTATCATCCTGACGAGGTTTCTTCTGGGCTTTGTATGACTTCAGATAACATCTCACTTTAGTATCTTGTACAGATGTCCAAGCCGCAGCTACTCTGACTGACATATTAGGTTCTCTTGTGTACACTTTCAGCACATCTTTCCTAATTTCTTTTATGCGTGTTTCCCTTTTCGGCTGCTTAGTTGGGTTTTTTTTGGACTGACTTGATCTGTAGAAACGCAACAGTTTTCTGTGAACGTTTTGGATTTTCTAGATTTTGCACTTCCTGTTGTCGTGATGCTATTTTGAAAACTGTAAGTTCAAAGTAAACAATACTTGCGGCGTTGTAAAGATGAATATTTCCACTAACTGCAAAACACGGAATAATGATTTGACACACATACGGCACGCTTTATAACACACATGCGGCACCATGAACATCATGAAGGTAAAATTGTTGCACCCAATTCAGCATACTAATTCTAGCGTTGGCAGCATCAAACTCACTTCGAGTAAAATTGTAATATTTGCGAGCTGCTGTATTTTGATGGAATGACCATATGTTTAGTTTTGAAACTAACAGCTTGTTGATTAATATTAACCTCCTTGGGAATGGCACACATTTTTTTTATTTTTATTTTACTCAACGTAGTCCCCTTTGAGCTCGATACACTTCTTGATCCCGTCTGAAAAGTAATTTTCCGGAAGGTCTGCAAAATACTCCTCCGCGGCGTCGATGATTTCCTCACGTGAGCTGAATTTTTTATTCTTTTGACGTTTTCGAACAGATAATAGTCCGAGGGAGCCAAATCGGGTGAATACGGTGGATGCGGAAGCAATTGGAGCCGTAAGTCCTTCATTTTAGCCGTGGTTCTGATGCTCTTGTGCGCCGGCGCATAATTTTTCTCTTCATGTGAGGCCGTTTTGCAGCGAATTTGGCCTTCAATCGCTCCCATAATGCACAGTAATACTCGCTGTTGATGGTATCACTCTTTTCGAGATTGTCCACGAAGAGTATGCCATGACAATCCCGAAAAACTGACGCCAAAATCTTTCCGACCGATTGAGCCTCCCTAGGCCGCTCCTGAGCACTCGTGCCGGCTTCAGTCCATTGCTGGGCACCAAACTCATTCTGTTCGCTGATGTGTAATCGTGGATCCTGATTTCATCAACAGTTACCAATCGACGCCAAAAGTCCTTCCGATTCCGCATCAGCAAGTTTAAAAACTGTTTCGAAGTGCTCTCGCGTTCGTGTTTTTGGTCAGGAGTGAGAATGCGCGACACCCAGCGGCAGGATAACTTTTTCATATGCAGAATCTCGCCCAAAATATGGCGTGTGTGCCCAGTACTAATCATTGTGGCATCTGCTAGTTCATACACCTTCACTTTCCGGTCAGCCAACACCATTAACATGAACTTTTTTGACATTGTCCGCTGTAACCGCATCGGAGGGCCGCAGCGAACTTGATCGGTAGTGGAGTTGCGGCCACCACGAGACTCTCGAAACCAATATTTAACGATGTAATCTGACAGAACATTTGACCCATAATACTTGTCCAACTTTTCTTTTGTTTACTTCGCCGTTTTGCCTCTCAAAAAATTATGTTTTATGAGAGAACGAAAATCGTTTTTATCCATATTCAACATGATGCCAAACACGTCAACAACAATCAGGTGTCAAAACAAAACTAAGAGCAGTATCGCACTGAAATTTGGCGTGTATGCCTAAATATGAACGGACTACAAGGAAATATGACCTTTTTAGCAGTAGCATCGCATTTTGGCGGTCCAGGAGATTATTTTTCACCCCACCTTGTATGATACCGTCATTTAATAAAAGAAGGTGTTCAATGAGTTCGATGTCATTTGAAAAGCTTAATGTTATTATAGATCGAGTATAAGTACACGACACTGAAGAAGTCTGCGCATTGTAGACGAAATGCGCGTATCTGTCAGGATAAGTATTGAAGGTAGTTGGAATTAAATGGAAATTACTAATCATTCTTCTCATTTTCTAATTATAGATTAGTTCATTAATTACCCTCAAACCAGCCAACAATATTTACTCAACTTGTTTCACTAACTCGGAATTTCCTACTGAGTTTTGAATTTATCGATGTATTACTGATATTTGTCAATTCAAGAAGTTCATGAACAGACTCTGTACGCTTGTTTAGAATTCAATGTGAGCATCAGTTTGATCGCATTACCTATGTCCGATTTAGAATAAGTTCATATTTTTAGTTTCAAATCACGCCCTGACACTTCTCCTAAAATTTGGTATCAATTGGTTGTGAACTCAAGATGCAATGGCCCTTTGCCATTTCTATTGGAATTTCTATGGGAAAACCAAACGTTTTGTTCTCTTCCTCCTTACTCTTTAGCAAATGACACATGAGAATGTTTCCTATCTGTGCTAAAATTTTCTTCAATAACTTCAAAGCCCATATTTCGATAGACTGTCAACTATTATATAACGATTTCTATGGCAATAACTTTTGGATATAATTGATCCCCAGTTTTCTAGACAACGCTTTATTACATAATAGGCTTGATTTTTGGTTCCATGTTTCGCACAAGACATATGTATTAATACTGCCTGATGAGTTGCTGATAGTTGACGGAGCATTGCTCAAGAACATCATCTCGCTAATTAATTAGTGTCTAATTATGCCGATGAGTAATCGAAATGTAGTCTTGTGCAACGTTAAAGCTGAGAAAATTTCTCGTGAGCACAGATTGCAAATATTTTCGTATGCTATTTAACAGAATAGCAAGGGGGATGAAAACAAAAAGTTTGGTTTTCCCATAGGGATTCCCTTAAAAGGGCCAGTGCAGTTCGAGTAACAAATTGGGCTCAAGTTTTAGGAGAAGTATCAGGACCTCATTTGAAATTGATTGACCGGGATTGAATCGATACACCCTTAAGTATGTTCACTGTCAATATGAAGACATGTTTGAGTGAACCCAACAACAGCGCAATCGCAAAGCTCGGCAATTTGTATATTATACAGTCAAATAGGACCGAGTGTTCAGTTAACGGTGCTGTTCATTCGACCTTGATGTTCGACGTCGACGTGGATTTGCCGAAAATTCCATAATACGTGCATTCAAAAAAAAAAAAGACTATTCACTATTCTATGTAAATATAACACCGCACTGGTATTCTTATTCAATCACGCAATTATCTCCTTCCCCAATTCATCTTAAGTTCTATACTGCTACAGAACTGCCTCTTTCTATATTCTATGCCCGCTCATTCTGATGCAAAGCTGTACCGAGTATCCTGATGTCCTCTACGGCAAAAAGCACCACAATTTTCCAAAGACCATACATTACCATACCTCACATCGCCAAGAGAAAATCGATTCTCATGCACCATATCGTTAATCAGCTAACCACTGATCCTGCAAGGAAAGCTGGTCTGTATTCAGAGAATAAATTTAGATAAAAAAAAAAAAACATCTTAAATAGAATGCAAGAGTATTCCGCATCTTTTCTTCATCGGTTATCTGCAGTCAAGGATCTTCTGCAACGCCATTTTCTTGCTTCTCCTACCATCATCCCGCGTGCTAATCTTTCAAGCTATATTAGAAAACCGGGGAGTTGGTTGGCGGTGAAAGAGCCTAAGGTATAATGCGGTACCATCAAGAACCACCGACGACCAACCGGCTCGCAGCCTATATTAAAAATAACCTCGTCTTTCGCCTTTTTGCGGGCTTTGGCTGGCCAGGGGGTTGAGTAAAGAACATGCTCAGTAAAAAAACATGATCATATAAAAAAAATCCAACGATGCAAAAAAGTGCGTGTAATAGCAAGACGGGGGAAAGTCGTAAAAACTGTATCAAAACAACCTCTATCATGAGGAGTCAATGCGTAGAGGCTTTCGCTATGCCTTCTGCTGTACAGCGCGGGCAAATGACTATCTTCGGTGGTCGACGTACGTAAACGGTTTCGATGCCTACATGTAGGCGCACACGAGTTTCAGGTTATGGCGACGGTTGGTTTGGAGCTGGAACCAGTGACCGTCTGAGTCGATTTATCAAATTGAAACTTTTATGGCAGACAGCATACAACTTTGTCGGGTTTGGCATTAGTACCGAACGTACTGTGGGCGATGTAGCGGCGGTTGTTGATGAGATTTAAAACAAAGCTTTGTGCTTGTTTTTTTTTCTGGTCTGGCTTAAAGCAACGCTGTGCATTCTCCCGGGGGCGTTCAGCTAGATGCAGCTCTAATTGAATCAGGGGCTGGATGATTTAAGAAAATGACCCCTCAACGCCTAACTTCCAACGAATAACCCCTCAAATATTCTGTCAAAATTATAGTTTTGTTATCAACACAAAAAAAAATTTAAAAAAATTTGAAAACTGAAACAATGGTGATGGTACTTTATAGTGTACGTGGGACGAATGGGGTTCTAGAGCAGTGAGACAATATTAAATCACAATTTTCCTGAACTATAAAGTGTATCAAAATAAGATGGAATGGATCATGCAGTGGAGCAAACAAAATCTGTGTGCATATTAGGATTACAACCGGAAACAAATTTCGTCCAATTAAATTGAAATTATTACTGTTGATACCTTAAACCCACGAACTATTTAAAATAAATGAAATTTTTTTAAGAAAAATAACACTGCTTAAATCAAGTTCAAGGCATGTTCATTTCAACAATACATACATCGAGTAGCCGAATTTCGTGGTGTGCTTCTCTTCTAATATATTGTGGGCAGTGCTGTAAATAGTCATTTCAACTTAGTTGGACTCATTTACCGATAGCTTGTTTCAGAAGTTAAATCTCTAAACATGCTGTTTGATGAAAGCGTAGTTCTTTGATAACTCTACAACTGTTTTCAACAGTGCATTGCTCTAACTGTAAAATTAAAAGTGTTATATTCAGTATACCATTCAAATGATATTCAATGGTGATTATATTTTTGAATATTAGGTTATTCCGTTCCCGCGCTTTAGATGTTCAAGTTAGAGCAATACCTTACAACCATTTTATCCCACATTATATTTCGAAAATCGGCTTCTGGAGTGAGTTAACGGCAAATGAATCTCATTGTGCCGTATAATGTAAAAACGATCAAATTTGTTCGTTAACAGGTCACATAGTACAAGACAAACGTCAAATAATATGTTCCATACCATAGAGTAAGCCATGGTCATGGTCGCTTGTTAATGCTGGATGTTCCAGAAATAAGATAAATGAAATTTACATGTAGAAGGAGATGTTCGCTCATCACCATGGGGCCCGGAGAGTGGACAGTAATGTTTGCTAGAACTGAAAGATATGAAGAGAAAGTTTTAAAAGTTCCGTCAGCGTACGGCAGGTTATGAAAATTGAATAAAAGCACAGAGAACAGACATCCAGGCTCGAATATTTTTTCCCAATTTATTGTGTAAGTTTTTAAAAGCAAACCGTTGTAAAATTAGCGAAGCCTAGTCTAGGTTTCACCAAACTAAAATTGACAGATTATCAAATCTCAAGGCGCGCAGGTGGCGTTATCAAAATACGTTTCACTGAAACTACCGAAAACAAGCTGAAATGTTAAAATGGCAGTTACAGACATTTACACACGGAGGGCACTCCAGCTTGGATGTATGTTCTCTGTGATAGCAAACATCACTGTCCACTCTTGAAGCCTCATGGTGATGAGTGAACGTCTTCTTCTACATAAAAATCGTTACTCCACGCACGGAGAATACATACATAACAATTATAGTATGAAATTTACATGATGAATACATTAAATTGAGCCTCAGAAATTTTACATGAACACATTTTTTTTTCTCAAATGTCTACACTTATTTGAAACATAATATTAATTTTATAAATAAGCGTAACGTTTTTCTTTAACCTCGATGCTACTTGATTTGAATAATAGAATGAGTTTGAAATGAAGCAAGATTATGCTAATGGCCAGAAGGGAAGATCCATATAATTATGTCACGCAGTAGGGGGAGGGGGGCTCGAGAAAACGTGACGATCCATACAAAAAAATTTGAAGGTCCATACAAAAAACGTGACAGGGGGGGGGGGTTACAAAAAGTCAATTTTTGCGTGACGTAATTAATGGACGTTCCAGAATAAGTTATGTTTATATTCAGAATACCGGTCCTTGTTTCTTCATGTTCCACTTACGCCATGAAAAGATCTGAAATAAATATTGTCTTTGCAGAACATCTATGCAGGACAACTAATTTTACAATAGAATTCGAGATGATTATTTTGGAAATATTCAATAAAGCTTGTCATTTGTCACGGTATTACCAGCGGGTGGATAGTCAAGAAGAAAATGGATGTAGATTTTGGCATATGAAGTACCAACACATCGGTCCCAAGCTCGGTCCCTATCATAACAATTCGCCCCTAATAACGTAACTCACACGAACACAGCCTCAAATATTCTGTCAAAATAACCCAGCGAATCAAAACAACAACAAAGATTCTTATACCGAAAAGCGCAAACTTTGGACCAAGGGGTTCTAAAACAGTTAACCAATTTCAAATCGCTAGTTTCATATTGATTGTTGGTATTACCATTTCAAATTCGAACTCGATTTCACATAAAAGTAAACAAATGTAAAAAGGATTTGAATGTCATCGTTTTGTTAACCTATATCAATTAAAATAAAATAGATCAATCAATGTTAATGCGGTTCTAAGAAACTTGTCGGCTGGTAATCACGTAATGAGAAGAATTCGGATGACATTTGCCCATTTGCCTTATTTGTTCGAATAAAGGATATGGGATCATTCTTGTTGTTGAGAATTTGATAACTTGATGGTTTTTCATGTACTGAAAAAATCTGCTATCTGCGATTAGAAACTGGAAATAAGAGTTTTAGAATCGGTTAGTTATGAACTTTTACATCAGATTTTTCCTGCTGAATATAAAATAGTCATGAAAGGTTTACTGTAGATTTAAGGTGTACCAATGTCTGGGTAGTTTTGATACAGCGTGTGTTCGATTGTTTGAAATCTCGATTAGACATCGCCCACTACTAGTGTCAAGAAAACTGAATTGACGGATGCAAAAGTCAGCATGGCAGCTTAAGGGTCAGCCATTAAGCATATAACGTCTGGGTGTGGTAGTGTACCTTTTGGAAATGTGGTAGTGCCTTTTGAACGAAAACATAACAAACAGCTATCGAAAACAAAACAATGCCACATTTAACTTTTAGCTTATCTGTGGGAAAACAAACAATTTTCACACGACGATAGACACGATAGTGTGCGTGAGATAAACGTCACTAAGCTTAATAGCTATCCCATCAACTGAGTTCACGCTGAACTTACTTTACGCTAAGTTGAGTATTTAAATTATGTACAATCTGGAATAACATTACAATTGGGCCTATATCAAATCGAAATTTGGTTTTCATTCTGTTTGCTTAACTTATGCTGCAATCACTTGCAAAGTTCTCATCCAGTCTAGTAACTATTGAATGAAAGAATGCTCGGGTTAGTCGAATCTATGTTTCATACGAAACACTGACAGGTGTGCGAGGCAATGTATACTAACAACGAATACAAAATGTTCACGATTTATTATCTGCTCTCCTCATTCTCCTGTCAAAGTTTCACAGTTTTATCGCATGAATTCAATGTCTTGTATGTCCTATCTCTTTTTAACTTTTGATCGTCGCGTTTTGTGAGCGTTGTGTAGTTCTTAAGTCATTAAAAAATCATAACGAAGTAGAGGGCGTTTTTATTGAATGACGAGCTACTAACAGGCCCGGATCTTCTGACTTCTGTTTCAGTTCCGCGAGCGTAAAGTAGAAATTTCGACTGATATCATGGAGATATTCCTGCAGATTCTTGTACGGCTTGTCGTTCGCAGTGTTCCATTATTCTTGTGGAGGGATTCCCCAAATTAGCCTATCTAGGTTATGGTTACCGACGTGACTAGTTTGGGGCAACTTGCTCACCAGCTCAATTGCAATTTGTGAAAAACCTCAACGCAACAGAACACGAGGAACTATATTCGAAAGCTTCTTCTTCTTCTTTTAGCATTTCAAGCTTATTGCTTCCAAAATTCGCTTATTGCTTGTTCTCAACTTATACGACTTCGACCAATTGAACTTGCTGGCCACCTGCTGGCTCACCGAACGCTTGTTCTTAAATTGTTCTTAATTATTGCCGAATCCTTGTTGTTAATATTACTGCCATGATTATCAGAATACGGTAGTACCGTGTACTTTTTCCCATTTTTGTTCGCTTGAAAGAATTGTACAATGCGCGCCCGCAGTACTCCCTGTTTCGACGCCATGCTGTAAACAACTGAACCTGTTAGAGTGAAAGTGTGTATGAGGCAATTTTCTGAATATTGTAAGGATTCATTCACATAAGGTGATATTGCTCTGAAAGCATTATTGTTCTGGTAGAAAGGAATGGAAGTCATTCCCGTTATTTGGTGGCCACCCGTTACATATATAGCAGGTGTTTGCTGCTGTAATGTACTTCAGAATTGTCGAGAGAGTGAAATATCGGTGTTCTCTAGTGTTATCGAAGAAGTGGCACCGCTTCAAGCACTGTCGAGGCCACGGCTGGAGCTGATGGCTGTTTTGACAGGAGCCCGTCTAACGAAAACTACCGAAGACTATCATTCCGTGAAAATCGCCCGTACCGTCTACTGGAATGATTCCACTAGCACAGTAGCATGATTGAAATCTGACTCACGTTGCTACCGTCAATTTGTTGCCTACAGAACGAATGAAATCTTAAGTTTATCAACGATGGATGAATGTAAATGGATTCGAACAAGAACCAACGTTGCTGACGAAGCTACGACGTGGGGCAAACGCTCATCGTCAGATACAGAAAGCCGCTAGTATCGATGACCTGCGATTCCTTATGACCAAACCGTCGAAGCAGAAAAAAATGATTTAACGTTTGTTTCTCTGGAGACATCAGACCAGGAAGCGATCATCCCGAATCAATTCTTGTTGTTAAGTTCAACAGGCGTGCGTCAACTAGTACTATCTTAGCAAAGCAGAATCATTGAGAAGCAGCAGTAGTAATATACTGTAGTGCTCCGTTGGACAACCTCTGGCGAAGGTGGATTGGTCGTGGACAAACAAGTAACGCATCAATTCGCTTTGAAAAATTCAGTGTGTGCGTGAGGTTGTGCTGTGTATTAGTTGTTGAGCGTGAGATTGGAGTCCGAAAGTTTACTGACTCACAAAAACAAACGATCTCAATTCGTAACCGGGATTCAAACCGTGGCCGCCAGCGTGACGGCTCTAGATAGTAACCAAGCCACTTTAATACGTTGAGATAAATGGAATAAAAGCCCTACATTTGCTTCGATTGTCGGGGCACTAAGCGGTACAGCTCGCAAACACTTGCATGGCTTCGTTTATTTCATTAAATGCGTGGTGATCAAGAAAGGAAAGGGAGAAAGAGAGAGAGAGAGTCCGATGACGAGTGAAAATAAAAATAAACCACTTGACAGCGGAATTCCAACAGTGACCAATCGATCATTGCACGGATTGTATTAACCTCAATTTTTTGCCAGTTCAGGGAGCTTCTTTGCAAGGTGTTAGAATCTGAACCGGAGAAAATTTTACATTGTCTTTTTCCGGATTGTATACTATTCGTTTCAAAACATGGTGTAAAAATTTGACTGGTGAATGTTTTCCAGCTATTTTACTTCAATGTTTAACCCTTAAATGCGCACGATACTGAAGGATGAAAATAAATTCTCGGGTTTCTTCATTAGGGCGAATCTAACATTGAGAGATTCTCTCCGGGCTCACTATCTATCATTCATTACAGTGCCATTATAAAACTTTCGAGACATTTTTTAGTACAGATCGAAACACAACAGTGCTGGCTAGCATACTCTACAAATAGTAGAATGAAAAACGTACAGGTGATTGGAATATGAATGAAAGAGAAAGTAGTCAAAGAGAGTTTCTCAATGTTAGATTCGCCCTAATGAAAAAAAAAACCCTAAAATTTCTTTTTAAACACGTTCACTGCTGTTAAACTAACAAAATGCTCCGATACTGTGCTCCAAGTTCACACTACTGCTTCATCGAAGTCTATATAACCATATCACTGGACTATTTCCCCAAAAGGAATAGAATTAATTTATTTTTAAACGTTTTCCAATATGTTGTTTTAAAGCAGCATTGCACATTTAAGGGTTAAAAGTAATGAGTTGTTTCCTTTTGAATTAGTTGAAGACCACATCGTTAGTCTTTTTTCTACTTATCCTATTTTTCCTTAAACTAATAAAATTAAGATAACGGTTTGAGCTACACCACAAAGGCGTGTGTTAAGCAACTACAAAAAACTCCAAACTCCAAACTAAGAGAACAATTAGCATGTCGTGAGGTATGCATCTAAATTTTGAAGAAGGTCGATTTTGGTCAAACATGGTGACCAGTTCCTTGGAGGTTCGCGCCAACTTTTGATATGATAACTGCTCCGCTATCTGACTTTTGAACTATCTTGATGTTGGTAAGCTACTGAGGATGAAATAAGGTTTCAATCAGGCTCAGGCTTCCCCAAACGGTTCATGTATGTTTATATAATGGCTCAAAGTGGTTCATGTGGACTTCTTTTGAATCGAGCGCTTTTTCCTAGAACCTAATTTTAATGACATTCTATACCTCAGGTGAATTTATTAAAGATTTTCTGAAGACTACCCTTTAAAAAACTTAAATCAGCTCTAGGCACCGATTTTTCCTGATTATTTCTGTTAAATTAAAGTTTTTTAGTCATACACTCTGTCCATTTTCTATAAGACCAGATAATTTTTGACTGCCACCTCTCAGGAAGAAAACACATCACTTCAATTTGTACCATGACATGTTTGTGTGAGTGAAACCTATCCCATGCATGGTAATATGCGTGTCTGTGTGAACGCACCAAGCAGTAACTACTTTTTTTTTGCGATTTACCGTGTCCATTTTGTATAAGACCATTGTCAGATTCGCGTGTTTTCATTTTGCTGCATCAAAATTCCCAAGGGAAAAAAGCTCATGGAGAAGGAGAAGGGAATAATCCAGGCACTTCGCCAAGAAAAATTGTCAATAAGGGAAATCGGATGGCGGATTTGCCGGTTCCATCAAGTTGTGCGCAATTATATGAAGGATACGGAAAAAACAAAAAAGCTCCACGGAAATCAAAGCTAACCGATCGCGAGAAGAGGGAGATAGTTAAAACAGCTTCGCACTCGACTAAATCCTTGATGCAAATCAAGCAAACTTTGCCGGAAGACAGTTCGTCAGATTTTGGTGAAAAGCCCTCATATTAAAAGGGCTAAAAAGGTTCAAGCTCCTAACCTTACAGCTTCTCATGTTGAGAAACGGCTGAGTTTTGCAAAAGCTCACATGAATCGACAGTGGGATTTGGTAAGCTTTGGTTATATGCTATTTTTCGGAACGTTTAATATTCCACTATGGCTCTACAACCGGTAAAATTCTTTTTGATTTTTTTAACATGTTTAGACAACCTTCAGCGACGAAAAGAAGTTCAACCTGGATGGTCCGGACGGCTTCAATGGATACTGGCGCGATTTAAGAAAGAAGGAACAATAGCTGAAGATACCGTTCACGTCCTTCAAAATGAATAGTAAGGACTACATCAGTATTCTTGAAAGACATCTTCTGCCTTTTTTGCGCAAATATCGTCGGAAGAAGTTTACGTTCCGACAGGCTAATGCCGCTATTCATACCAGCAAGGAAACGAAGCAATGGCTCAGGAACCAAAAACTCGATTTGCTCGACTGGCCGGCGCGTTCTCCTCACCTAAATCCAGTCGAAAACCTTTGGGGGATTTTGGTTCGCAGGATTTATGTTGACGGAAAGCAGTGTGCCACTGTTGATGAGCTGAAGTCCGCTATTACGACAGAATGGGACAAAATTGAGAAATCTGTTCTACTGAATTTAGTAAACAGTATGCCAAATCGAATTTTTCAGGTCATTAATCGAAATGGCAAAGCTACGGATTATTGAACTTACAAAATGCTGATTTTTATAAGTTATACATAATAAAAATGCGTAATATTTGAAATGGTCTTATAAAAACTGAACACCTAAAAAATATAAAATCTTATTAGAAAAGTAATAGAATGAATTTTTAATCAAAATAAATCAAAGATAAACAATAACTTGCTATGCACTCTACAAAAATACGCACATTGACCCGAAATTGTTATTATTATAGTTGATTTTAAACAATTTGGGGGTGGTCTTATAGAAGTTGGACAGAGTGTAGTCAAAAAAATCATGCGTCAACAAACATTTCGAGTATATAAACATTCATTTTGGCTCTGAAATTATTAAGCAAACATTTGATCAAGTCCGTGCAACTTGACCCAAATGGCTTCTCCATAACTTTTGTTGAATGCCCACAAAACCTAAGCTGGAATCACGTTTGAAAAGGGGTCAATCTTTTTACTCTTACTGTATAACATCTTTATTTAAATGTTTGCAGTTTCAAAAGATAGTTTCAACCTAGTTCTTTTTTCTTGTTCCCTAACCCTAAACCTGTAAACCTTTCTGGAGCTTCTGAAAGGAGTTCAAAATACTCTAATATTCTTCGTTTGACCGTGCTAAACCGTCGTAAAAAGTTTGCCCCAACAATGTTTTCGACAGCATATCGTGCCTGGACGTATCTAACGAAATGTCATATAATTAACCCATCGACCATTAGAGACATCAACATTTATTGCCATGCCAAACTCGCCAATTAGCAATCGAACACGCCTTCACCCACCAAGCCCACGATCTGCGATCGTGCTCAAACGTCGAAACAAACAGCCGGTAAAGCCTCTCAACAAACGTGCCGTTACGCAATAGGTTTCTAGTGTCGATCCTAAACAACCGGACGTACGATGCTATTACGTATGGGTAGGAGGACGACAGCTTAATCACCGTACCCAGATTTTCCTAAAGAGCACTTAACACCCCATTCAAAAGTACTGAACCGAACAGCAATCGCCAGGTTCAACGCTCTTTCACCTTTTGCTTCTCGGTGGAACTAATGGCATTCATCGACGGAGCCAGCAGAGTTGCAGAGATAACCCCAAAAGTGCACAGTCAAATGGCAGACGACTCGTCTTGAAAGATTCATCAATGGCAATCATACGTAATGGGTGTAAGTGTGTGTGTGTGTGTGTGTGTGTTTGTGCTTCTTGCTCAGCAAAATTCCACATACCTACTGCAGACCGGCCGGCACTAATCAGAAGGTGAAAGTTGATGGGCTGTGTAATTTGATGTTCCGGATGCAGGCATTGGCATGCATTGGAGGAGAAAGGCGAAAAGTACTACTACAGGTATTCCTCAATACAACGCATCTGTCGCTTTTGAATTCCGTTGTCGAAACCTTCAATCAATTATTCAATCAAACAAATCATCATAACCATTTGGATGGTGGGATTCGAATCTGTTCAGCGCGGTAATTACTTTGTTTAGTTGAACGATCGTTTACAAGAAATCGTCGATGGCAGAGACGTTATATCCAGGTTTACCTGTATTACATTGTGGTCGAATGTTCGCGGCACAAATTTGAGGGTGTCTAATCCGATAGAGGCGGACATATGCGGAAGGGTCTCTTCGAATTGGCAAATTGAATCATGGATGGTGGATGTTTTTTTTTTTGGGCGCCCGAGGTTGTAACTCGCTTGGTCGTTAAGTGGACCAATTTCGAACAAAAGCTCTTAAGTGGCGTAGAAAGTGAAGGTTGTGTGATTTGGAGGCTGCTTGCAATGTTACGTAAACATGAGTTTAGGATGGAATGATCCAGTGGAGCTGTGACTGTTGTGTAATCTCTCGAATGGTTGTCTTGGTATGCAAATGTTAATAACGTTACATAATAGTTTTTATTGTTGTTTTAGGAGCTTGGACCAGTCATTCAAATAAGACTGGGTTCCGGTTGGTCATGTAAGCAATATAAATAAGCATGGCTCTATAAGACAGCACTTCCTCCTTTCTGCTGAAAACAAAAATTCTCTTGAAATGAGATTGAAATAATGCATACAAAAAGAGCATTTTGTTCGACCAGCTGTGCCCTAATCGCACTTTAAGCTACCCAACTCAGCATTGCAAATTCCCTACCGACCGTTGCCCTCGGGTTTGCAGACTCCAAAGGCGGAAGATTTCAGCTGCACAAACTATACTGTACATTCGTATGTACTTTTTTTCCTCTCTGTTGCTCGTTTGCTACGTCTTCCGAAAACGAAAACGGGACAGCAGCCGTCGGTGCAAATTAGAGAATCCTTAAATCAGTACACCTCTCTCACCCCGAGACTGACAACCAGATACGCCAGGCGCACCCATCCAGTCGGGAAACTGACAGCACAAGCCATTTCAGAATTCTCATATTTTATGCAACGGGACGGCAGCACAAAAAAAAATCACATTCCTACTCGCCCTGATCCAGCGAACAACGGAACTCGCAAGCTCCTCAGCTTTGCAATGCAAAAATTTGCGTCATCTCCGACGACCGTGTCACCTTCTTCCATGTGCAGTTCTTTCGTTGACGAAAATCCTCTTTCAGGGATTCACAGGGAGCCATTGTCCTCCTCCACCGGGGCTGCTGATGTTGCTCCGACAAAGTGCAACTGCGTCCCATTTTCGAAATTCCATTCTGATATCAGTTTTTTTTTCATCCCCATTCTTTTCTGCATTTTTCAAACCCATTACGATGGTTCCTGCAGTAGACCAAACTCCATTTGCCGGCTGCGACCTAAGGACTATTCATTGCTTCGAGTGAGTTGGTTTTTAAGCAGTTGCTAAACGTCAGGATTTACCAGCGGATTACAAATGGGAAAAATTCGCATCGTAGTTCGCTTGCGAGTGGTTGGGTTTATCATTATTTTTTTAATGCTGATGGTTTCTGTCTGTTTGAGGGGGGATGAGAAGGGATTAATTCAATATATGGACATAACAATCAATGTTTGAATTTATTTTTAACTGGGCATCATATTGAGCTGTTTTTCATCATGTCTTTGTGAAGAATAATAGTCTACTTCTCTACACAAAAAGTTGCAAAAAAATTGAGCATCGCTTTTAGCTGCGTTAAAATGAAATAAAATGTATATGCCATGCAACTCGTTGCATAAAAACGGTAAACCCGCATTTCAGCGCTCATTTTTTGTTTTGCTCTTCAATGAAATTTTTGTAATAGTTTTTGTTTTGCAACAAATTGCAAAAAAAAATGGTTTAGGAAAAGTCCACGATTCTACGTTGGGTAATTGAGATGATTACTGAAAAAAAAAGATACAAATGAGTTGGATTTCATGAACTTTTCACTACACTTTTTTATCCTCTTAACTCCACTACGTTTACGGAGTCTGCTTCGAGCATCGGTTGTGAAAGGTTGTGTCGATTACTTGTTGCGCACTTTTATGTTATCGGGCATAGCGCGTTATCCATTGTTTTGGTTGTCTATTGATCGGTGGCACGAGTAATCGAGTGAGCACAAATAAATGTACCATAAAGCTGCTTCCGGGTGAGATATGATAATGTGGCGGGAGTGGTGGATCATAATTGTTTAGGGTTACTGCCCCTATTACCCCTTTTCCTCCCCCCCCATGGGGCGTGGGGGTGTTTGGTTCTCAATTGTGCCCGACCTCCCTCCGGTTCTTTCTGTGTCTGTGGTTATTGGTACATCTTCCCTAGGCAATTAATTATGATCCATAAATACTAATGGTTTGTCATATTCGCTTTACCATTATATCCAGGATGATAGACGATAGATAGATAGGTAGCGGAAAGGTAGTACGTCGACGATCTAAAAGTTTTCAAAACCTTCAGGAGTATGGCGGATTGCGCTGCTCTGCAGCAAGACGTAGAAACTGTGTCAAATTGGTGTCTTTTCAATGGAATGGAGATGACTGCTATAAAATGCAAGATCATAAGTTTCTTGGGAAGCCGTTCGCATGTAACTTTCCACTACTTGCTACATTGAGAAGTACTTGAACGAGTCAACTCTATTGAAGACTTAGGAGTAGCGATGGATAGTAAGCTGAATGTCAACGAACATATTTGCATAACTTCCGCTAAAGCGTTTGCCGTCCTCGCTTTCATTCGTCGAAGCTGTGCCGTTTTTCCGTGATTATCACGCACTGAAAGTCCTATACTGTTCTTTGGTGCGCAGCGTCCTTGAATATGGAGTTCAAGTATGGGCTCCCTATCATGCTGTACACACTGATCGGCTAGAAAGAGTTCAACGTTGCTTCATCAGATTTGCCTTGCACAACCTGCCATGGGACGACCCTCTCCGACTCCCTCCATATTAACACCGATGAAAAATTATAAGCCTAGAGCCTTTTTAAGGATTTACTTGCAGAGATTGTTTGCATTCGATGTTATTGAGTAACCGCTTGGACTTGCACACATCTTTTGCAACAAATAAACTTTGATGTTCCTGCTCGCAGTTCTCGACAACGACAACTTCTGTGGATTCCAAAGCACCGAACAGTCTTCGGTGAAAATCATCCACTGCAAAGATGCCTCCGAAGATTTAATGAAGTAACCCATCATTTTAATTACAATGTAACGAGAAATAAGTTTAAGGCTCATGTTAGATAGGTAAAGTTATTTTATTAGTCTGCACAGCTTAGCTGAAGACGTTGACAAATCAATAAAATAAAACTGAAGTGAAATGATGTGCACACTTCGAAAACAATTATGTAAACTTAAGTGCTCTGAGACTGACACATGAGACTGGCACATGAACTTCCTTCTACATCATCATAATAGTTACTCCGCATATGGAGAAAGCAAAAACATAACAATTATAGTATGTAAAACGAAAGGGTGAGTTATGTCAGTGACATAACTGCAAAGTTGACGTAGGACTGCTTGTTGATGTGAACAAATTGATGTCATCGAATTAATAAATTTCTACTATATTTTATTCAGTCTAAAGAATCATGAAACCCTATGCTATTAGTGTGAGGCTTCACTATTGGTTCCCCACAAAAAAATTTAGAAACTGCAGTTCGGGTCGAATTAACTGTTGATATTATTTTCTTTGTTGAATGTTCAACGTACTTGTAAGTGTTAAATGAATCTGATTTTTACATTGACATAGACTTCATCTTCTTTAGCATTTCAAGCTTATTGCTTTCACAATAAGCTCATTGCTTGCTCTCAGCTTAGTGTTCTAAATGCTATTCCACAGTTATTAATTGAGAGCTTTCGATGCCAAGTACCAATTTTGCTTTAGTATGATTGTGTGGCAAGTACAATCATACGCTATGCCCAGGGAGTCGAGAAATTTTCTTAACCAAAAATGTCTTGACCAGACCGGGAATCGAACCCAGCCACCTCCAGCATGGTATTGCTTTGCAGCTGCGCCTTTACCGACTTAGCTAAGGGGGGACCCACATTTACATTGAGCATAGAGCAAATTACAACAAATACCTTAACCTGACACTCAGTGGACCTGCAGGGACATTTTTATTTTGAGAAAAGTTCCACAGGCTGGAACGGGAATCGAACCCTCACTTCATGACAATTGCTTGAACGACGGGTGAAGCCGCTAACCACTTGACCACGAAGATGACGGGGGTGATTGATTTGGCAATTTTCTCCGGAACGTGGCTTTTTAAGCTACGCGATGTTGAACCGGTGCGTGGTAATTACAATTTCGATGAGCTCAAGAGAAATTTCAATCAAACATACTCTTTAGTCGGTAAATTGATTTGATCATCCTGAAAAGGATGGATTTTAGTTGTTCACAGAGAGAACATGGTTTCGCAATTAAAATTTTCCTCTCAGTCTTCTTGGGCTGCAGGACACCATTCTGTGAAATGGTCACACCGGAGAAAAGTTTTTTTCAGCTCCTCGTCGTTGCAGATGGCCAGCTGCAGGTGACGTGGGATGATTGTGGTCTTCTTGTTTTCACGGGCGGCGTTTCTTACCAACGTGCTCTGCATAGTTGCCCTTCCGAAGCAGACGGTGAATACGACCGACTGGGAACTGCAATCCGACGCGGTTCGAGCGGGATTTTGCCTTTCCCATAACCTTTCCTTTACGGTTGCACAGCGAGAACTGATGATTAGTCGGACGTCTCCATTTAAACAAATATAATGAATTCAGTTAGCAACAAGGTTTAAGCTTTGATGTTCTACCTTTTGAATGACACTTTCGATTTCAGAAATTTTAGAACTATACAGGAATAGAAAAGAAAGACGTACCCATTAATCTATACTGGTGGGGACCACTATCACAACGCTTTGCGGTCTTTCTCTCCGATGTCTCTTAGTCAGAGTACGATGAGAGAAAATTGAGTAAAAATTAGAAGTTGCATTCTACAATAAAACCCAAAGAGGAGAGAGTTCTCTCGTCCCATGTAGGCAACAAAACAAAGTGTGTACGAACAACTGCTAAGGCCATCACAAGCCACTGTAGTACGTGAGCACTATCAGGTGCGTATTCTTTCAAGGTGGTGGATTCGTTCCTGCCTTGACCTACCCCGCATTCGGGATGTGATCCAAAGGAAGTTCGCTTTTTTTTTTTATTAATTTTACCTCCCGTTCCCCGTCGTAGTCGCTCAAACACCGCTTGTGGGCATTTTAGTAACTTTTCCGGGGGTGAGATTAGAACTCTTTGCGTGGGGTTGGATGTTCCCTACGCCGGGGTCGCCCCCTGGTTCGAGTACTATATATCACATCCTTAGTAGCACACTTGTCGTAAATTAGTCAAAATAACTATAATGTGACTGAATTAAGTTACAATCAAGTTGCTGCAACCAATTATGACAGTAATGTGTTTCTGGGGATGCCATTTCGCTCAATTTTCAAATACTTGTGTTAAAGTTTTGCGTACACTAACGGAACTATTAACACTTTCTTTTCAATTATCTCTCGAATAACAAAAATTGTTATTTGAGATACCTGAGAATACCTAAGAGGTAGTATTTTGGTATTATCTTACCTCAATTTGGTATTCGCATAACATTATGGGAACATTTTTATGGTATTACCCACAGGTATCTTACCTCGTACTTATTCAGCGCTCTTAAACACAAAAGCATATGAATACCTAATTTTGATCTTGATAACTACCCTATACCATATAGTAAACTGATAAAAAAGGATAAAATCTATGTTTCCCACATACGAATTTTTGCAATATAATCAACAAATGATATCTATTTATAGCCAGACATACTTTCTATATGTAAACATAACCACTATGTGAGGCCGCACATACTTTTTCTTTGCTATATAAACTCCGTTAGTGTATCTCAGAAGTTTCTGTTTATGTGTGAATAAATGAATATTATGTAGAATCTCACATGGATTTAAGCCAATATATATGTGTGGATTATTTGCGATCAGGCCGTTGCTCAGGTAAACAGCCATCCAGCTAAGGCGTGTGATCGTATCTCGACAGTTGTTTCCTGGTGCAGTTAAAAGTCACACACATCTCTTACATGGTGATGAAAATGGTGGTAAAATTTCGGACCCCAAAATAATAGCAGCATACAATATTTACACATAATTCAACAAAACCGATTGTTTATTTTACCATAATAAAGTAAAATCTACATTAGAAAAAGATGATTAAGATGTTAATCCTTCTTTCTGTAATATTCTCGAACTTTCTGTGGTACACCCGCCATCAAGTTCCGTACGGCATCCTCAGATACGCCCGCCGTGAGGATTCTCCATCTTCTCTTGAAATTATCGGTAACATTTGTTTTCTTCTTAGTTTCGAAGACTTTCCGCTTAACTAGAGCCCAGCACTTCTCTATTGAGCGAAGTTCTGGACAGTTTGGTGGATTGGTTATTTTTGGCACGTATTTGTCCTCTTGTACCTTATATCATTCCAGGACGGATTTCGCATAGTGACAAGAGGCCAAAACAGAAATGGAGAGTCGTGGCTTCTGAGAAACGGTAGCAATCGCTTTTGCAGACATTCCTTCTCGTACACAGCCTTATTGATAGTGCCGGTAGAGACGTAACTTTTAGATTTTCGACCATAACTACTTATGGCCTGCCAAATCAAATATTTCTTCAGTAATTTGTACACCTTCTTTATACGGAAATGCTCGGTAACGGCGTTGTTTTGCATTGCAGTATAAAAAGCCAGACCCAGAAGCTGTTTAAAGTCTTCGAGTACGTGTGTTTCGTCGTCCATTAGGATTCAAGAAAATGTTTGCAAAAAAATTGTGTAAAACACGACTTTTTGCAGTGAAATTTTGTTTGTCATCACGGTTGGGCACCTTTTTCTCTTTGTACGCCTTCAGTCCTTGCTTCTGTTTTTTGTACGTATGATTTTGACTTCCCAACTTTGCGAGCCACATTTTGAAAGATTGGGATTTTTCTCATTAATTACTACCACCTTCTGTCCATTCGTCGGGAGGTACTTTTCAGTAGTGTTTCTTTTTTGGCAAGATCGCGTACCGATAAATAAGGATTTTGCTGCCGTTCGTACAAAATGCGTTTGCGCACATCCACTTGATTCAGCGCTATTTTACTGAATGCAACAAGAATTTAAACATGTTGTACCACGAAATAAAGTGGAGAGTTTATTTTTAGTTTAGTTTATTTTTCAGCAATCCGTGAAATACTTCAAAATCTACACTGAAAGAAAAGCGTCCGAAATTTAACGTGGACAGGCTTTAGGGTAGAGTTTTCATCCATTTTGAAATCATAAATAACTTTGATGTTTTCTTTAATACCCATTAAGTGATTGCAATGGTTTCAGTTTTCGTTTTCTTTTATAATGCATTAATAATTTGTTTTTGAAATTGTTAATCAGCATAATAGATACCTCCTACCTTGCTCCTAGCTATAAAATCTAAAAAATCAATATTAAAATAAACAAACGAGCTTTTCGAATGTCAACACTGAACATTAATTTTAGTTTATATTACGAAATCGAATGTGGTACTATTGAATCTATTCGTTTTTTTTTGCTACGAAACTGATTTGTACGTTTTATGAAGCTACCTTCGTAATTAATTTAACACGCGCAACTGTCAAAAGCAGGATGCTTTTGTTGACACCAGGGTCATACAATTTCACTTTCAATTGAAAATCGTCGAGGGATGATGAACTCAACAGTCATCTCTTTCAATTGAAACACATTATCTTCATTTGACAGCCACTTCTTAGTCAACTTCAGTAAAACAATCTTCAAACAAACATTTTTGACTCAGTTTTTCATTCATCGGTGTTTATTTTAGCCTTCGGTGTCAAACTAGTAGGCAATTTGTGCATTGTTATATTCATTTCTTAGGTATTCATTATTTTTAAGACTGGAAACAGTGCCACCAGATAAAGTTATTATAGCACCGAAAACAATATAATCAACTTTTTTATGAAATGATAATTGAAATTGCTGATATGTATGTTGCTTTCACTCGATTCTGGTTGTGTGCTTCAGCGCAAATGCAACAAATGCAATTTCCATAAGTCACCGCAGTATCAAACAAAAACGTGCTTGCCAACTTGGGGAGCTTTTTGTAGAGCAAAGTAACAGCAATGCGTGTATCGTCAAATGACAATACTTCTAGCAACACTGGCACGCATGTTTCTTTCTTATTTCTTTTTTTTTTCGTCGGCCTATTTCCTCACATGGTAACAATCACCGACGCCTGGAAGACGACTCCACCACCTGGACCCTACCTATCGACTCATGAATATGAGCCGGGACCAACGGCTTTACTTCCCTTCCGAAGGAAGACGTGACCAGATTTTTTCGCCTCAGAAAAACCACCGACGTCGACTGGGATTGAACCCAGACCCACTGGGGCGCCAAGTAGCAGTCACGCTTGCCACTACACCACCGACGCTGGCAACACGCAAGTTTCGTTGTGTTCACCAACCACTGCTCGGGTGGAGGGGATGGAATCAAATCAATTTCAACGACGTTGATTTACGGTCGTTCACCACGTCATTTGAAGCAAGTCTGAATTTCAATTGAAACGCTTTTGACGGTGGCTAGATCGCAAATGAATACTCACGTTTGACAGGAAGTGAATTGGGAGTGAATCAGTGAAAGTAAGAAAAAAAGCAAAATACCTAAAAAATTCAAATTGAATAACTCTCTAATAGCAAAAAAAAAGTTATTTGGAATACCTGGGAATACCGGAGAGGTACTGTTTTGGTATTGTCTTACCTCAATTTGGTATTCGCATAACATTGTGGGAACATTTTTATGGTATTATCATCAGGTATCTTACCTCTTATGCAGCCACCAGTTGCTGCTCGGGTAGCCTTCAAGAAATTCATTTCGTCATTATACAAAAAGGTGTAATGATAGCATTACACCAGATAAAAAGCAATATGAATGTTTCATACAATTTACGAGACATTTGTTCTATGTACAAAATCCATGTTTGCGAAACTAGTGAAAGCTTACTTACGCAAATATTATTTCAGTGAAGAAACGCCCCTAAATATACCCTCATCAAGAGTGAACCGCCAATAGTTCAATGCACGGTCTTAAATTTTCCCAAATTAAGAGTCCATCTTTAATCGATGACCCGTTTCCACTGCATCGTAAAACGCGCCAATGCCACTTGAAACGGCAAACCGAGTCCATTAAGCCGGAAAAGAGCGTTGAGGCGAGAGGTGATAAAATAATTAAACGCTCAAGAAAGCGGAAGTGGATCTACTTGAGCATTTTTCCACCTACCGTTCCGTCATGCTCCTTCATCCGGCATCCCCGTCTCTGTCGGGCACTTCACTTTCAGCGAAATTAATTTTTCTCGGCCAAACTAGCAGGCGTTGCCATCGTCATAGCGTCCTGCAGTGGACAGACTGGTACGAGGCTTCCGCTTATTGATTTTTCTTTTGTCTTCCGGCCATAACAGAAATTGTCTCTTGCAGCTGCTAGCACCGCCATTCACCGCACGACCGACGACGCGGGATGGCATTTGCTTTGTGCCGTTCCACCGTCAGGCTCTATCTTTTCGCGATTCATATAAATACATGGAAATCATTAAAGATGAAAAATTGCCGTACACTCTCCGGGAGAATGTTTGGGGCGTGTTTGGCCCCAGGATTGGTGTGCGGATCTGGATCGTCATCCTAACGACAATGGACGCCACCGCTGCTGTGGTAGACAGGCATCAGGAGAATGTTTGCTTCCAAGGATGGATTAGAATGGGATCAGAAGAATGCCCTTTTCTGAAAGATGATACCACCGGAGAACATGGTTGGGTCATGTGTGCGTGTGTGTGCGTGTGTGTACGTGCAGGGATGGAAAGGCATTTCGATTCATTTTCATCGAGCAGAGGGTCAATGGACAAGGTCGTGTATTAGAGAGGTTCGGATGGATCGTTCAGTTCCGCACAGAAGGCTGACAGTGAGATGGTGAAAATATGGTCCAGGAAATTGATGGCTATAAAGTGAAGCCATCTTAAAGGGAAAGAAATACAATCGTCGGTTCTAAAGTGTTTTAGGAAAATAGCCTCAAGGCTTGGGATGAACCCCGTGTTCGGTAATGTAATTTTTGCCTGAGTGTTGGATGATGATCAATATTCGCCCTTTATCATTTTACAACAAACGAAATGAAATGTTCACTATTAAATTGCTTCAATATACTCACCATCCAAACAGTTGTTTCAATCAATTTCCCCCCTCCTGTTCGTTGATCTAACGTTACTTCAAAGCAGCTAAATTGAATTTTTCATTAAATTTTCAACCAAGTACTCAGTGCCAGCCTGCTCGCAGGTACGCCGGTACTCTGTTGGTTCAATCCTTTCCATTCAATAACAAAAGAAGCACCTTGATGACGAAACAATCGAGCGAATAAAAACATTGGCAAAACCTGAAAAGCGCTCTAGTCGTGCAGAAAAAAAGCAGAATGGGTAAACAAAGGCCTCTCTCGCGTGATTCCAGCTAGCACGTGGCTTGCGTTCCGGAAGCACCTTCTTGCCATCCCCATCATAATTATCATCGTGCTTCCCAGCGATCCAGATACTGCCTAGACTGCTTTCGGCAAACTCCCGAGACGCGCGCTGAAAGGGAAATAGAGACAATGACAAAGTTTCCATTGTCTTACAAGTTATAAGAATGTTTAAGCCGCATTCTTCCCGCCGCGTGGGCTTCCCTATTGTTTGGTGTCGCTTTGGCAGTGTATCCTTCAAGTTCCGGTGGTGGCACGGTCGCCAATAGTAGACTGGAAAAACTTTTTTCCTCACCGCGACATCCGATTCCTACGGAACTGCCGGGTCGGGATAGTCAATCGCTTTAATAATTGATAAGATTTCTTTTTCTTTTCCCAAATCGAAAGTACTTGTGAAGCTGGTGTCGTTTAGCCTTCCCTTTCGATGCCGCATTCTTTCGCATAAGCTAAGCACTCATATTACCAAATTCCACCAGAACTTCATCACCTTAATGAAAATATATACAATACTGAATCCGTAGTTACGCGCGTAGGCTGGATGAGAAAAATAGGCCACACTTGCTTGAGTTCCTACAGCCCAGGCTGAATTAAATCAACGAACGGTGGAAAACCCAAGTGTGTCGCAAAAAATACTCTACTGCCACAAAAAGAATGCTCACGCACGCGACGGATCCGACGAGAGCCTCAGACAAAAAAAAAAAACAAGTAAAAGTATATTAGTCTAAATAAAACAACACCATTTTTCCTGGCATCAAGGACCCCGCTGCCTCTCAGCTGCTGACAAAAGACTCGAAAAAAAAAACAACAAGGCGCTTCTTAGAAAACACCCCGGGAAAAAGGTTTCAATTTGCTTCAAGCTCTCTGAGATGGCCGTCCTCAGTTCGATGTGATGATAACCTAATCGAGCACGGTGGGGGTGTGGAGAGGAAAATGAAAAGAAGCAAACAAATGGAATGGTTGACCTCAATTTGTGATTCTTATTTCATCAGCATGATACTGATGTGACACCAAAATGTGACGAAAGCCGGAATTCCTTCGCCGGTGATGGGGTTTTTGCTACTTTCCATCACTCAGTGTTATTTCCGAAGTGTTGTGAATTTGAGAGTGAATGGAAATAAGTATCATACTCGTTCGCCAGCTTGATTTCTTCGGATTGGAGGAATATCTTCGACCCATGTAAATCGCAGTCGCAATTTTCTAAAGCTGAGGATTACTTACACCGTTATGTTCACTCAATTTGGTCAACATTTGGCCTTTTCACAGTTTTTTTTAAAGAAACAATTACTTTCCTTTATAAGAACCTGGTGTTTTTCTTAACCCAGTTTTTTGTTATTGAGAGAGAGTGATTTCCTTGATACTTGTTCGTTGAAATATGATCGATATCTGGCCAGATTGTTCGACCAAATAATCGTCAAAACTGAAAGATCAAGGAACATCTAAGGGTTTCAAGTGAGGCACCTTAACGAAACCAAAATGTGAAGCATTTTATTTGAGATTATAATTTGTCACAAGGAATCTCTCTCGAGCGAGTTCGAAATTTGGCTATCTTAAATAACAGTTTCAAAAGTTATTGTTCTGTATATTTCGAAAACCGCTGATTAGGCACTAATCGTTGAAGACTAATTAGTTCATGTAAGAAATGAAGATTGAGATGATCCTCAGATTGAAACAAAAATGTCGCATCAAATTAGATTCCAAATGCCTGCAGAATTCATTGCACCTTTCGGAACGATGCCAGAAGCCAACGGCAGAACTTTTACGCCAAATTCTATAAAACATCTTTGGACATTTTTTGGATACTTAGAACATGTATCATAACTGGTGATGAAATACCACCAATTTCTTTTAAATAATTATATTTGTACTTACATTGTTTACATGGATTTCGAAATGCCAAAAACTAGCAAGTAGTTCTTAAAAACATATTTGACTCTACTTAGCTGGTAGACTCACTTCGGAGTATTGGACCCAAAAAGCTTACCAAAACTCCAAATCGCATATTTGAATTGAAACTGGTTAGTACTTTTGCAGAAATATGCTTTTTTTTAGATTGTAGCTAAGGAAATGTTTGTTTCCAGCCTCAGCAGCTTCTTCGGATAATTGACCGATTGCTAGTATATAATGACTGATTACTTCTGCTCCTTGCATATGAATCTTGTGTTGAGTTGGGGTCATAAGATGCCAACCGTACAATCTCAAATACAGTTTTGCAATTTCCGAATATGTCTGTATCAACACGGAATTCACTTGGCAAAATTTCCAATATTGTCTTAAATAGACGAATGAGTCCGATGTCAAGTCTTGTTATTGCAGTTGACTTTTCTGGATCTGTTCCCGTCGTTTGTTCCCGTTGTTCGTATTATTAAAACCATCTTTTGGCTATCAATAAAAAGTCTCATTTCCCTCTTGAATGAATTTTGATTCTCTCGTTTCCAGCGCTTCACAAATTCCTTCCCTTTCGAATCTCTAACTTGCCACTTCTGTAAAGCTAGCTTGTGCGGAACATGCAACAAAGAATAAGAAAATAGCCCAAATTTTAATGATTCTGGATAAAATGGCAGATATTTGTTCAAATAAGTATTTAAAACTCATCGATGTTTTTTTTCCGCAAATACAACATCGCATTATTGAAAAAGTTACTGTGGCTGACTTATATCCTTTTCCATCCACGACTATTGGAAAAACTATAAGGTACAGCCCAATGGGGTTGTGCGCAAAGGTGACGTAGGACTACGCAGAAATGTGCAATCTAGATCGCTTGATTGTTCTAATTCCCATCTAATTCCCATACACACTTAGAAAATTTTACAGTATTCGGTAATTTTTTACAGAACTTTCAACAGCTGAACGTTCGGTAATCCGATTTACCGGATTTCGGTGAAATTTTACAGTATTCCGGTAAAAAAATTACCGGAACTTGTCAAATTTTACCGAAATCCATTAAATTGGATTACCGAACGTTCAGCTGTTGAAAGTTCGGTAAAAAATTACCGAATACTGTAAAATTTTCTAAGTGTGTACACTAAACGTTCGCAGTACAACTTTAATGTGCAGTTCGGCTCGAATTATCCGTTCTGGAATTTCGTTCGTTGGTTGTTCAACGCGCTTTGTCATTTACTCCGGTACAAAGCAATTCTATATTCAGCCGGGGCGCGGTAATTGAAATTTCCAACAGCACAAGAGAAAAATTCAACCAAACCCTTTAAACTCTTTAATTGGCAAACTGATTTGGTCGTCCTGAAAAGGACGGATATAATTGACGGGGGAGAAACATGGTTCGCGATTGAACTTGGGCTTTTTTCTTGGTCTTCTTGGTTCAGCTCCTCGTCATTGCGGGTGGCCATCTGCAGGTGACGTGGGATGATTCTTGTCTCGTTGTCTCTGGCGGCTTTTTCCCGCCAACTCGTAGGTTTCAGCAGCCATGTTTCTCGAAGCGAGGTTGGCGGGCGCATCGGCACCAACAGCCAACTGCACAAACGCCTCTCTGGGCAACGACTGCTCGCCAGTGCACGCACCATGGTGCTTGCTGCCGCCAACTGCGATCCTACAGCCAGTGCACCGCTCCACGACTGTCGTAAGACTGAATCAAAATGTACTGCTATAAGCTTTTATGTAATGGCGTTGGATGCTATTGCACGAAAGAAGGCGGTACCAACAAAGGCAATGTGATACAAATTGCACCAAAGGGGACGAAATTCAGTTATTGCGCCACAATAATTAGCTTTAATTACTGCACGCTAGACGGATGATTTTCTTAACAGAAATATGCCTAATTTACTTGCCAGCAACTAATCCGCTATGCACAACTAGGAACATCAACGAACTCAACTACATGGTCGATCTGACGATAACACAAAGGCAATGCGGAACAAATTTTACAAAAGGGGACGGGCCTCACTAGTTGCTCCAGCCAGACACCAGCGAGGAAATGAAATCACGTTGTGTGGTTTCGGAGGTTAAATTCACATCACCTTTTGCAAAAGAAAAATGCCCTTTTCAGGGACAAAACCTTATCCAAAGAGAGTCGAGATATGGACATATATTTCGTTTGTTGGTTATCAGACGTGCTTAGCCTTTAAAGCTATGCCATGTTGAGCCGGTGCGTGGGAATGTAAATTTTGATGAACGCAAGAGAAACTTCAAATTAACAAACTCTTTGGATAGGTAAATTAATTTGTTCGTCCTGAAAAGGACGGATTTTAGTTGACGGGGAGAACATGGTTCCAATTGAACTTATGCTTTTCACTCGGCCTTCTTATTTCCAGGACAGCCTGAAAAATACAACACTCTGTGAAATGTTCACACCGGAAAAGTTTCATCAGCGCTGCCTCGTTGCGGATGGCCAGCTGCAGGTGACGTGGGATGATTTTGGTCTACTTGTTGTCGTGGGTTAGCATTTCCTGCCATCTGTAGCACTTCACCAGCCAGGTATTCCATCACCGCAGCGAAGTAGACGAGAGCTCCGGCACCAACGCACTCGGTGTAGTGCCCTTCCAGAGCAGATGGTGAATGCGACCGAGTGGGAATTGCAATCCGACTGCAAATTTGTCACGGCCAGACATGTTACTTAGCAATAGAGTCGGTCGATGGTCGACTTGACGGTGCGTAGCCGAGCGCTGACTCAACATCTTCGAGATTGTTGAAAGACTGAAGGAAAATTCCAACGTGTCCCCATTAAATATCTTTTCCTGATATTTAAATATGAAGTCTGTGCTAGAAAAGTACTGTGTATTTAGTAAATTTACTCTGAAAAATAGGCATTATAAGACATCACCTTAAAAATCAATAGTTTGAAATATTTAAACCGAAGCGTAGAAAATGTTCCAATCGATTGGTGCAAACATTTTGGAAATCAATCGTGGAATGACTTAGTTATTAACGTTCAAAACCTATATATGTTTCGTGACGCTCAAAATTTTCGCAATTCGAACGTGTATCCCAGTATTGAAAACACAGACGTAGTCCTACGTCAAAAAAACGTGCTTTATTATTTTAGATGTTTTCTTTTTTATATATTCCGTCGGCCTATTTCCTCACATTGTGACAATCACCGACGCCAGGAAGACGACTCCACCACCTGGACCCTACCTATCGACTCATGACTATGAGCCAGGACCAACGGCTTTACTTCCCTTCCGAAGGAAGACGTGACCAGATTTTTTTCGCCTCAGAAAAACCACCGACGTCGACTGGGATTGAACCCAGACCCACTGGGGTGCCAAGTAGCAGTCACGCTTACCACTGCACCACCGACGCTGGCTTATAATTTTAGATGTGTCACTGTTTGTCTTGACCTCGGTTGGTTGAAAGCTATCTGTTTGCTTCTAAAGATGGGATATTTCCTCATTCATGATGTCAGTAGTTTCTCTAAATAAAACGTATGCTTATTGGGCGATGATGGAACCGGGTTTTGCCATATCAGTCTCATCTGTCCACCGAATTTGTAATTTATTAACCATACGCAGGTCTGTCACTTTCAACATCTTAGAAATCAGCATACGTTGAGGCAGACCGATATTAAGATGACAACAAACACGAAAGCATGGGTAGAAAAAGGACAGAAGAATGAAGGCACAAAACATTGGTAAGATCGTTCAATTTTTTTTATTATCATTGTAATAAAACCTTAATTACTCTAAATACGCGCCAGAATTAACAAAAAAAAACGTTCGTTCCCTTCAATTCTGGAAGTGTAAATGCCTTTTATGTATCCAATTGATAGTAGGCAATGTTCATACGGGGCTTATTGTATCGTGTATGAACAGGCATTCCTGAGATGGGTTAGTTGTGCAATTGAACTATCACTTGTAATATTCAGGGCAAAAAATGTGTGCATCAATAAATAAATACAAATTAATGAACATAGAAGCATACAGATTTCTTCCATAAAAACACTTTCGGTCAGTAGAATACGGATTGGACACATGCACATACTCTCTCTCTCTTTCTCTCTCTCTCTCTCTCTCTCTCTCTCTCTCTCTCTCTCTCTCTCTCTCTAACTCTATCTCTATCTCTCTCTCTCCTTCTCACACACACACTCAACACACAACACACACACATACATACACATTTGTCTCATCTGACCACCAACAATGATTATCAGTCGAATGGGTATCAACAAACTCTGGAGCATATTTCCTTTTCATCTTCAAATTTCTGTATTGGGTCTGTTGACACCCATATTGGGTCTGTTATTGGGTCTGTTGACACTCATTACACCCCGTCTTAGGCACCAGTTGCATAGTATAATTTTCGTTATAGGATTAGGTAGAAAATCGTCCGGTCCACCTCTAAGCATTTTACATCCAGATGGGTCTCCACTGTCTACCTGCATTGAGTTATGTCTAATTATAATAATCCATCCACTATATCACAAAACATTGCGATTGGTTGAGTGGATTGGAGATAATGAAATCATTGGGTATAGGACCAAGTCTCCCCCGGTTGGTGCTGAACCGATACGCTCGGACATCAATAGAAGTAGTCAGTCAGTCAAGCTAAGCTAAGTTGCTTACTACATTTTTCGTTATCCAATAGCTGATCCAAAACTTCATCAATGTTCTTCTAAAGCCGTGCTGCCGTATGATCTAGCAGGTCCTGTGAGCGTTTTGGAAACTGAACTGGTTTCTGTATTCGGGTAACATTTTGTCTTTGTGTATTGCAAAACCAAATTACACGGATAGACTGACTTGTTCGATACGTGAATAATTTCATATTGCTTCCTCGATAAGTAAGCTTCCACAAAAATACTTAATACTTCTTCCACAAAGTTATCAAGGTGGCTTCCAAGCAAGAAGTACTTCGACAAGAAAAATCGCAGCAAGCGCCTCGGCGGATGGTTCAGTTTATAGTCACTAGATTCATAGTCTGGCGGAGACAAAAACGGGAACTGTCACTTGGCGGAGCCAATCGAACATTACTCGAGTAATTAATTATAAGGGCCGGAAAGCCATTTGTAAACAATGATTTTAAACGTTGATTTCTCTCGTATCATTAGAATTTTTCGATGTTCAGATACACCATATGGTAGAACAAACATTCTTCCACCAGATGCTGCTTCCAATATGTTGGAGTGTTCTGAGTTTTGAGAGAAATCGGAATTGAAAGTCATTGTTTACAAATGGCTTACCGGCCCTTATCATAAATTCCACGTGTAATGTTCGATTGGCTCCGCCAAGTGACAATCAGAATTGACTCCCGTTTTTGTCTACGCCAGACTATGAATCTAGTGACTATAGTTCCTCTGCGTGAGCTGTCACATATTTTTTGCAGTTCCTCTACCAGCAAATTTGTTTATCATTCGAAAAAGTAATGTTTGTTATAAATCAGTGCTCTTGTGAATTCAACATCAGTGGTTTTGGTTTTGAAGGGTATGGCCAGGCTGCTGATGTCCTGTTAAGCAGGGATTGGAGCCGTACGTTTTGCTGATTTTATCATGTTCCACAGTTCCAGTAACCCCAAAGCAAGACTAGGTAGCGGGTTCAAATTACTAGATTTGAAATTCGGAAGACACTGGACGGACCTGGATGCTCGTTTTGCTGATGACCACTAATGGCATATGAAAATTCCGGGTGAGCTCATTCCTTTAAGTAAATTTAATTTCAAATAGTACTTTAAATCTGTACGGGATTAATTATTGTAAATGATTCTACTGGAAGTCGGTCGAACAAACCCTGTCCACTGTAAAACAGGAGTATTTTTTCAATTGAAATCCTTCATCATCCGCACAAGAAGCAGAAGATTGTTTAGACGATTTCCTCAATCAGATGGTCTAGACCAAGGGAACTCACTCTCTGGTCTAAGTCACAGAGATCGTCTGGATAGGGCTACATTCGTCTCTTTTCTAAAGTTTCAAGCTTGAAAACTAAATTTTAACGCTTCATGGTCAGCTCCTGGCTTTCGGAACCTGATCAGGAGTACAAACAATTCTAGAACTTTAATCACTTCTTTGCATCATTTTACTCATGGTTTTTTTTTTTAGTGTGTGTGGTGCTGGACAGCGATAACGTGATTTGACAGCGGGTGGGTGATAAGTAGTGGATTGTTGGTACAATCTCGACCCCGACGGATGCTTGTAGCTCGGCTAGTGCCACGTTACGTAACGCTTGGACTTTTGGTCGCCGGTCGCTAGAGGGCTGATAGATCGAGGAGAGTTATAACTTGTAAAGCGCGGTTTGGCTTCTCAGCTCATCACAACTGAGCTTTCAGCTCACTATATTAATACTCTCTCAGATCTAGTTGTACGAGTGAGGACAGACTAAATTTTAAAGAATTGTTGGCAGTAAGACATTAACAAAAACTTAAGGATAAGTTATGTCAGTGACATAACTGAAAAGTTGACGTAGGACTCCTTGTTGAAGGGAATAAATTAGTGTCATCGAATCAATAACTTTCTACTATATATTATTCAGTCCAAACTACCATGAAACCCTATGCTATTAGTGTGTGTAGCTTTACTATTGGTTCTTCACGAAAATTATAGAAGTGGGCTTCAAATGGTGAGTTGACAACTTCTAAGGAAGGTGCGACCGACCTCTGGTCCTCACAGGTTCCTACCTCACGTGATCACAAAGGACTGACAGCTGAAACATGGAGACGCTGGTTGGCGTAGCCTGGGCAATGTGGTCAATTTAATAATAGTGAAGTGAGGGGGTGTGACTGCAGATCGTGTACCATTTAATCATATTGTATGTTTCCCATTCTCATTAAATTTATAATTTTAGCAAGCTTTGGAATCATAATTGTGCTTATAAGCAGAATATGATTGTATTTGAGTATTTTGTTTAGTGGTATTATGATTGAATAAGCCATTTATTTCAGAAATCATCAAACCGGACTCTTCGATCACTCCGGTTGCAGTCTTTGAAATGTTACTAGAACAGTATAAGGAAGAAGTGTTGCAACATGTCTTATAGAATAATATCTCTTATTGAAATTTTATCTTTGATGCTTTGAATGATCTATATTGTTTCAGCTTTTCCAGGAATGGGAGGATATTAATACATATCTGATTTTTATTTAATTTTCAGTAACAATCTTTTTGATGTCAGATATATTTTGTACATACGCATATTATGTGTTCGTATTGATTAATTGATCAAAATCAAATACTTATGACAATTAAATAAGGAAATAAAGTAACTTCATCGCGGCGTATGCATAAACATAGTCTCAATATACACTAAATACGTACAGAACATTGTTTGCTGGCTAAGGAGGCAGGTATAATGGATTTATTAAATACCTGGTTCAAACTTTAGTTGGCAACGGTGGTTCTGGCTGAACATTTTTTTTCATTCCATAAGCAAACTGCCATTTTTTACTAAATACGATCAGGGCATCGTCCGCTGGCTTTGCCGCGGGTATTGTGGGTCTCCCAGGTACCCGGTTCAAGCTTTAGTTGGCGACGGTGGCTCTTCTTGACCTTCTATTCCTGAGTTGTTAGTGTGAACAAGGGCGTCTATGTAATGTTTTGCTGTACCTGATGTGGACCTCCCATTTCCCCAAAAGCTTTGAGGATAACTTGTCTTACCTCAAAAGTACTCCTTTTATTGTATTGGCCTCCATAACAAAAAGGGCAGAGCATATGATTGAACAAATTATTCGCAGTTCTACTCACCCAACGCCCCCGGTTGGGTGAGGGATAGAGGATGACACACATACACACACACGAAGTCGTGAAAAATCCAGGTCAGTCCCACAGGGGAATCGCGAAACAGTTGGAAATTGATAATTCGACCGTGTGGCGTGTGGTAAAATCATTCACGGTGACCCAGGTGACCCAGCGGTGGGTTGGCAGCGGAAAAAAGTCAATCACAAAAACAACTCACTACACAACACCAATTTGACTACCTTCGAAACGTACTAGGAATTGATAACCTTTCAGGTAACAAACAACCTTTAAGGTAGCAAACACAAACATATACAAAATCAGGTAAGCAAGTAGGATGACGAAGCAGAAGCAGTTATGAAGCATGAGAGAAACGGAAGAAAAGATGTGAAAGAAGAAAGGCGAAAGAAAGAAATCAGAAGAAGAGAAGCGGATGAAATGGGCTGAAAAATCAGAAAAATATAAGAAGAACAACTTAAGAAGGGAAGTGGAAGACGAAAAGAGGACGGAAATAAATGGAAGAGAGAAACACAGAAGAAGAAGAAATAAGAAGAAGAAGAAAAAAAGAGGAGAAAGAAGAAGAAAAGGGAAATCGCAAGTAAAAATGCGGAAGAAAAACGAAGTGGAAGGAGAGAAGTGGAAGAGGAGAAGCAAAAGAAATAAAAGCGGAGGTAGATAAACAGAAAGAGAGAAACGTAAGGAGAAAAGCAATAGAAGAAAAACAGAAGAGGATAAGAGGAGGAAGCGAAACGAAAGCAAAAAACGCGGAAGAAGAGAAACAGAAAAAGAGAAGCTGAAGAGGACGATCAAGAATATTCACATAGAGAAGCTAAAGAAGAATAGGTGAAAAAGAGTAGCTGAAGAAGAGACACGGACACAGTGACGTGGAAGAAAAACAAAGTTAAGAGACACAAGAAAAGGAAAAAAAAAGGGGGGGGGGGGGGGATATGATTAAGAATTATTGGAGCAAAGACTGACACGAATCCAAGAATAAAGTGTCGTGAATATAAAAAGTAACCAAAGCAAATGTCTCCAGAAACAATCATTTTCTTACTATTTTAGGTGCTGATAAGGCAAACCTTCTGCAATAACGAAACAGCATAAGGGAACGTCCATTAATTACGTCACGCAAAAATTGACTTTTTGTAAACCCCCCCCCCCCCCCATGTCACGTTTTTTGTATGGACCTTCAAATTTTTTTGTATGGATCGTCACGTTTTCTCGAACCAACCCCCTCCCCCCCTACTGCGTGACATAATTAATGGACCTTCCCTAAGAATTCACTAAATGTACTATTTTCGCACGCAATCGAAGAAAATGGCAGTGAAATCTCATGTTGAAAAGCTGAATGAGTCCTCGTCCACAACTCTTGTCAGGAGCTATTAAGCTGACTGAAATGATGTTTGTGAATCCTTTCTGGAGTTCAAGTCATAAAACCACGGACATAGAGAGATATTAAGAACTTTACAATTGCAGATATATTAAATCTTTCGATATGATACTTCAACTAACGATGACAAATAAAAATACCATATAGGTATAATAAAACATTTTGCGATACATTTTTCGACACGCATTTGTTTCAATTGACAATAATTGAAGTACTCAATTCTTGAGTGCATTACCGTACCATTTCATGGAATTAATGTTTCGATCCCTCGAAATCAGATAAATCATAGAACGTTAAGAAAAAAAAACGTTTACACCGTCTTTAACTTGAGGTTGTACAGACTGAACATTGAACATAGAGCGAATTAAAGCCTGCATTAACAAAAAGCGACTAAATTTTCCGATTTTTCATGCGATTACCCTGCCACCTGGTGGTCGGTTCACCAATCAATAGTCAATATATACTATTTGCTTACATACTGTGAATACTTGACAGCTTCATCAGTTTGTTTACGGCAGCTATGGCGAGAACAGTGAAATACCTTCGATTAATGGTTTGTTCGTACCGCCTGCTCCATCCGGGCCTAAAAAAGTCGGCCATCGTGGCCCACTTCGTGTTGGCCACATACGATCGCGGAAACATCTACAATATTCTGGCACTTCAGGAGAAGGAAGAGCCTATCGAGCGGAAGCCTGGTTCCACCCGTCCGACTATTTTAAGCGCCCGGAGGATTCAACAGAAACTCAAACGGAATACGGAAGGCAAGATGGCCACTTCTTTCCGTGCGTTGGGCCGGTGCGAACTGCCAAACGGCCTAGAAGTATTTGGCCAAAATGGATATGCACATGCGATAGCGTCAGTCCAAGCCAGCCGTGTAGGAGAACCAATAGAAACCCAGAAACAACGGCTGAAGATTTTGGTCAAAGAGCTCTTCCCGGCGACCACTACTCGGTTGGCCATTCCGGTGCTGCCCAAGCATGACAACCCTCCCAACGTGCCCCAGCTCCGCCTAATCGAGAAATTCTGGGCCAATCTGAAGAGAAGAGTAAATTCAAATAATTTCGTGGTCAAAACGACGGATCATTTGATCAAAAAGGCGACCAAGGCGCAGCAGGGAGTAGAAGTATTTTTGTGATGTTTTTAATTGTTTAGTTAAAAAATGCAATTTGGTTTTTTTTAAATACAATTTGGGATATTGGAAGCAAATTGAGGTTTCAATCCAGGCCCGTTAACGAAACCAAAATGTTAAGCATTTTAAATAAAGACTTAAATCAGTAACAAAGAATATCTCTCGAACGATTTCTAGCAAGTTTGTTTCTCAGGACGGAATTGGCTATCTTAAATCACAGTTACAATGATTAATGCAACCGACTGCTGCATAGTAGGCTGAGGAAAGGGACACATACCCTACATACTCAACAAAAATCGTACGTGAGGGGCGCGGGCGCGCGAGCGCGCGCGTGTGTGTGTGTGTGTGTGTGTGTGTGTGTGTGTGTGTGTGTGTCTCCTCTGGTTGAGAATATTATAAACAAGAACTTACCATATTTCATACAATTCGATTGATTTGTTTTATTGTCTTGTTTTAAAAATATTGAATTTAAAATGATTTTTTGAAAAATACGAAAATTGGTTACAACCTTTTGGAAGGTAACTGGATTGCGAATAAATCTAAAGCAAAAGAAACATTTTTCTGTTGAGCTCAAAACATGCGTCAATGAGTTTACCATCGAAAGGGTTTCAGAAAGGTATCAAAAACTGACATAAAAGTTCAGGCATAATACTTTTTCGTGAACCCCAACCAAATCTTCCTGTAACAGTCGGAGAAAACACTGCAGTGGAAAACAAAATTAAACTTCTGAAAGGATTTTTTTTCCGACTGCATATCCCGATCAAACATCTTTCGAGTAAATATTTTTAAGTTATGAAAAGTTAAGTTTTCATTTTTATTTCAGAAATTACAACAACTTCATCTGATTAATACAATTTTTTCTTAATTAATGCTCTCCAAGTGCGGAAAATCCCATCAAACACGGTTTGCCGTCTTCCAATCAACATATTAAGATCTACAATCTATATATTAGGTATCCCTCTGCATTCAAAATTCATGTTTTCATTCCTCTCGAAGCAATGTAAATTTTTAAAAAAATATACACTTGAGAAGGTCAGCTTGGGCTAACATTGTCTTATACTTTCCCTATCTTTCCAGGTAATTCATTAGCGTTTTCATCACCCTCCGGCAAAAGTGGTTACGATGAGGAAAAAATGAAACAAAAAAATCACCGGAACAGACCAAGCAACAACAAAAAAATAACAAGCGGATAAATAGGTTTTTCATCATTTTCCTTCCTCGTACCGGATCATTGCTGGGAGGAAAAAAATGCCTTGTTAGGATTCGTTTTTTTTATCCCGTCGATTTTTGTTTCTCTGTTTCCATCACGAAAGGTACCGAAAGATTTAAATATTTTTTATCTTTTTTTGTTTGCAACCGACAACTGGATGTCGTCTGTTGGGCCAGAAACAAACACCTGCTGGGAAAATGAAAATATGACGTCTCAATTGTCAGTTGATTTCCGCTAATTAATTCATCTGAAGAAGAGCACTTAGCATCCGTCTAGCAGAATGAGACCTAGTTTTCCAATTTCAAAGAGGGTGGCATCTTCTTAGGAGCGTATCAATCTTTATTGTCGAATGCCGAAATGAGATTTCACTATTCAATTGACTAAATTAAACTAAAAAGCTTCCTCCATTTCACTTTGGAATGTGAGAACCCTCTGGATGGAATCCAGTTTCGTCAGCCACGTATCGTACCATGTACAAAACACCATCCGGCCCGGTATAGGAATATTCGCCGGTAATTCTAGCTCCATCTGTACTGGAGGCACTCGCTTTAATGCCATTGCTCGTTTCGAATGCGTAGCTGAAGGATCCATCCGGGTTGACTTCCTGTTCCTGCCTCACGATCGTCGCTCCGGCATCCGGAGATGCCGGCATTGCGTAGATTGAAACCACTGCTAGCAGCAGGAAGCAAATTGCCTACAGATATCAACAAATGTTAGATTCTAAAGCAATCCTGCTTAGATTGAATAAAATTCTTACCAGAAGGTTTGCCATCTTAATGGGTGGTTCTGTACACTTCCTTCGAACGGGTGAGAATCCAATGTGATACCAATCTCCGGCAAACGAAAGCCTTTTATACATGCATATGGCAGAGAAGATTTTTTATTGATTACTTAATTCTAGCAGGATTCGGCATCGGTGTCAGGTCTGGTTTGTTAAAGATCGCCTGTACAATCACCAGATGCAACAAGCAGCGGTTGGAGGCAGTAGTGGGGCTAAAGCTTGGCCTGGCTCTTGCCTGTACAGTGCATGTAGATAAATTGAAGGCCAAATGAAGAAGCAACAGAACATGTCAGTGTACCAGAATTGTATGGGTTGTGCTGTTTGCTCGTAAATTTCCGACAAACCAGCACCGCCATCGAACATGGTTGTTTGCAATCAAAACAGAACCTTTTTTCGGCCAACCAGAAAGCTGCCCAAACTCGCATGGAGAACGTTTCCAGGCAGGATTAGGGTTGCAGGTTGAGGTCATTTGTACTGATGGAATGTGTCCGTAGATTTCAAAGAAAAATTAGCATTCTGCGTTAGATTTTACAACCGAAACTGACAACCGTCACTGGGATTAATATGTCAACAATTTATGTTAGAAACAGTGATAATGAATTGCAGTTGATATTGAAGAGTTTCGAGTGTTTTATTTTTATTTTAAACATATCGAGGAATTTTTTAGAGACTTTGGCAGAAGAATTTACTTTTCCAAGATTTATATTTGATTATGAATTCTGTGTGTTTGTTTGACCAACCTCCCTCAAATTCATGCAACCTTTGAACTACATGACCGTTAGACAGACTTTTATTTTTGTAAAAACGCTTTCGCTCGTTTCGTAAACGTTTTGTATACAAAACAAATGTCATGTGCATGGTAAGAAACATTTATAGTCTTTGTCATCTTGCAAAATGCTATCAATACGCCTTTTTGTTCAATGCACGAGATAAATTTCGTTAGAATCAGCCGCCATTTGTTGCTGGGCTGGGCGAAAATCATTGGTTTATCCCAAATTAAAAATAAATGCGTCATCGAATGTTGTGACTTTATTCTAATTTATCATGTAACATACCTCTAATAAATATAGCCTTATGAGATCAACCACGAATGTAACATCAGCTCTTCTAAAAGGTTGAGGATCAAATTGATTGCGTGTTTTATTTTATTTTACTGGATGACATATAGCTGGTCTGTCAATCATCAAAGGGCCAGTTCATAAACCACGTAGACTTATTTTTTAAAATCTCAGACCCCCCATCCCCCTTCGTAGACTTTTCTCCAAACATTTTTTTGGAATTTTGTATGGAGCGTAGACTTTGAAAGGAAGAGAAGCAACGCCTCAAAATTTTGCACGTGCATGGCGAAAATCCAAACTACTCTCACGCCAAGTTGGCGAAATTGTTAAATGTGGCTAAATCAACTGTTACCAACGTATTAAAAGTGTTCGGTGAGCGTTTGTCGACAGCCAGGAAAGCTGGATCGGGGGGAAATCGAAAGCCGGAGGCCACAGCGACTTCAAAAAGAGTTGCCCACTGTTTCGAGTGGAACCCCAACCCCAATGTCGCAAAGAAGCTGGGAGTGGTGCCTTCAACCGTGGAGAAAGTGGTGACTCAAAATCGCGACGATAAACAAAAAACGTCGGCCAAAGCACGATCGCGAAAGTTGTACACGACGATGCTGACGAAGTTTGATTGCGTGGTACAGGACGATGAAACTAACGTCAAGGCCGACCTTAAACAGCTTCCGGGACAGGAATTTTATACGGCAACCGGACGGGGAAAGGTGGCAGATATGTTCAAGCACATTAAACTGTCAAAGTTCACAAAGAAATATGTGGTGTGGCAGGTCATCTGTACCTGTGGCTTGAAGAGCAACGTTTACATTGCGACCGGAACCGTCAACCAGGAAATTTATCTGAGCGAGTGCCTACAAAAACGTCTACTGTCATTCCTGAAGCGACACAATTATTCCGTTCTATTTTGGCCGGATTTGGCATCTTGCCATTACGGAAAAAAAGGCCATGGAGTGGTATGCTGCCAACAACGTTCAAATGGTGCCCAAGGACAAGAACCCTCCCAACACGCCAGAGCTCCGCCCAATCGAACAATACTGGGCCATCGTCAAGCGAAACCTTAAGAAGACTCAAAAAACTGTTGTGAGCGAGAAACAGTTCAAGGCAAACTGGCGTTCTGCGGCGAATAAAGTGGACAAGGAGACTGTGCAAAATCTTATGGTAGGTGTTAAACTAAAGACCCGGCAATTCGCATTGGGTAAAAAGGAAGCTTAGCTGAATATTTCTCCTGTATTCTATATTTACTGAACTTGAAAAAGAATTTGACTTATTAATAAAGACTTTGATCGACTCGCACACATTACTGTTTGACCAAATTTTGATCGGAACACCCTTTTTAGTGTGATAGGAAAGAGACAAGTTGCCATGAGAAAATGTTGTGATTTGCACACGTATTGCACCGACCTTGTTTTCATTGAACAGTGACAAAAAAACGTTTTGTCATTATTTAGTGTGATGACATAGCAACAATGCTTTATGAGCAACATGAACAAAACCGACAATCACTTGTTGCTGTCAAACAAATTACTGATCTGAGTAATTGGTTTTTTTGTGTGAATAGTCTTCCACCTTAAGAAAAATGCCTTGATAAAATCACACACTGAAAAAAAAAACGAATACTATCTTCGACAAACGTGTTGCATATTGACTACTCTGTCAAAGAAGGATAAAAGAAAAACATGCGTTTAAGGGCAGATTTTCTGCCCAGAACATGGAGAAGTTCGAAACTTAGGATCTAAAGTTGTAGCTATAGCTTTTCCGATCATGCAAAGTTACGATACCTATTCAAACATTTTCATTTAGTCTTCTGAAAGAACAACAGATATTATGAAATAATCTGGGAAGTTCTAGGTCGTCCAAACTGTCCTGGAGGTCAGAACTTTGAATTTATAATCGTGACTGTAGCACACAAAGTAATGTTATGTTTTCAACCATGATTATTGAGTCTTCTGGAAGATCAGCAAAAATTATGAGATGATCTGGGAAGTTTTATATCAGCCGAACAATTCTGGAGCTCAGAAATTAGGATCGGTTTATCGGTTAACTCAGGCGCCTTCCTTACCTTGAAGACATGAAGTCCAGCCTGCTTCATTGTCTGCTGGACGAACCAGACAGAAAAATTGGCCTTCTTGGCCACGAACCGAATCGAATGGTTCGGTTTGCGCTTGACGTAATCCCACTCCTTCCTTGCGTTCACGGGGTCGGTCGTCTTAGCTTTGTTTCCGCTGCCAGCTCGTCGCTTGGTCGTCCTCCCCTACGATTTCCCCACCCGGGCCGGCCAATTGTCATCCCACCTGTTTCTTCCCCCTTGGGACTGGCCTGGATTTTCAACGGACGCGCCCATAATTTTCGTCGAGGTACTTCTTGCTTGGAAATTATCTCGATAATCACTTGGCAATTTAAATTATCTGTTCTTACCTAATTTAGCACTTTTAATAAGAATTTTCACCGTTAGAACTTTTTCTAACAGTACTTTTTAAGTCTGATCATAAAATAATTACAAATCTAAGGCAATCATGAAAGTTCAACAAGTAGTATAAACTTAACAGGGAATATTGGTAGTTTGAAACAGACGTGTACAATATCTTCTCGGTCAATTTAAATCCATAGCAAGCGTAAAAAATTAAATTGTTTGCAATATTTCACATAGCAGACCTGTTCTGGCTCAATTTGATGTGAAATATCCCACGAGTTTATGCTCAATCTAACATTCCGTGTATGTTTATTAGATAACGCAGAAAATTCAATGTATTTTTTTCAAACTTTGTCTCTTATGAAGTGGAGTTTACTTTCTATAATACACAGTTTACTAAATCAAGCATAAATTATCAATAGGTCTTATGTGTAAAAATTAAACAAGCGAAATCTCTATGATCCACAAAAAATACTCTTCCCCAAAAAATGGATTCTAAAAACAGTCTTTTGATAGGTAGAGGTTTCACTAAAATCGACCAAAGATTATTTTCAGTTATTCTGTTGTTCTGCACATTTGAACCGCAGAACCGTCTGTCCGTTTTGAATGTGCTGAGGTTTGTTTTATTTTATTTTATTTTCATTTTATTTATATCAGCGTAGAAGGGGTATTTACCTTTTCTAGGCAAGCTAAGCATAGTCCTTATAAGTACGTTCGCAGCGTCGAGCACACATCCGTCATTTTTATTTGTGAATTTTTATTTGCTTCTCTGCTACAATCGACAGGATTATCCAAAACGGCTTGAAAGTGTATTTTCAATGCGCCAAACTTCTCAAGTGAAAGTAAATATTGTCGACTGCCCAATTTTTATTGGGTTATCGTTACAATTAACTTAAATGTGAAAAATATTTGTTCTATTATAGGCACCGAAAACAGCAGCATTCGCGAGTTCATGTGGTTTATTTCTAGAAAAAATACACTTTAACAGAATGTCTCACTTTTGCACGCAACTTTGAGACAATGATCGGAAATGCGACTGAATCAAATAGGATTGGGCTTGTTATTAATACATGAGGGAAAGAGGCTCACGAGATAACAATGCTAGGCTCCCATAAAGAGTTCAGATCAACGGTGATGAAATCGAGGTGGTAGACGCATTCACGTATTGGTGACCATCAATAACGACACCAGCGGTGAGATACAAAGGCGCACCATGGCTGACAATTACACCTACTTTTCAAAGTACTAAGCTCGAACAGAGTTCACCAAACTACAAAGTTGACCAATACATTAATATGATCGGTAGTCCTCTATTTCAACAAAACATTGACAATGCTCACGAAGGCCCAATACACCTTTATCGTCAGACCTAACCTCCATTTTTTTAAATTTTTCCTTCAAAGGCAACGAAATTCTCATAATGAAAGTGTTAATATTATTTTTTCCATGTACTACTAATTTCATTAGAAATTTTTGAAAGCTCCATTTTCTTCCGCATTTCATGGTGAATATAACCATGTGAAACAAATATGAGGCGTTTTGGCAACTCTGTAAAGTAGGGAAATTATTTTCACTACGAAAACAAAAACTTTTTCTGGCAACAGTGCGTTCCAGTCAGTGCAACTGAAATAGTTTTTTCCAGATTGTTTTACGCAATAGTAGCAGTTTTTAAGATGAGTTACCTTCAAAACAAGATGATCGATGTATTGGCCATGTTCCGAAATGCCATAAAAATCAGTGATCCAGTCTTGGTATCTGATTATTCGTTGAAAATTGAACCTGAATTAAGGGAGTCAAGCTGGCCCTTCAGGAAAAAGTAACCGAAAATGCAAGTTAGCATGATCAATTTGGGGATAATAAGGCCAACGCTTTCGGGGCTAGTGGGGACAGGGAAACAGGGTTTGGTGATGATTTAAGAACTTGCGGTCACGCAGTTTGACACGAGAAATTCCAAAGGATTCCAAAGCACCGGATTGGAGGACGAATTTGCCAGTGCATTTGATAACACACTAAACGATCCATTTACTTCGTCGATCGGTGTGACACCTGATCGTTCGCCAAATGCCAAGTAACCATGCAATATGCTTCCAAGGATGAGTTTAGATACGATACATTCACCGTATTGAACATCCCTACCACCGCTAGTCTAATACTCCCTCCTAGCCCTAGTAAGTCGGTTGCACCTCCTCGGCCGGAATCATCCAGTCCTGCGCTGCTTCCCAAGAAGGCAAAACAGCCTCCATCAAAGTTCGCCGCAAAAGACCATTGCAGGGTCCCACACCGATGAATACAGCGCTACCAGTATCGATGTCCACGGATGCATTTGGCAACAACAGTGGCGGCAGCAATTTTGCCAACTTTGCTGACTTCGACAATAGAAACATAAAACCTACCGCTCCGTCACCTTCGGTACTGCAATCTTCATCCTCCTCCGCTTCTGTGTTAGGGTCATCGTCAGTTCTTTCGCCATCGCCGATTGGTGACAGGGGAACTACAGCTTCACCTATACCGGTATTGCTGGGTGCTTCCAGCTCAAGAGTTTTCCTGGCCTCGCCAGCACCGCCCCAGCAGTCGATTTCACTGATGATCCTTTCAAGGACTACCGCTATGATTATCATTTCAATAGCGATGATCTATTTGGCGATGACGAAGATGCCAGTTCCGAAGACCCATTCTTCTCTGATTCAAATACATCAAACAACAACATGACATGGGCCACGGGAAACCAGCGACGACCACTCATTAGAAGTCCAGCACTAATCAATTTGATGATTTAGTAAAAAACAAAAATGGAAAAATACCCATGCGAAAAATTTGATTGCACCTGTCAGCAGGAGCTTTTGCATCGGACTTTCGGCGGTACTACTGACGAAACAGTGCCTCGGACGACGCCGCATTCGGAGCAACGACAGAGGGTAGCCCGTTCGAAGAAGAGTTCTCTCGGACTCATGGACGATGGATTCGCGAAACTAGGAATTTTAAAAACGAACATCAAATCAGATTCAGAAGTTAGTCTTCGGTCACGAGGATCACAAGACTGGTTAAAAATACATCTTTTCTCAGGCCAAAGAAACAGTCTAGATATCTTCCAGATCGATGATGGTCGTGCCTATTTTTGATTACTTCCGGCAGTTTGTTCCTGAAAAAACTCTCTGTTAAAAAGTAAGGTTCTTGTCTTCTTATAGACTACCAGTCATAAGTACGGACTCGCTTGTAAAAGTATTGCAACACTCAGTTGAATATTGCATCACCCCCCAAAAAGTTTAGCATCACCTAAATACAGGTACATACATGATACTATATCTCGGTACTCTGATTATCTGCAGAGGTGCGGTCTTGAGCAAAGTTTTGCAGAAGATTAAGAGCTTCCGAAAGGTGGACCGTTAGCTACGTGGCGCTAGTGAACATGCAAAATTGAACATTTTCAACTAGTTCTATCTTGTAATTCTGGTAAGATAGAAAGTTCGAGTCTTGGGCAAAGTTGTTCGGAAGATTAAGGGCATCCGAAAGGTGTGCAGTTTGGTTTGGAATTACACCGCTACATGGCGCTAGTGAGCATACGAAATTGAGCATTTTCAACTTGTTCTATCTCGTGATTCTGATAAGATAGAAAATTCTAGTCTTCAGCAAAGTTGTTCAGAAGGCCAAGGACATTCGAAAAGTGCATCGTTATGTTCGAAATTCCCCCGTTATGTGGCGCTAGTGAGCATGTAAAATTAAGAATTTTTAACATGATCTACTCCGTGATTCTGACAACATGGAAAGTTTTCGTCTTTGGCAAAGTTGTTCAGCCGGTCAAGGGCATCCGAAAGGTGGATTGTTTGGTTCTGAATTCCACCACTACATGGCGCTAGTCAGCATGCAAAATTGAGCATTTTCAACTTGTTCTATCTCGTGATTCTGATAAGATAGATAGTTCGTTCGAGTATTGGGCAAAGTTATTCAGAAGGGACATACGGATAGTGGATATCCATCGCTTCCTTATCTTCTCAAACTTTCATAGTCGTTTACCGCTAAATAGCTGTTCTTATCTAAAAATTTAATTTTTCTTTATTGATTACCCCAGGATGTATTGGGGCGATCTCCCGCCGATTTAAGCAATGAGCACGTTGGGTGAATAATGGTAACCCTAAACTTGCTCGAACATCTCCAATGATCTAATGGTTCGTATGTATCTGTGTGGAGAGTCGAGATACATATGCTTGGCCCAATTTCTCCTCAAGTGGAAAAGGTTTTCGGAGCCTGCAAAGAACAAAACATGAGCATGAAAACGTGATTTGCCTTATGAAACTTGAATTTCATTTCGGGTGCATGGTGGCACAGCCGGAAAGCAGGGACGAATAAATTTGCTTCCCTAGCTGTATGTTTGTAGGTTCTCGTGTGCATTGGTTCTGACGGCTGAAAATAATCGGATATCTGTTGCAACCAGCCGGCGCACGCGGAAGAGTCGAATAATCGAAAATAAGGGTCGACTTTGGATAGAAGTGGATCCCTTTTTCGATTCTTGCCAGAATGATTGGATTTGTGGGTGTTTAAGTGTGCTTTTTTTCATCGGGATACATGAATTATACTAGAGTTTGCAAACGGATTTCCATCAAACGTACCTTTGACTCATTGCCTCTACTGGATATATATTATCCAGTAGTGAGTGGTGAGTATTCAATGCTGTTTAATCATCCAGAGTGTTTCAAACATTCATCGTTCATCTTTTACTCTGTTTTCTGGTTTAAACTTCTTGCTAAAATTACTGGGGAAAATCATTAGGCATATGTTGATTCTAATTGAAACTCTTCCGTAGCATTACATTGAGTTGAATTATAATATGAATTTGTGCATAAAATTTCCACATAGTAGTATAGAGGAACTAGAAAATTTATTCAAATGTATGTTTGGTTCGTCAAGGCATTGCTCTACATTTCTTCATTTTTCTGTAGGATCCAGAGAATTACTTGGAACTTGCAGTTAACAAAGGAGTCATCTAGTGGGCTTTCCTTCCTCTTTTGTCTGCTCCTCGAATATGTACTGCATCAGTTCATCATAGGCCAAGTGAAGAGTTTGGAGTTTAAATAGATCGGTGTATTTTCGTAATAATTTTTGCCTACGTTTAGTAATAAAGACAAACATTACAAACTGTTCCACTCGCGCGTCAATCCTATGCTTTCGAGTAGGATGAACTACGATATTAATGATATTAATGATATGGGTGCGTCTTTACTAGAAAAAATCAACCAGTCATGCAAACATTTTGCCACTCCACGTTCAAAAGCAGTTTTGATACTCTTTCGATAACAATTTCGGAGGAAAACACGTAAATTCCCCAACTGTCCAAAATTTTGACGGAGAAAGGAAACGTCTTCTTTGCTCAAAAAATATGGCCTACTCCTATCAGTTGAGAAGTTGTTTGGCAAATATTCGGAATCTACCAGCACAGACTGAGAGTAGAGCATAGCCACCTTCGGGTACGGGTATGAGTTTGATCAGTTGCTGTGCCTCAGCTTATAGAACATTAAATCCACATCTTCGCGCTTTTAAATGGTTTTTGAATGTATTTTAATGTTGCTGGTTCTCAGTTCAATAATTACAGAGAATATTCAATGATCTGTGAATTGCTGACAATATAAGTTCCAGTTAGTTCACCAATATTTGACATGATTTTATTTATGGAAAAATTTAAAGCAGTAGGCTTTCGGAATATTAGTGTGCTCAAAGACAGAAATCTATACATCTGGGCGAGTCTTTTTCTTTATGCAGGAATTAACATGAATAGTAACCAACATTTTTATGAATGGTAGACCCAAAAATCCCAACCATTATATTATTTTATGAAGCTTCCTCAGTTAGAACTTATCCACCTTTTCTATACGTACAAAGCCACCTTTAAAAAAAACAAATCCGATGATAAGCTTTCGTCATCATTATCTGCCCGCGAATGTTTTCGACGGGTTCAAGCTGACAATCAACGCTGGCATGTTAGGTTCATACCGACTGAATACCTTCGCACAAAGCGATCTCTTGCATAGTTTCCACAGCATGTGAACATTGCGCGTAATCATGTTTCGGTAGGTACCTATCAACCCGGAACGAGCACCCTCGATGCCACCGTTACAAGAGCGTAAAAATCTAACCCCACCCCGTCGATGCTATAAAATTATTCTATCGGAGTTTCATTGTTACGTGGAATCTGTGCAGGTCGTCCGTCCTTTCCGCAGAAATGACACATAAAAAGGACCGGGGCAGAGCAAAACCCACGTTCCAAACATGTCACCCCCAGAAAATTCCTTGGGAATGTATTTCATGTGGATTCCTTCGTTAGAACTCACGGAACCGTTTTGGACGCTGCCACCGCGGCCGCGTTGGCAATCTCGGTTAACGGAAACGACTTCCCGCGTCCAAACCGCACACGGATAAGTACATAATGGCAGCTGTGACGACGACGACGGCGATGGTGATGACGTCGCGATGGAATGACTATGTGTAAAGGACACTGTGATGACACACGTTGGTTAACAAAAAGACCAAACAGCGCCGATGTTCGGTAAAATGTAAATTGCAATACCAAAAGAAGACGCGCTTCAGCAAACCGGATGCCGGATGTTCTTTGGCGTGGGTTGATAAACTGAAATAGCTGAAAGCTGGTGTGCTGGTGACATTCCCGTTCGATTAAATCGGAGTGCATTCATGAGCGTAAGTAGCTCTTTTGGAGCAGCTGTGACCATCGCAGGATGTGGTTTTGTAAATTGAATCGAAGGGGGAATTTGGCGTTGAATTTTAAGCGTAGGTGTATACCGAAAGCTGGTTTTTGAAGCATGACAATCTACAGCATGACTAACAAATATCAAAAGTATCAGAAGTTAAACATTACGATTTTTGTCTTTGATTTTTAAAGATTAATTTATTTAGCTCAAGCGCTCTTAAATACATATGAGGTACGTTAAATTTTCAGTAGTTGCTAAGGAAAGTTTCATAACCTTCTCTGATGTTTGTTTAAATGTTGAAGTATAAGTCAAAACTGCAACGATGGGTTATGTACATACTTTAATTCTTGTATCAGATTACATAAGTTTTTGGATCGCTTTCACCGTACAGCAACCGTTTGTACAGCATATTTACTAAAATAATCTCTACTCGTCACTAATCATTTTGGCTTATAAAAGTGCTGCGTATGCTAACTATTTCGCTCAATAGTGTGGACTACATTGAAGGGTGTTCATGATAAAATTGCATAGCATAACATATTTCGACAAATTTCAGCCTTTGATCCGATTGTCAACAAACTCTTGGGGTATTGAAAGAAACAACTGAACTAAGTTTAAGGTCTTCATTTCATTCAAATACGCTTCCGATTCCAAATGCCCGAACTTTTCTTTAACACCATGCATGAGGTTTTGTGACGTAACTGGCCGTTCTGTGTAGTAGATGGTCCAGAGCTAATTTCCAGGCCTGTTCCCTTTCTTGCCCTTTGTCACTTTGTCTCTATATATCTATCAACACTAGATTTAAAAGGAAAAGCAGTCAACTGTGCTTTCATTGATCACATCATTTACCCCAGTGAATCCCTGATCTACAAATAACCTTACTTCAGTAACACAGCTATCCTATTATTGGCAATTATGAAGACGCAGAGGTTAACATGTTCTCTATTGTCAAACCTTACCATTCAAGAAGACCGTGAGGACATATCCGACGCTAGTACTTTTCTATAAATAGAATAAATTGATAAACTTGTATATTGAATATGGTTTTCTGTGAAATTTCCCCCCGGGTAGTGCTTAAAAGTTTCGTCTCCTTAAAAAAGTTCCCATGCAAAATTTGAGCTCAATCGGACTTCGTTAAGTGGACCCCCGGGGGTCAAATTTTGACGTTTTTGACCCATGAAAATCCTTCCCACACCCACCCCCCTAGATGATAGAGGTAGATGAAATTCTTGAAATTTCCGACAACGAATATTTTGTTGTGCCAAATGTCTTAGAAATGCACGAAACATTGAGATCTGGTGTTAGCTCGAAACAAAAAAAATTGAAAAAATAGACACTCTGGGACATGACAAATTTCGAGTAAAGCGAGTGAATTGAATATAAAATGGTGGAATTCAATTGCTGAGATATTCGTGGTATTGGTATTGAAACATATCCTATATCATCGTTGGCAACTGCTAGTATAATAGATAATATTTAATAAAAATAATTTTCGTTGAAAAAATTTGAAATTTAAAAAAATTTGTATGGAAGATTAAAGAAAATTATATTGAATACTTAATATATATTATCGTAAGCCATTGTCTTGAAATAATATGTGATGTTTCAAAAGGATGGCGCCCTTATTTTTTATTAGGGAATTGCATTTGGGAGAAGTCGATAATAAAAGTAAAAATCCAAAAAAAAAAAATCTGAATTTGAATGGGGTACTGAAAACAATAATAATTTAACACCTTTTTATAATCGTAGGCTATTTCCTACACAGAAACTAATAATAATTTTAACAGGCGCTTAAAATTTCCCCTAAGGCCAAGATTTCAAGCCAAAGGAAGCGTAAACAACGAAATTGTTTGCAATCTTTCATACAACAGACTAGATTCAGGCGCTATTAGACTAAAATTTACAAGAAATATCCCGTTCAGCCAAATCTAGCATTTCCTTTGAGTGCATTAGATAACGCATAAAATTAAATGTTTCTTTCAAGCTGTGTACATTTCGTGATATATCTTAACGGTGGCTCAATTATTTTCCATTATGGTGGTCATTTAAGAAAAAATGAGAATTTGAATGGAATAGTGAAGACAATAGTATTTAAACACCCCCTGCGTAATCGTACACAGTTTAAAAGTAACATTTAATTTTATGCGTTATTTAATGCACATAGAGGAAATGTTAGATTTGGCTAAAATTAACGGGATATTTCTTGTAAATTTAAGTCCAATAGCGCCTGAATCTTGTCTGTTGTATGGAAGATTGCAAACATAGTTTTATGGCGTTTGAAAGATGGCAAACAATTTAGTTGTTTACGCTTCCTTTGGCTCGGAATCAAACGACGTGAAGCTGCTCCATTAGATATGAAAAAAAATGTTAGAAAAGTTTGTCGATTGTTACATAAAATATATAATTTTGGAGATGAACAACTGAACTACAACGGTATCGTGACACATTACTTCTGATATGATCTGGCTTGACAATTATTCCAATGATATCCTTGAGCAACATTTTGAATAATAAATGAATTCATTTAAAAAAATTAAAAATCGCCAGAATTTCTTCTTCCTTTAATGAATATTTTTCTTTTCCTTACAAAGAATGACTGCTCTTTACAAACAAAATAATGAGTAATAAGTTTGTCAGTTTTATCAAAGAAGTTCAATACCAGCCACTGTTGAAAGACAACAACATCTTTGTCGTTTGAGAATCACATAGAATGATTTTTTTCTTTTATCCTTGATGACATGGCACGTTGATTACTACGTTTGTACTTTGGATTGTTTATCTTTGCAAAGCACTTGAAACTATTGAGCTTTGATTTACACAAGTAGAAGTTACAGAATCACGTGTGGAATGATCATGATTTAATATTATTCATTAAGTCGTACTTCTTGAGTGTCCCAACCACTTAAGTTGATATTATCCAGCAGCAACGACCACTCACTCATTTGAAAGTGAATATCCAAGTTCTTTATGGATACATACCAAATTTGTTATTGATACTTATCAATCATCAGGCAACTAGCGGTTGAGCAATCTGCGAAATATCCTCACAAATCGGGTTTCATTGGATTCTGAGATGATTATGACCTTCATTTATTTAGTTTTAGTAAAAAAGACACTGAAAAAAAATTCAGTTCTAACTAGAAAAAATTGTTTTGTGAAAAAAATAACTTTCTTGCAATGTATCAACGGTTGGTAGGGAACATAATCTTGAGATAAAATTTCACCCAAATCAAATACAGTGTTTTTGTTTTTCTGTAAATTGACTTAAAAAAATTGTTTTAAACGATTTTTATCATTCTAGGACGCAATTTGGAGTTTGTTTACTAATTTTATTCAAAAATTTGTGGATCACAATACTTTTTTGTGGAATTTGTCATTTTTTGATTATATCACTTTGAAAAAAAAATCGATAAAAAAAAGTATAGCCCTTTTAAAAACACAGTTTACATCAATTTCGGAGAAACTAAGTATGCTAGGTATTTCGAAAAAAAAAACTTAGTAGCCCTTTTTCATTTGCCTTTGTTTGTATTTTAGATGTGCATGTTATTTTTGTGTCGATGTGCTCAGTTTGCAGAATCCCGTCCTGTGGTAAGCAATCCTTCATAACATGCCCCAAATGATTTATCATAAACGCCTCAATCATGCATTGTATCTTCGCTTGATTGAAAGTTGAAAGTACCAACAATCTTATGTGTACAACGTGGAGACGATATATGTCCATATATGTTCGTCCTTTTAAGTCCATGTTAACTGCTCCACTTTATACTAATATTCGTTATTATATGCAATCTTGTGTTTATTGAGTGCGTTCTTGATATGAGCTATCGGAGTTGCTATGGAGCTGTCATCTTTTTACGCTCGAATCCATGGTATTTGCAATCATATATACTAAAGAAATTGTTGCGGGAAGCTTTTATCTCTAATGCCACTATCAGCCATTGAGCGTTTGATTTTGAAACACACACCTACAACTCAGAATTGGTATCCTACTTCAAAACTACTCTTTAAACATGATGATACAGAAGAGCATTCATCGTTAAGTTGCGAAATTACTTTTGTGGAGCACTTAAAACTTGTGAACAGCTCAAGTGTCCGGGTATTGATGCCGTACGGTACAGCTTTGATTTATTTTTCCAAATATTCCATCTCAAATTGCACAGTAAGGACTTAAAACGTGAAGTGAAGCTGGGCTGGATTTATTTTTCACGACATCACAAACATCATTCACATTCCCGGCAGCAACGAGTTAAAAATCCGCAGTCCGGAACACCCTTTTTGACAAATAAACAAATTCAACTCTGTTTTCCCGCAAATTTTTCAAACCAACTATTGTAATTAATTTACCCCGACCCAGTCCAAATGAGTACCGTCTTCCCGGTAAGCCCAACACTATTTCTTCCAATCCAATTAAAAGTTTTCCAACAACACTGACTCAGTGTTTGTATTGAATATCAACTAGACGACAGTCGCTGCTTCCCCCTCCATCACCAGCTAGACGAGAGAAAGCATTGTTTTGTCTCTAAGAGCGGACTTCCGGTTCAGTTTCGGTTGGTGGTGTGGGTGTTAGAGAGTAGTGGAATCCAACACGGGAACACGGGTCTATATTGGTACAATACATCTTGAGAAGTAACCGAATCAACAAACGCGACGATGCTGACAGCAGTTTGGCCTCTTTGGAGCGAAAAGAAAATTCAGAAAACTGTCAGATTCTAAACAAACAGAAACCATCGTGAATTGTTTGTGTTGATAGGTAAAGCGGAAATGTATTGTGGAAATTCAAAGTTAAAAAAAAACAACAACAGAAACTTGCCTTGCTCAGACGAGGGAAAGTTTTCCAGAACCAACTGATTGTCACACACTTTACTCGTCAAGGACATCGACGCAGAATGAATTGTTGCGGGACAAGTTGTAATCACGTTAAAATGCGAGTTTTTATCAGCGGATTCAGTGTAATGTTGTGTTTTCCTGTCAGTCATTATTTCTGTAATGTGCTGTTATCGGTTTTGATAGAAAGCTATCCTAATTGTGGTCACGGTAAGGAACTTCTTTCTAGTGTGTGCCGCATCAATAACCGTACCGAGTTGACGTAGCAGAAAGCTTAATTATAACCTGTCATCACCCCACCACCGTGTGAACTGCCGCAACCGTATTAGGACATTTCGAGCAGAAAATCTGCCAAACGACACTCTCAAACCAGCCGACCCGGATGGACCGAAAATGAAGGATATTAAAACAGGATATTCACATTAACATCCTCCGTATCATCCTCTCGGTAGAAACAGTGGTAACGATAGCTGATAGCTTTACCTGAGCTGGTCAGACATTTCTGATCCATAGGGATCGATGGGGCCAGATTTGCAAGCGAGTGCTGTTCAAGTTTACGTCGATATTTTATATTTTTGAAAACACTCTTACACAAAACTCGAATTGTGCTGGTCACGATTCCGATGTCATAGAGATCATATTATGATAAAATATTTCATAAACATAATATTACACTTCTTTGCACGTGTTTGGGTTAACTTAGAATCACCATAAGTGAAGAGTTTGTCTGAAGCTGTCTAAGTCGTACAAAAGTTACTTGTTTATAATTCGTTAAAATAAAAACTTTAGAGTGGCTATCGTGCCCCGTCTGCCACTAGCTACCTACATCCGAATGTGTGTCATCCAATGTGGCTCTAAAATTCCCGGAGACTGAGGTCATGAGGATCCGAAAAGCCAATAGCAATGAAAATCACATAGTAATGATTGCAGTCGGAGCAACCCTCAGCGGTGGCTGTCCTACCGACGGATGAAGGAGGTTTCCGCTTGGGTTGTGCTACGTTGTTATTGTATTATAGGTATCCAAATGGATCTCGGCATGCACTCAGAAGGTTCTGTCTATTTTAGGAAAGTTAATTTCACCTATTGGGACCAGATCGCTAGATATGTGAACCGTAGGCTGGTTTGATGAACCATGGAGAGAACTACTTTAAATTCATTAAGTTTTTGACTGCAGGTACACCGTAATATAAAAAAACTTTAGGTCAAGTTGCTATCACCATCGATTATGCCCTAATGACTAATCAATCGAAAAGTATTAATATCAACAAATGGAATCGACAACTTATTTATTTAATCAAGCGTTTTCCTGCATATTTATATTCGAATTAACGCAAGTAAGGTGTGGCCCAGTTAGAATAGGAACAAAGACTATTGCGCATATTTCGGATATACATTAATAAAATAGTATTCTGTTTTAACTAAAATGTTTGACTTTATGTGAACTTTAGAGGAAAAATACAAAAAAATATCAACTCCATTTCGAAGAAATTTGCGGACTTTTCCTGGAATACGTTTCATAAATCGGCGCACATTATTCTCATCCATCGTTTTGGAAATCTTATTCCACTTGGTTCTCAATTCATTGATGCTTATGACGGCACTGCCATTTACCTTCAGCTTCCTCTTCATAATAGCCCAAAATTTCTCTATCGGTCTGAGCTGGGAACAGTTTGATGGGTTGAGTTCTTTCGGTATAAACTGAATCCCGTTGGTTTCATACCACTGTAGCACTGTTTTACTGTAATGACAGCTTGCAAGATCTGGCCAAAACATGACAGGTTCATTGTGGGGTCTGATGAATGGCAATATTCGCTTTTGGAGGCATTCCGTTCTGTATAGCTCTGAATTAAATCAGTGATGAAAACCTTGGTATTACTACTGCAGCTACAGATGCCTTGCAAAATTTTGTATTTACGTGCAAATTTATCTGCAAACTCAAACTTGAATTTGACAGGACCTTCTCATCTGTTTGAAATCGGCCTTTACGTATGTTTCATCATCCATGAGGAGACAGCCATTGAATTTTGTCAACACCTGATCAGTTTTCTGGCACGGATTCTGGCCACATCGTTCTGCTTTTGATCCCTATTTGGTTGTCTACAAGCACGGTATGACTTGAAGCCTTCCCGGATAAGAATCTGTTGCACGGTACCTACTGCGTGCGGTGCGAAACTTTTTGGCCAAATCGTGGTCTGAGATGTTGGGGTTTGCCTTAATGTTCTTGATGACTTTGTTCCGCAGTTGACGGTTGACAGTACCAGCCCGACGCTTGCTTTGAGGCGTTCGATCCGTCGACAAAGTTTCTCTGTACTTTTTCAAAACACGTCACACGGTATTTCGGGGAAAGCTCAACACTTAAGCAAGCTTTGGTCCAGGACACGAAGGGTTTTCCAAATGATTGCGCACAATTATTTTTCTTCTTTCTTCTTCCATTTTGTATTTCTCTGAAACACGTTCGAACTGCACCGCGAAAAAAAACTTCTGATGTTGTTATTGTTATTGGGAACACATAAGATGTCATAGTTTACAAATTCGACCACTAGGGTCGCTGTACGACTCAAAATGTTTGTTCTTATACTAAATGGTCCACACCTTAGGTATATGAACTTTCCTTTTTGCAGTATAGACAGACAATAACATCATACTGTGCTAATTGAGCTAAGTTAAGGCACCCAGAAGTCTCTTCACTATGTTTTCAGACGTCTTACTGTTAAAACATTACTTTAGCAAACGCTAGGACATTTTTTTCGAAACCATTTAATGAAGTCATTTTAAAAAGAATATTAACAAAAAGCAAAAAAAAACCTGTTGAATCTGAAACAACCATACGCTTACCGTACATGGGAACAGTGATGGTACACAGAAAAAAATTATGAAAATTACTTATGATGTAATCTAAACCTTCACCGACAGCATAATTAATCGTTGAACATATTTTTCAATTCAAAATACAGTAAATAGTAAGTTCATGTAAAACTTTATCACATTTAAAAACATATTCTAGCCTGAATTCATATTTGCAATCGATAACATATAATTATACGACACGCTCTTATATTTTCAAATCAAACGCTTGAAATTTACATGAGCTCAACACAATTCAGCATCACTGCTCAGCTTCTCATGTTAGAATCAAAAAGCTGTCACCGCCATATTGTGTACATTTAGGTTCGGGAGTGAAAAGCTGAATATTTTGAAGTACGTTTTGAAAATGTTCGAAAAAACTATGTGTGACTGTGGAAATCGCAGCGGAAAAAGGTTGGATTTGATGAACCACGTACGAATTCACCGAAAACAACATGTTTACAAGTACCCGGTTGAAAATTGTGAACTCTGAAAAAAAGTCATTTGACTGCTCTTTGTTCTCTGTCGATGTGTGAAAAAAAACGATTGAACACAAATGGAATTTTCTTGTAGAAAACTTCAAAAAAAGCAAATAAAAAGATTGTTATCAATAACTTGCTCGTTTTATTTTTTTAAGCAAAATAATACAAACAAATAATCCGCTTTTTCGAATCCCAACAAATTCGACCGGTAAATTAAAGCATATTTTAAATTAACAGCGCTTATTTATTAAGTACGAGTAAATTTACAGCTAAAATTTTTCTGTGCTGTAAATTTAAGATCACGCTTAAATTTCTATTGGATATGACGGAGGTAAATTTGTTACATCTAAGTCGTCATAAATTTACATGTTTCGTTCGAACTGTGTAAAACAATTTTTTATTTATTTTTATCTTTTTTTTCTTTAAAAACAAACAAACAAAAAGAAAAAAAAAAAACAAAATTTTCCCCTTTCCCCCCCCCCTCCCACAAAAAACCCACCCTTTTTTTTTTTTTTTTTTTTTTTTTTCCTTCTGTAGAGCCAAAACACAACTACATCCACTGATTAGGATTATTGTTGTATGACCCATATTTGATTTGGTGCAAGTCAAATATCCTGTCACAATTAAGGTGTGATGGACATTGGTTGACATAGCCCCTGATCCCAGTTAGGCTCGACTTGTTTCATAAAGTCTAATACCCAACCAGGATCGTTTTGCCAAATTTCTGGGGGCTCTAGTAACCCCTTTCCAAATATTGACATTCTTTGATTGAATAATGCTCCACAGCTGCAGAGTATATGTTCTGCAGTTTCATTTTCAAATTGGCAAAAACGACATTCTGTAGACTGAATTCTACCAATTTATTTAGGTGATACCTACTCGGGCAGTGACCGGTCAATAGACCAGTAATTACCCGAAGGTTTTTTTTTATTAAGATTAAGTAAGATCTGGGCTTTTACAGCACTTGGTCTTATAAATTTCTTGGCTTGTCTGCATGTATCCGTAGCGTTCCAGTTTGATTCTACCATGGACAGTTCCCAATTTTTTATTTCAGTCCTCAGAGCACACTCTGGGACTCCACAAAATGGTTCCGGACCAATAAAATTTGATGCTGAACCTTCTCTTGCTAAGCTGTCTGCTTTTTCATTTCCTTCAATACCACAATGGCCGGGCACCCAGTATAGAGTAACTTCGTTCCTACTGGCCAATTGCCTTAAAGAAAGAATGCTCTCCCACACTAGCTTAGATTTACATGTAAAAGCTTTAAGCGCATTGAGAGCTGCTTGACTATCGGAAAAAATGCAGATCTTTGCAAATCTGTATTTCCTCGTTAAACAAATATTCACACATTCGATAATGGCATGAATTTCTGCTTGAAATTCCGTTGGACTATGTCCCATTGGTATAGTTTTCTTGATTCCAGGGCCATAAACCCCGGCTCCAGTGTTTTCTCCGATTTTCGACCCATCCGTGTAAAATACAATGGAACCTGGACGTAAACTAGGCCCACCAGACTCCCATACATAGCGGCTTGATTTAACCACTATGAAAGGAACGGCGTAGTTTGTCTTCGTTGTCATCCAATCTTCTATTGTTTTAACATCTGAGTTTAGCTTGAAATTCTTATGGATCCTTAAATGTCCAACCAGATCACCATCTAAAATCTTGTTGTATCGTTTGAATTGCAGGGCACTTTTCGCTGCCTGCTGCTTTATAAATTGGTGTAAAGGTAACATGTTAAGAAGGGCATCCAAAGCAACAGATGGTGTACTTTTCATTGCCCCAGTTATTGATACACAGGCAAGTCTCTGCAGTTTTCCTAGCTTCACTTGGGTGGTTACCTCATCAAGTTTAGGCCACCATATAAGCGAAGCATGTGTAATTTTCGGACGAATTATTGCAGAATAAATCCAATGGACAGTTTTTGGTCGAAGTCCCCATGTTTTGCCCACTGCTTTACTACATACCCATAAGGCATTTGTACCCTTAGTGATAACCTTGTCAAGATGGGAGTTCCAATTCAGTTTTTTATCCAAAGTAACACCAAGGTATTTAACTTCTTCCGCAAACTGAACTTGAACTCCATTGAGGGTAGGCTGTTTTAAATTTAACTTTCTCCTTTTGGTAAAAGGTACTATAACAGTTTTAGAAGGGTTAACATTTAAGCCCTCTATGCTACACCATTTGACAGACAAGATATCGTGTCATCAAACTTCCCACGAACTATTATAGCTAAGTCGTCAGCAAAGCCAATCAGCTCGTACCCTAGCTCTTCTAGTCTTTTAAGCAGTTCATCTACTACTAAGGACCACAATAACGGCGATAGGACTCCTCCTTGAGGACAGCCCTAACCAAACCAAAAATTAATTCGCCCCCCCCAAGACCACCAGAAATTTCTCGGTGTGTTAGCACCCCCATAACCCAGTCGATAATACAGTTATCCAGGCCCCTTGTTTCCATTGCGGAGCGCATTGAGCTATAAGATGCATTGTCAAATGCTCCTTCAATATCAAGAAATGCTACCAAAGCTACTTCTTTGGCTTGAAGCGATTTCTCGATTTTATTAACTTGCGATTGTAGCGCCGTTATATGTTGCTGTTTAATGTTGCGGCCCATAATTTTGCGACAGTCATAACTTTTTTACATAACACTTTGAACTACGATGACTGTTTAAAGATTTTGCGTTAATATCAAGATTTTAGTACGAAACCTAATTTCATGAATGGATACTAACCACACATAAGCATAAATGGACAAATAAGTGGTTCTTTAAACACGACATTGAAAACAGTCAAACGCAATTTGTCAGGTGTTCTCGGCTTACAATAAAACGTGTATCACGCCAACACATTCCTACCCGCTCTTTATTTGATCTGCATTCGGGCGGGCCCGGCGCCGGTATTGCCTTAATTTAGGATCACCAGTTCCATCTAGTCCCAAGCATTGTTTGTAAGTTCTCTGTGTAATAACAGCTGATCTTGCAATAACGGAGTAGTTCAAGTGGTCAATCAAGCCCATGTTCACGCTCAAATTTACATCAAAAGGTTTTTATAAATATGGACTGTTCATTAAAGAAAGTGGACACCTGTTTCTCTTCGGAAAATATTTATTTTCTAACAAATTCATAAGTCAGCTTTATATAAATGAAAATCTACATACATAAGAACGAATTCACGTGAGTTTGAAAATTTACTTCTCATTTCTGAAAAACGCTCGCACCTTTTCCTTGCTACCTCCCATTAGATTCTGCACAACTTCCTCCGTAACTTTCGTTGTACTGCAGACCAAATTTTCTTGAAGCAATCAAAAGAGCTTGCTTCTCTTCCATCTTTCTTAAGATGTCGCCTAATTATTGCCTAGTATCAGTTTGGCGGATTCTGGCATTTTTCGACAAAATCGACTTTTCCTTTCTTGACCCTCTCCAACGTATCAGAAGCGTACTGGTGAGCAGATGCCAGATCCGGCCAAAACAACGGAGGATCCGTATGCTTTCGAAGACGGGTAGAAGCAGTTTTTTGATGCATTGATGCATTTTTCGGTCCGAACGTCTCGCACATCATCAGGCACATCTGTACCCTGCTCAGCGTTGAAAAATTGCGGCCCTGGAAGTGTGCTGGAATCCAATTTGACGTACGACGATGACGTCGTCGTCCATCAAAATACACCGGTTCGGCTTTTCTTTTGAAGGAGAACATCATACAAATTCCGTGACCGTATTTTTGAAGAAGCTTTCTGTGAATCCGGCCTTTTGGGTGCTTTCTGTTTCTTGTAGGTTCTGATATTGTTACGCTTTTTGATGTACTGCACAGTTCCAACGCAAATGTACACTGTTTTGGAAATTTTACGAACGGAACACGGTTTATGCGATTTAAAAAGGCGTGCCACTGCCAGCCTCTTTTTCAGGTCCGATGCCCCCTTTTGCGTCCAGAGTTTGGTAAATCTGGACACGTTTCTCCTAACTTCTTTACAATCTTGAACACTGCAGATTTAGTGTACTTCACGATTATTGCCAATTCTCGAAGCGACAACTTTTCCGCAAACCATTTGTTCAGAATGAATCTGCGAGTTGATAATCGTTCGAAATTTCACACTTTTTTTCGATTTTTCAGGTATGTTGCCAAAGTAAGCAGAAACTTACACACTGAGCGAAAATTCACAATTTTTCGTTAAGTTTTAACCCTGAACCATTGATTAACAGGTGTCCACTTTATTCAATGAACAGTTCTTACGGCTCCTACCATGCATCGAGAAGCACATGAGTTCTGTGTTGATTTGGCCTATTTTGGATCTTGCCACAATGGAAATGCGGCTCAAGAGTGATATCTAGGAAAAAAAAAAAAACATCCACATTGTACAAAAGGACTACACACTTCCGAAAACCCCAGAACTTCGTCCTATAGATACACACAGAAAAAAAAAGAATTTTAAAAAGCGCGTAAAATTTCTCCTCGTTTAATTCTAAGCCAAAGGAAACGTAAACAACGAAATTGTTTGCAATATTTCATGTGCCATACAACAATGTATGCAATCTTTCATACAAAAGGCTAGATTCAGGCGTTTTTTGGCTAAAATTTACATGAAATATCCCATTATTTGCTGCCAAATATAGCATTCCCTTTATGTGCATTAGATAACGCAGAAAATTCAATGTTTCTTTTTATCTGTGTAGATATTGAGTCATTTTAAACAATCCGAATAATATGCGAATATTTAATTCAAATGAGATGCCAATTAGGCTTTTGCTACAATGATTTTTTGTCGGATTTGTTAATACAAAGCAATAATGTTAAAATTTGCATTTTCGATGCCTAGATTTTTCTGTATGCCTCCCTTAAAAACACGGTAATTGTGTGATTTTAATTACAAGATGTACAATTGAACAAGCAGTTTTGGGCAGCATAGCCAACAAAAACCTTTTTTTAGTGTACTAAAAACCAAAACCCAACACAAAAATACCACACCCCACCCCCCCCCCCCCCCCCCCCCCACCCCCCCACACCCCACCAAAACCACACACCACCCCCCCCCCCCCCCCCCCCCCCCCCCCCCAACACACCCCCCCCCCCCACCCCCCCCCCCCCCCCCCCCCCCCCCCCCCCCCCCCCACAAACAAAAAACAACAACACAAGCCCGAAAATAACAACCATATCCCCCATTTCAATCCGTATCAGTTTAATTTTGATGAGTATATATGTGTGTGCCATTTTATCGAATACACCCTTTAATGTAACCATCTTTCCTAATCACAGCCAAAGCGTAAACATCCTAAAGTCCACTTAAACTACCCTTAACCCATACGAGCTTCCAACAAAGCTTTTATTTTAATTACCCCCGATGACCTTTGCTGGACCAGTCTCCAGCCACAACCACCACACTCACAGTTAATGCAGCCCAAAATAACGAACCTTTCTTGCTCAAAGAGAATCGACCGGATCATCCAGAAGGGAAATATGAACCGTGGCTGTAAATTAGGGCGAGAAGATTGGCAGGTAATCAGCAGGATTGTGAATCAACCGGCAGCAGGGCTTAATTGAAACCAGTGTTGATTTCCGACAAAGGTCAGGGGTTTGAAATAATAATCAACCGAATGATGAGAAGGAGGAAAAAGGGCTCATCTGCAGTCAGTCGCTACATGATACTGCAGCACTAGTCGGTTGAATATTTCACAAGGCTCAGGCCCCGGATCGATACCATGGTAGTAATTCCATTAAATTTCCGTTTGTTCAGGCTCCGACAGCCCTGGAGGGACGACGACGGTGCAAAAGAAATAAAATCGGGCAAAAAATTGTCCCCGCCAGCAGCATCAACAAAGCAATACTTCCGACTTTATTTCCTGGCACAAACGTTCGTTTAGCTTGTTCATGACGTTTTTCCTTTGCTTAGCCGTTTTTCTTTTCACCCTCGTGACACTTTCGACGGCCCAGGTTGGTCTTTTGTATTGCCTTGTATTGGCAGGGTTACGAGGAAAATCGAACCGTTTGATTTTTCCTCCACAGTCGACGAAAGGAAGGTTTTCCCCAACCGTTGAAGCTGGTTCTTCAATACTGGGGGTTTCAACTTTGATCAGTTAAGGAGCCATTCGTGATTGGGAAGCTTCCTTTGCTATCGTAAATATTTACTTATTGTTTTCATTTTCGTTTTATAGCGCGAAAGAGTGGACGAGGCACTGTTTGAACCTTCATTGAATGATTTCAACGGACTAGTTCTTGGATAGACGAAATAGTAATAAGAGATGTAAGGGCTTTTAAAGATTTTCAATGGGTTTTATATTGCAACAAAATGCTGCTTTCACAATCGCATCAGTAAAAACCAAAATAATCCATATCCGTTTCAACATGTTTTTTAAATAATCCAACTAAACCTTTCCTTCCTTGCGAATGTTCGTGGCTGTGTGTGGTACAGCTGTACCAGAATTTCTGATTTAAATTCTTTGGCCGTCGATGGCTCAGAATCTACTGAAATGTAAAGGGATCGCATCACCTAGTCACCGAGTTTCCACTATTGACTAGCTTAAAAACCTCAACCCAATGTATATACATACACACCGAGCCCTAGTCAGCTTACCTACATTGACTTGACATTTATCCTCTCTTCCCTGGGTATTACCATGCCGCACTACCAGCCCTGCCAGCACAAGCCCATTTCAGTCGTTTGGAATCTTTCGACGCTCAGAACTGAAAGCCGCTTAGTTCCCACATATTTATTCCTACACATGACTGCAGTGTTGTATCAACGGAAGAGGTTATACCTAGGTTGACATGGACAAGAATTCATCCCTCTGCGCCTTGGCAGCATCCCACCCAGCATCCCAAATGATGCTATCATTTGCTTATCCCGTCATGTCTCAGGTACTAGCACTGTAAAACCATCTGACAACCATAAAGCTTGCACCCGATAGATGGCAACTCGTCCCGATTGGCAGGCAGAATCGAAAGGATTCCTTTCATGTAGTTTTACGAAGATACGACGACAACGACGATGGAGAAGAAAGTTGTTTACGCTTCATTCGTCTTGAAATCAAAATGCCGTCTCCGGGAACGATCCGACAGTAACGTGTTGCAGGTAGGTCTCCTGCAGTGAAGTGTGGATTTAAAGGTTCAAATTTATAGGTGACGAGTTCGGTTTCAGAATATTTAGATTGGCCAAGGTTTATTTGAAACTTGATAGCCGAAAAGAACCTTAGGAGACTCCATCCCTAAGGAAGGAAAATAACATAATTTCAAAAATTTCAGCAGGCACTAAAATCTTCTGAAGTTTGTTGACCCTCATAGTGCGGCTCCTACAATCAGATAACTGAGCAAATTATGATGGCAAATGTTTTTCGATTTTTGATTATCTGAAATCGGATAACGAGCCTCCGGGGTTGCGGATTAGCCGAGATCGTTAGGTCAGGTCATTTTCCCACACAATGACAACATAACTCGGCGTCCAGACCGGCTATTTATCTTAAGGAGCCGTCATACTTTTTTCACTTTAAAACTTCTTTACGTTCAAACTTCTTAACGTTTTGTTGCTTTCGATTCGGTTGGACTTGATTTGAGTGGCTGAAAAGCTCATTAATGAAAGTAAACTCGAACCAAAATTAGACACGGATTAAATGGTTACCAAGGATGTCCACCTTCTAAAGCTCAAGTAGGAGTTAATTAGCGTTGCGATGCTCTTCGTGAAAATTAGATATGCTTGCAAATAGCGACTGCATAACCGGATTGAATATATTTGGCCTGAAATAAAAGACACAGAAAAAAAAAAATCCGAAAGTGCGTCCTATCTGCTCCTTCTGTCCCGCTTATGTGTATTTTGAATAAATAAAAATAAAATGAGATCTTTAATCCACTAAACTGAAGGATAGTACGATAATAATTTGGGAATTGTAAAAAAAAACACATTTGCTGGCACATTTTTAAATCAATTCACATGTCTACTAGAAAACTAACTTCTTTCTTTTTATTTTTATTTACAGGTAATTGCGGATTAACCTTAGTGCCAATTTTAATTAAGAAGAAAACAAGTCGTACTATAATGGTTTGCTCGTTGGCGATTCCTCGTCAGATGGAAGTGATCTGGCTGGGTGACAGCCCAAAAAGTCAACAGGTACCCTATCAGATCATCCTTGATTAACTTTTGAGACTTAAGACAGCAATTATGAATCAATTAAACACAACTAATACACGGACCATCGTAGTTTGGTTTGGTGATTGGGATTATTTGAAAAAGGTATTGTATGGATATCGGGGGAGGGAAGTTGGAGCTAAGATAGCATAGATGTTAAAAGCACTGTATTATCAAGCCGTTTAAGTGTTCAAGTCGTTATCAAGTGATTTATTTACTATAGATCTCAGAGAGTCCGAAAGAGTGTACCAAATTAAAATATTACTAACATATGACTGGTTCCGTTTGTTGATCCCAAGACATTGCTCCAGAGATTTTTCATGAAACCTTAAACATCCCATCATGTCAATGTTTTTTTTTATTGTAGGTCAATGTCTTTGTTTTCTAAACTGGGGTACAATTTGAAAAAAAAAAATGCAATTTCGACCGTCACGAAAAGTGGCCAGGTTTTGAGTGTTAATATCCCAGTAGTTTCTCCAAAGATTTTCAAAACATTTGCACCAATCGGTCGGAAATATTTTTAAGGCATCAACTCCAGTACAGGAATTGATTTTGGGCCACATGCTATTGAAAAATTCATGAATGTTAAGCCTTGTTTTAAAAAGTATAATAAAGCCTGTCCACGGTAAATTTCGGACACCAAAATAATAGCAGCAAAAAAAAATTAACACATAATTCAACAAAACCGATTTATTATTTCACAACAATAGAGTTACATCTATATTAAAAACAGTTGATTAAAATTTAAATCCTGCTTTCTGTAAAATTCTAGAACTTTCTGTGGTACAACCGCCATCAGGTTCCCTACAGTATCCTCAGATGCGCCCGCCTCTTTTCTTAAAATCATCGGTAACATTTGCTGTCTTCTTAGTTTCGAAGATTTTCCGCTTAACCACTGCCCAGTACTTCTCCAATGGGCGAAGTTCTGGACAATTTGGTGGATTGGCTGTTTTTGGCACGTATTTGACCTCTTGTAACTTATACCATTCCAGGGCGGATTTAACATAGTGACAAGAGATCAAATCAGGCCAAAAAAAGAGATGGAGAGTCGTGGCTTCTGAGAAACGGTAGCAACCGCTTTTGTATACATTCTTTCTCGTACACATCCTTATTGATAGTGCCGGTAAAAACGAAACTTTTAGATTTTCGACCACAACTACATATGGCCTGACAAATCAAATACTTCTTCGGGAATGTGGATAACTTCTTTGTCCGGTAATGCTCGGTAACGTTGTTCCTTTGCATTGCAGTATAACAAGTCAGACCCGGAAGCTGTTTAAAATCTTCGAGTACGTATGTTTCGTCATCCATTATGATTCAAGAAAATGTTTGCAAAAAAAGGGGGTATGGCTCCTTAGCACGACTTTTTGCAGTGAAATTTTACTTGGCATCATGGTTGGGCACCTTTTTCACTTTGTACGCCTTCAGTCCTTGCCTCTGCTTCACTTTTTATACGTTTGATTTTGATTCCCCAACTTTGCGAGCACAGAAAGATTGGAATTTTTCTCAATAATGGCTACCACCTTCTTGTCCATTTGTCGGGAGCATACTTTTCGATTTTTTCCACTCACAACCTTCCGATTCACAGTCAAGCGCTGGTCAAATGATTTGCAAACACAAAACACGGTTTTTTTTCGGTAGTTTTCGTTTCTTGGCAAGATTGCGTACCGATAAATTCGGATTTTGCTGCCGTTCGTACAAATTGCGTTTGCGCACTTTCAGTTAATTCGACGCAATTTTACTGAATGTATCAAGAATGTAAACATATTGTACCACGAAAATAAGTGGAGAGTTTCAGCTGTTATATAAGTTTCAGCGATCCGTGAAATAATTCAAAATATTTAGGAAAAGTGTCCGAAATTTTACGTGGACAGGCTTTCATCCAAAGAATATTGCATTGTATAATCAAAATGGCCTAAATTGAATAGCGTAGTCCTACATCATCATTTCGAACAACCCAATGTACCACGTCATTTTTTAACTTTTTCCAATGCCTCTAGATATGTACTGAAATCATGTATAGCCAACTAGATATGCTTGTAGATCTTAAGACCTTACTCCTGGAAATTCTTAAATTACAAAAAAAAAAACAACCTTTCAGCAACAACATGAAAATCGTGTATTTCAGATGATATTTCTAGATCTTAAATCTAGAACATTAAATTAAACACTTTGTTCGACTCTAGTAACACATCTGTTGCCGTTGAGTTGTAATTACTTATATGTATCTCATTCTAGTCATAATCAAGAGTCTGTAACTTGTTTTTTGAACAATTCTTGCAAGCGAACAAAGAAAAAGTACACGGTGAACCATTTTATGCGTTAAAATGTTTCCAAAACCGTCATATACCGTACTCTGACAACCATGGCAGCAATCCGGAAGAAAGGTTATGGCTCTCTAACGATGATTACAGATAAGAAGACGCCTCGATCGCTGCGCACTATGTTCAACAACAAGGGTTCGGTGAACCAGCGGGAAGCGACCAGCATGTTTAATTGTTCGAATTCATATATCAGTAACAGTCTGAAAAAGGAGGTAGTATGTGAGAAAAAAAAACTTGACTTTCAGAGCACACTGACAACAAATCAAAAATGTTAAATCCCAGTGCTGCTGGCAGGCCCAGGACACTGTGCTAGCCCTCTTCCAGGTTCTCTTGTAGGATGGTGAAGTTTCGGTTGAGTCGGGTGTTCCTCAAGGTTTCGTGTTTTGCGTTCAGGTTGCCGGCGATGATAAATTTCCTTTACCTCCGAGTTAACTTGCGGGTGTCGTTTCGTAGAGCCGTTGTTGTCCCGTTAGCGGAGCTGGCTTGGTGATAGGGCCAACAGCATATTCTACCTCAACTCCGATGGCTTCGATGAACTGCAGCTGGAAGCTCGAAAGCAGGTGGCAGTTGATGTTAGTAGCACAATCAGGTAGCCTGGGATTGAGCAATATATTATAAGTGTGGTTAGAGGTTCCATTTCCCGACCAATTTGCTTGTCCCGGGATTTGGGATAAAATTTGTTGCTTGTCCCGGGAAATCCGTGGAAATTTTTCAATGGTTCAAATCAAGTAACTGGTCTTATCAATTTGAATTCGTTCTCTGAAAATACGATTTCAAGAAGCAAATGTTATTAATGCTTTCATCGTACAGTGAGGTACGCTTTTTAGAACAGATATTTCCGTAGTTCGAAAAGATGCACTCGCTATCGGTTGACGTCGGTTTGATTGATTTTAAGCCGCTGAAAATGATTTCAAGATTCTGGCTCAACATACAATGTAGCTCCAAAAGTGACAGCTCTTTCGCAATTACTTTTGAAAAATCAAACATTGCCGAATCAGTCTGGGACGGGTTGGCATATTCCGTTATAGCCGATTCCAGGTCTTCACGCATGCTCGATGATGTCGATCCTGAATCGTCATGCATACAAGACAATCCAGCATTCAACTCGGCAGCATCACCATCGGTCTGTCTTTGGCAGTCTTGCAACAATCGAACTCCCAGTTCCTTGATGAACATAATCATTTGCGTTTTCGATGAGCTTTCCAGTTCTGCTGGCACTTGCGTGGACAACGGAAGACCTTGAAGGAACTTCAGCGCTGTTATTATTTTCTTTTGGCACCGTTGTTTGATTCTTTTCGTGATTGCATCGAAGAGGTCGTTTCCAACTTTGGAGTTACTTTTCTTAAGCTTCGAATACAAGAAACTCAAGCTGCCTTCCGCAGACAGCAATATAGCATCTCGTCCTCCCAATGCTTTCAAAGCGAGTCTGATAGGCTGAAGAGCTTCCTGAAGGTTATTTGCAACCTCGAAATCACTGTCCAACATAAGAACTGAAAGGCCTATTTCGGAAAGTGTCTCTTTGATACAATCAAAACCGCGAATGAAGTGCTCCAGCATAATTTCAGTCGAGTTCTAACGAGTTTTGACGTCCACACACAGTTGAAGTGGTTTATGTAACATTTTCGTGATTTTTTTTTGAAGCAGTGCATTCTTAACAGGCGATTTTCGAAAAAAAAATTCACGACTCTTCGAATACGTTTCAGAGACTCTCCAGATCGCGTGGTGTACAAGTCTATAGTTGAAATAAATTAGCTGTTTTCTTTAATATGAAGATGAACATTCCAATATATTTACCCGAAGAACCAACTTCATCATCGAAGTTATCACTATCCGAATCGTCGCTATCTGAATCCTCATTTTCAATTGGTACCGGTGGCCGATCTTTAAACAGGACATCGCAAACCCCCAAGTGAATCGCATGGTTCTAACACTGCTCATGAAGGTAATCCGACAATCTTCCAAACTTTGTCATCATTCGAGCTCCGTCAGTCGTTATTGCTACAATGTTTCCATCCTTAATACCGAATTTCTGGACCATATCCTTGACTATTTCCAAAACCTTTCGAATTTGGCCGAGACCCAGGTTGTAGAATGATCCGTCAGCGAAATGGGCATTCACGTTTAAGTAGCGCTTGTTGCTTAGACTTGTCCACTCGTCCAAAGTGAGACTAACCAGTTCACCGCTATCGATACGCTTCACTATTTCATCCCGCGTTTGCTGCTGAGCGTATCCATAGTATTCGGCGACTAGCTTCATGACGGATGTATTCGACGTTGGCAGAGAATATCCACGATCTGCGATCGATTGTCTGATGAACTTGCTGTTGGTGATTGCATTGATCGAAAATCCATCCTCTGCTGCCAGCCGAGCTACAATTTCCACCAGTGACTGACGTTTAACGAACTTGAGCATCGATACTTGTTTCACAGGGACATTCGGTGTGGATGATTTAACTTTCGCAACAGACTCACTAGGATTTGTGGGGGGTTTGGAATCCATGTCGTGTTTGTTCTTCATGTGCCGAAGCAAGCCACTGGTCGAAATGCCCTTGCACGACAAAATTTGCTCGCACTTCCGACATCGTGCTTTTTCTTTGTCATCCGCAATTCTATCGAAGTGATTCCAAATTTCAGCCATGCCTTTAAAATAATTAGATGTAAGGCTACATTAGCACAAATTTTGTATTACTACTTACTTTGATATAACGGCCATCCGAAATTATTCAATGAACACAGAAGCAGTAATCAGTGAATGAAAACAATGTTTTGAATGGAAATGACAGCTTGCGTCGTATTGGCGCGCGCGCGTGTGTGTTAAATGTGTAGGCAAAAATGCGAATGCCTACTGAACCAACACAAAAGGAATGATGCATTTTCATGAATGATGTATAACATCGATGTAGGTACAGTAAATATGTATGTTGGCGTTGTATGGGTTATATTGAATGCGCGTAAACGGCACACTGAAATTTATTGGAAGTATCAAAGCGAAAAAAAATTGTAAGAAATGTGTGTCCCGGGAATCCCGGGAATTTCAGGACGGTGACAAATCTTATCCCGGGATTCGGGAAATCTCGAATTTTTCAAGATCCCGTGATTATTTGTTCCGGGATATCCCGGGTTGGAACCTCTACTTGTGGTGCGTCTCCGCGACGATGGCGATGTCGATGTCCTTCCTGTTAAGGAAGTGACCGAGCTCAATGATTTTGTTCCGGATGGAACAAGCATTCCAATTAAGAATGCTGATGTTGCGTTTATGGTCCGAGCTGGGACTTGGTGGACACCTGCTAGCGGATCGCCTAAAACTCAACATGTTTGGAGCAGGCTCGATTGCTGCCCTCGTGATTTGCGCCACAGTTTGGGCACTTCAGTGGGGCATCTTTGTCCATCGGGGCACAATCCTTGGTGGCGTGCGCATCGGCACACTTGCCACACCGCGATTTCATATGGTTATTTCGAGTTCCGTGGCCGAACGCAAGGCAGTTGCCAACTGCATCACGTCGTGCTGCTTCGGGAGATATCGGTCTCCTCGGCGATAATATTGAAGAGGGCTCGCGTTTTCATCAGGTCCGCCATCGTGATGGAACCCTTCTCAAGGTGGACCACATATAGTGGGTCTCGATGATTTCCTCGTTGCTGGCGCCTGATGGCGAACATCTTCTGAGGTTTCAGTGCCACCGCTTGCAGCCTAGCGATGAGTGCCTCCGGAGTGAATTCTGGAAGGCCACGCAAAACCACCTTAAGCCGGTTGCTTTCGGGTATTCGTGTTACTTGACGCCAACAGCACGGTAGTCAGCTTCCTACGAGTACATCATTTTGGTGCCCGTACTGCTCAGCTTGTACATGAGATGAATTTGGATGGCTGCAAGGTCGGCCCTGAGTGGTCAATGTCCTTTGAAGTGGTGAAGAGTTGCTGGACCTTCACCTTGTTTGGCACCTGGAACACGGCAAACTGGTTGCTCGCTTATAGTCGGGCGTTAGGGTCCACTGGATAGGCGTCGTCATGGCGCAGCCGCTTGGAGCTGCCGGAGCGGATGGCGCAGGCGTGGACGATTTTTACGGCAATAGGTCGTGACGATTTTTACGGCAATAGGTCGAGCAAGAAAACTTGCGAAACTTTGCAGCGCTCTCCTCTGGCTTGTCACCACTAGTAGATGAGCAAGAGCAGGTGACAAATCGCGAGAAAAAGGACAAGGGAAAATAAATGAGGAAAAACTTTGTGACGTGTGAGCAAAAAACAAGACCGTACGTGCCGCTTGATCGAACTAGCATGATCCTTGACGAATATATTATAGATATTCAAATGACATGGCATGAGTTATTAGTGTAACCCAAATATGAAACTTTGTTGGTGCCGGGCTATGCTTCCTAGGAAAAAAATTAATCAACTCGGTTATCTTCGAAGAGAACTCATACTAAGCTGTATCTAAATTATCTCAGGTATGCTGTAACAGTCCTTGCAGGTTTACCTCATTGGGCCCCGAGACAGATACTAAACTGAAAGTTATCTGAAAGTTGTCTCAATTTGCAGTTATCACTGTCTCAATGTCTTTGACATAGAAAATATACAAAAAGGGCTTGAACATGATAGTTTGGAGAGACCCATGTAGCTTAATTTGGAAACTGTAGAGTATCTGTAAAAAAAAATCATATGTTTCTCTGACAACAAATTGTAGAAAAAGTTATTCATCAATGGAGAAAATCCAGAAGCGTAGAGTTTGTCTGAAAGAATTTAAACAGATACTAAATCAATTTAAATTATGTTGACGAGCTCCACTATCTTTGCTTCTTTAATTCTAGAGTAGTAGGTTAAGGTTTTCCATAATCAGAATGACAACATAAATTATTTTGTCACATAAAAGCAGAAATTCATGACAACAAACATTTTGTGCTGTTTGGGAGGTCATGAATGTTGGGATGGTGGTAGCAGGCATCCCGAGCAGAAGCGAATAACTTGATAACTGGCCTTGGTATTTATGAGCTCAGATTAAGAGGTAAAATACCTGAGGATAATACCATCAAATTGTTCCCACAATGTCATGCGAATACCGAATTGAGGTAAGACAATACCAAAATAATACCTCTCAGGTGACCAGATACTTACCCAGGTATCCGGAATATCAAGTTTAGTTATTCTAGAAACATTTTGCTTGCAATTCTTAGGTATTTTGCTTAGGTATTTTACCTCTTAATCTGAGCTCTTTAATACCAAGGCCAGTTATCAAGATCAAAATTAGGTATTCATATGCTTTTGTGTTCTGCTCGGGATACCATACATAAGATTTACCCGAGCAGGAACAAATAACTTGATAACTGGCCTTGGTATTTAAGAGCACTGCATAAGAGGTAAAATACCTGAGGATAATACCATAAAATGTTCCCATAATGCTATTCGAATACAAATTGGGGTAAAACAATACCAAAATAGTACCTCTCAGGTGTTCCCAGGTATCCCAAATAACAAGTTATGTTATATGATAGAAATTTTGCTTGCAATTCTCAGGTATTTTACCTCTTATGCTGTGCTCTTAAATACCAAGGCCAGTTATCAAGATCAAAATAAGTTATTCATATCTTATTTTCTCCTGCTCGGGTAGTAACGGAATACAACGGAGGTTAATTTGTGCACATCACGATGGAGTTGATTCTTTTCCCGAGGAAATGCAAAGGAAAAAAAAAATAGAAACCCTAAAGTAGAAATGACGTTTCGAACAAAGTTCGAATTTTTATTTAATTTCATAAAGTTCCGCCATCGCTCATCGCTCGAAGCAGCACGAATCACCCAATTACACGTTGGCCTACTTTGACTCATTCGGCATTTTGGTTAGCAAAGGCTTCGGCACAGATAACCCTTGAATGGTTGTTCATTCTTTAAATCGAGACAAAATCATTCACTCATCACCTTAGTCGGATGTCTTTGGCAATTTTTTGTAAACTCGTTTTCAACATTCTCCAGCTGTATTTTCACCAGTCGCGTTTTATCATTTTTCGCTGGGAACGCTGGGTCCGATAAAGCTAATGCAAGTTATAGATAGATCATCAGAACAAGCGTAAAATCTTCATTGTTAGTTGTTATCTGTTCTTTGCTTTCCCGAACGGAACCATTGATTTTACATAACCGATTCCATTTCCATCCATCGAGCAGCAAATCCACCACGGGATTTTCATCCCCCCATACATTTGTAGATGAAGATTGCGTATCAAAATTTCATGGATAGATTTGTCTGCCATGAATAATTAATATTCCGTTGCTTGGAATCTCATTTCATTCGGCGCAGGGCCGGCATCCCCATTCTGAATAGCCACCAGCGCCCCATCGAGATTTTAACCACTTAAAAGCTTGTGCTTCTTCCGGTCTGCTATGAGGGGGTGAGATCCAGCGATTGGGTTAAACTTTACAGAAGCGGTAGATTGAAATATTTCCGAAGCTCTCGGCGAGAGTATTTCAAAGATTTTTAATTTCACTGAGTAGAGTGAACACAATTTCTTTATTTGCTCCTAAGAAGATGTAAATACTAACAACGAAATTTAACTAAGAAAAAAAATATCAAAACAGTCAGGGACTAGCGATGGGTTAACTTTTTCGTGGAACATTTCTAACCTTGAAGTGCCTTCAACCTGGCAATTACCGAATCGAGGAATGCTGCGTCAAAGTCTGGATCCTTTGGTGGGTTGGCACGGATATCTTCCAGGCTTTTGATGACGTGCTCTGGTGCTGGTGGTTCCACAGGGAGATGAGCTCCGTCTGGTTGGAATCCACCTTGGTCTGCCACATAGGCCAGTCGAATTTTGTCTCCGTCCGGAGCAGTGTAGGAAAATTCACCAGTGGCAGTCGATCCATCCGGACTGCTTTCTGATGCCTGGATTCCGTTGCTCGTTTCATAGGAAAAACTATACGAGCCGTCGGGGTTGAGAAGCTGGTCTTGCTTTACGATTGTAGCGGTGCTTTCTGGCCCCGCTCCATTGGTAGAGATTCCGTTTCTTCGGAGCTGTGGCGCTGCCAACGAGCACGAAACGACCAACAGAAGCATTCCCTGTAAGCGTGGAAAAGTTTTATCGTTTGATCTACACTGGTACAAACTCTTATCTTACAAATTGCTTGTGCATCTTGTTTCAGATGATGGTAGAACTGCAAACACCAAGTTATTGAATTTGATTCGAGTTACTAACTGATGCTGATTCAAGAGTTCTTGATAGTTTATATACCGCAAGATGGATACATTTTTTTTTCAACCCTGCAATGTTTGATCTTTAGTAATGCGGGTATTAGTCAAACAACTGCCAAACTGCAGCAGTAACATACGCGAATAATCTGCATCCTTTCTGCCTCCCACCGCTGGCTTAACTACGTGGGAGGTGCAAGCAATTTCACTGAAACCAAGCGGTGTGGTACGCACTATCAACCACAAAGATCTGTGTGTCAGTGTACAGCCACCCTCACTAGACGCCTTTAATTAGAAGGAGCATGGTTCTACAACTACCGAAACAAATTTCGCCTTGAATTATGTGCGATAGAAGTGGATAACGACAAATCTGTTGCCACCGGCCGGCCAACTGACATATGTTGACATCATCATCGTGCCAGCAGCTTACAGAGGTCTTTGAATTTCAACTCCGTATGATGCACTTGAGCGGATTTAACCGGTAGCCGCAGTAATTGGGTTCGGGTTTATGGTTGGACAGGTTTTTGTGTGCTGAAGATGCGCTTCAACAGATGACATCTGGTTTATTATACTAAAACAGATACACATTTATTGGGCTGCAGTTTAGTTGGTAGGTAAAATCCGGTTGTGAAAGGTCAGCTAAGCGATGGAATTTGATCAGCTGTTTTGTAGGACTTAAACCAGATAATTTAAGCTTCAGGAATGATAAGCAATGATGAACAGAAGTAATCGGGTAGTTAAATTTACTGGTGGGTTCTGTAAAAAATTCAGCATCCATGCATTTAGAATTTGAATAAAGAATAACAATAAAGAATAACGCTATTGGAATGATTCTCATTTGCATTTTTCGGAAAATTTTACATTCCCATATTAGTAGAGAATGGCCATCCTGGAAACTTAAACTAAAAATTCAAATATGATGGGCTGACACAAAAAATGCATTGCCTTGTTACTCCAAAAGAAGCCATGCATTAACCTGAAGATATTATATGGGACTATCATAAGAATCTACCATTATCTTCCATTTCCTAGCCTCCAAGTCGTATCTGATTTCTTTCTCAATTTCAATAGGGCGAATCCGCTATCAGTCCACTACCTCCTGAGGATCTGTCAGGCAATTATTAAGGCTCGAATAATGCACCCATTCAACCACAATTAATTCCTATCACCAAGGGGCCGCAACGATCATGGAAAATAGCATCCTCGATTTCAGAACCTTTTACGTTTTATTTATAGAATATTGGCTCACTTAATTATGCAGAAAATAATTGCTGCCCTTCAGAGTTTTTTTTTTCCAATCCAATCCGCGGAGGAAAGCCACCACTCTGGGCAAGAAATGAGCGAAAATTAGCCACAACGGATTTCGGAGCTGACGACAGCGGACGGTGGAGATCGGCGGGTGCTGCACACGGACAGACGGCTTTCCTGCGGGTGGCAAGTTAAAAACACTTGAGCAAATTATTCTGCATCAATGAGCATAACTTTGCCTCGTTCTTCGTCGTCCTCGTCCTGGCTGTGGTGCCTTCCGGCTCGTCCCGTGTGCAGTGCAACGAACAAATAAACCGGGTAGAAGCAAAAAAAAAATTGCTGATGGAAGCCCGGCACCCGAGAAGGCAAAAAATCTAGGACAAAACAATAGGAAATAACGATGGAAATTTTCCACTAATTTGCGTGAGATGCTTAATTATAGCTGAAGGGGAAAATTAAAATTATAATGCTAACCATCATCGGTTAGCGCAGAGCATCGGGCTAGTTTTTTTTTTAATTTCCTCTGACCTCTTTCGTAGTACATTGAGCCGATGAATGCATTGTTCAAACAGGACCACAATTGTTAATTAAATCAAGCTGTCCGGTGCATTTGTTTTTACGCCATTTGTTAATTACTTGTTCGATTAATTGCGGATTCTGAATTGCTCCGATAATGGTCGTGAGAAGTGGCTCAAATTTGTCGGTGAATCGGATGGATTTGTGGTTGACATTTTCAATTGCAGGACACTCGATTAACGTTAGGTTTATTCAATCTAGTTAAACCATTCCAAGAGCACTTTAAATTTTTTTACTACAGCAATTGCGCATTTTATGAATGACATGAATGATAATAGATTTTTGACACATAATTTGATGAAGCAGCTAAGGGCTCAAATGTCGAGTTGACAACATGGAAGGAGGGTGCAACCGACCTCCGGTCTTCACAAGTTCCTACCTCACGCCTCCACGAGTCATATGATCACAAAAGACTGCCAACTGAAGCGGTGATGCTGGTTGGCGTAGCCAGGGCAATGTTGTCAATTTAACAATATCAAAGTGATGGGGTGCGATTGAAGATATTGAAACCTGAAAATTTCATATTTTCCATTCTCATATAATTATTATTGCATATCCATTTAATTTGCATTTGCATTTCCTTTATCTAATGAGCATATAGAAACAAGATAAGCATGGAAGGTTTAGCTTGTTTTTCAGCATTCTAATCTTCAACTAGACTCCTGAAGAACTCAGGGTGAACTTGAGGGTGCAAACCCCTCGACCCACTAAAGACCCTCCCGTGTCTCTAACCTTGGTTCCCCTCGGAACATCCTTTCGGTATTACTTAGCACTACTAACATTAACGAAATTCAGAAAAAAAAAAGAATTAAGTTGTTCGTAAACAGAGATTCTTGCAAATGAAACTAGCTAGGATGAAGGTGTAAGAAGCGAGGAGGTCTTTGGTAACATAACATAACATGGACATGAAAGAAGATGAAATTTTAGTATCTTTTGACGTAAAATGCCTCTTTCCTAGTATTCCAGTAAAAGATACCTTAAACTTATGACAAAATTGGTTACTCCTTCAAAATGACGACATGGCATGGAAGAAAAAAGAACGTTCTTACATAAAACTTACACAACTTTGCATGGAAGAAAATTATTTTTCTTTCAAAAACGAACATTATAAACAATTAAAAAGTGCCCCTATGGGTATCCCCCTTTCCCCTTTTCTGAGCCTAATTTTCATGGCAAATTTCGAAAAACCATCATACCTACCGTTTGGTGTAGATACGTTGATGATGTGTTTTGCATTTTAAAGAAAGATCTCTTACATCTCACCCTAAAAACATTAAACTGCTCACATAAAAACATTGAATTCACTTATGAAATTGAAAATGGCAATGAATTACCATTCTTGGACTTGCTTTTAGTAAATGAACAATCTAAACACACATTTGAAATTTACAGAAAATCAACAAATACACAACGTACAATACCAAATACATCTAATCACTCATACCAACACAAAATAGCATCATTTAATCAGATGATACACAGAATTCAGATATTACCACTAAGTCCAAACGGCATAGCTAAAGAACTCGAATTTATTTTTGACACAGCACACTTGAATGGTTACTCCCGAAAACAAATACAAAACGTAATCAACAACAAAAAAAACACAAAAACAATACAAACAATCACTCACCACACTAACAGAAACACAACCCCAACTTAAAAGAATAGCAATGACATACAATAACCACACTACACAATTACGACCAATCGTATGAAACTTTGGTTTTGAAATAGTTTTTACTAGTAAAAATAATCAGCTTAAAACTCTCTTAGGTACTGCTAAAGACCCCATTGACAGTCTGAGCAAATCCGAGGTCTACAAAATAACTTGTGAACATTGCGGAAAAAATTACATTGGACAAACTAAACGTAATCTCAATATTCTTTCAAAGAGCATATTGCAGAAGTCACTAAAGCAAACAAAGCAACTGACAAGGGGCTCATACACAATTTTAAATAAAAAAAAGCAGAACTGTTATTCAACGAAGACAATTTTTTAAACTTAAATAACATACAAATTTTAAGACATATCACAAACCCTTGGAAACTAAGTGTAGCGGAAGGCATAGCAATTTACAAACAAAATTCAAAAAAAAAATGTTTTCTTCCTTTATTATCCAGATTTTTAGCCCTGGACTGGTTCATCTCCCGTCGGTAGTTACTCAAATACCTATTGGGCATTTTCGTAACTTGTCCGTGGGTGAGATTCGAACTCGTGACTTTGGCGTGAGAGGTATGGATGTTAACCACTAGGCCGGTCACCCACAATTCCAAAAAATTACTTAACAAGGATCAAGGAAACGGATATTCGTGGCTGTTTAAATTTTTACCTAAATCACAAAAACAACTCACTACACAACACAACACCAATTGAACTACCTTCAAGCGAAGCAGGACATTTAATAACATTTCAGGCAACAAACAACCTTTTAGGTAACAAAATAAACATAAACACATTCAGGTATCCCGCACCCCCTCTCACACACACCCTACATCATACATTGGTACCTACAAACCTACTATAAATACTAGACCTAAAGGGTGTACGGAATCAAATTGCGACACACAAAAATCTTCAAACTTTCAGGGAGTAAAATAAAACATGTTTTGAATATTTTCCCAAGTTTGTTTTATTCAATTTCAATTCCACCTCCAAATGCACGAACCTTCTTCTTTACACTACTCATAAGGTTCTGTACAACATTTGGACCAACTTTTTTTTTGCGTGGCAATCCATTTTTCTTCATATCTTCCTCCGATTTCACTTCCTAAGGATGCTTCCGAAATGCCTGTTTCATGATGGCCCAGTACTTTTCAATTGGCCGCAGTTCCGGTGCGTTCGGGGGGTTGAGATGCTTCGGCACAAAATTGACCTCCTTAGCCTTGTACCACTCCAAATCCGCCAAACTATGACAACATTAGGAATAAACTACATATATTGTTTGGAAATAGTGTTAAGGATTGAGGAAAATGTGGAAAATACAACTGAAGTATTCTACAATAAGGTGTTTTAAATAATTCATGAAGAAGTTCCAGTCACAAGAAGAAGGTATAATTCAAAAAATCCGGTTTGGTTCAACAAGGAAATAAGAAACTTAAAAAATCGTTTACAGAAAGCACATAAAATCAATAGAAATAAAAATAGTCAAGAAAATGTGGAAAACATTCTAGATATCTGCGATCGACTTAATTTTGCGATGAGTATAGCATTTGAGCAGTATAAGTGAATAATAGAGCAAGAAATTAAATCCTATCCAAAAAATATTTTTTAAATATGTCAAGACCAAACTGAAACGAAATTTTTGAAATTTTCCGCCGAAAATGTACCTTGACGAATGTGAAGGTAATAACGCAGAAGGGATATGCAATTTATTTGCGGATTTTTAAAAAAAAACTACACTGCATATTCAGAACCAGATTCCAGACGTGAACACTTTGGTTTCCATCCTGAATTTCCAACTGACATTACCGTTAGTGAAATCAATGTGCATCACATTTTGGAGGAAAAAAATTGAACGCATCTAAAGGCTCGGTACCTGATGGATTCCCTCCTGTTTTTATGAAAATTTCGGCAACTGAGCTTACAGCTCCTTTATTTTGGATTTTCATTATGTCACTATCCTAGTAGGACATTTGTTGCAAAAGATTACTTATATGTGACTCATTCTAGTCATAATCAAGTAGCTGCAACTTTTATTGTCGGAGGTGTGCTGCTTCGGTAGAATCCGGAGCCTTTTTTTTTTTTTTTTTTTTTTTTTTTTTTTTTTTTTGGGGCGTGGAACTACTGCGTCCACTGAGTTGAACTTTTGTGGTATACCCCTGTTTACTATTCTAATTCGCATCTTAAGGCTAGATCACCATTTGTCAAGTGGCCAGCCTAAGACGCGTCTCCCAGTCAGGCATAGTTGAGTCCAAATTTCTTTAGGTTGCATATAGCCACTGTACAGAAATTTATGTCTGCTCTTGTACAAAGCATCACAACTGCAAAGCAGATGTTCCGAGGTTTCACGTTCCATGTTACAGAAACGACAGATATCATTCTGAACCTGGCCAATGTTTTTCAAATGATATCTACTCGGGCAATGTCCGGTTACTAGGCCAGTATAGGTACAAAGAACTCTCTTATTGAGCTCCAGATGCTTTTTACTAATTGTAACGTTTGGAATTATAAACCTTTTCGCTTGAACACACTTTGTGGTGACCAACCAATTGGTCATCACCCTTTGCTCTTCCCAAGATTTTAATTCCATTTTTTGGCACAGTATGATATACCACAGAATGGTTCTGGGCCAATAAACTGTGCATTTGAACCTTGTTTAGCAAGCTCGTCCCACAGTGTCCCGGAACCCAGAATAAATTTACCGAGTTCTCTTGGCACACCTTTCGCAGTGAAAGAATGCATTCCCAGACAAGTTTGGATGTACATTTATAATTACTTAACGCTTCGAGTGCTGCTTGGCTGTCTGTAAAAATACAAATATTTGCATATCTATATTTTCTCTTCAGACAAACGCTAACACATTTTATTATAGCAAAGATCTCCGCTTGGAAAACCGTTGGATAGTTTCCCATCGCCACTGAGATTTTTACCCCAGGGCCGAAGATTCCTGCTCCCGTTTTTGTTCCAATTTTTGAGCCATCTGTGAAGAATTTTATCGAGCCATGACGAACAGTGGGACCTCCGACTTCCCAATCTATACGTGACGTTTCACATATGTTGTAAGGGATGTCATGGTTTTCCACAGGTTTCATCCAGTCACCATTCATATACATCACTGGCCCATTTTGAAAGTTTTGTGAAATGCTCAGGTGACCGACTAAGTCACCAGACATGAAAGTTTTCAACCGTTTAAGTTAAACATACTCTTTTTTCTTTTCCATGTACCTCCACGCAGACGAGTATTACCATTCATCTACTTGATTGATGGTTCTCCCTCCATCCATATAATACTGCTACTCACTTTTTTTTTGTTTTTTTTTTTTCTGCGCCTTCCTCTTTTTTGTTGGCCTACACAAGAGAAGCATACGTTACTTTTGGACGTATTATGGATGTATAAATCCACATTATCATTTTTGGTCTTAGACCCCATTTTCTGCCAAATGTTTTTGAGCATATCCAGAAAGCACTGGTTGCCTTACCGATCACACACTCAAGATGAGCATTCCAGTTCAGTTTGGCATCCAGTATCACTCCTAAGTATTTAACCTGTTCACTAAGATGAATCTTTAATCCTCCTAGCTGAAACGCTTTTAGACTAAACTTCCTTTTCCTAGTGAAAGGTACAATTACTACTTTTGATGGATTAATGCTAAGGCCCTCCTTGATACACCAAGACTGGGTAAATTTTAGGGCCCATTGCATTCTTTCTGAAATGATGTTGTCAAATTTTCCCCTCACTATAATGACTATATCGTCTGCAAAACCTACAACCTCGAAACCTTTTTCCTCTAAGCTTCTTAGAAGATCGTCTACAACTAAGGACCACATTAGTGGTGAGAGGACTCCTCCTTGGGGACAACCTTTCGTTGCCCGTACTGTAATAGACGAACTTCCCAGCTCTGAAGTGATTTCTCTTTTTGCGAGCATGGTATGAACCCAGTTAATTATGTTCATGTCAAAGTTCCTTTTCTTCATGGCACGAGCCATAGACGAATAGGAAGCGTTGTCGAAAGCTCCTTCAATATCTAAGAAAGAACAAAGTGCTATTTCTTTTACCGATAGAGCTTTTTCTACCTTTGAAACCACACTATGCAGTGCCGTAACTGTTGACTTACCAGACTGGTAAGCAAACTGGAACTCAGATAGTGGATGCTTGTTCATGTAATTTGAATTGATATAATCATTCAACACTTTTTCCATAGTCTTTAATAGGACTGATGAAAGACTAATGGGTCTGTATGATTTAGGATGCGCCTTGTCTCGCTTTCCTACTTTAGGTATGAAGATAACTTTTACTTGTGTCCATGAAGTTGGAATATGGTTGAGTCTTAAACTTGCCTTAAAAATCTCAATTAATGGCGAGATCAACACTGCTTCGCCGTTTTGAAGTAATGCTGGAAATATCCCGTCCATTCCTGCAGATTTGTAAGGCTGAAAAGATCTCAACGCATTTTCTACCCTGGCTTTCTTAAAGATTTTATCAGCCAAGTCATTTGCGGCGATTTTTGTTCTAACAGACATTTGAGATGTCCTTGTAGAACTTCTTTCACCTTCAAGTGATCCATCTCTGATTGGATCTACACACAAAACTGATCCAGGAAAATGTGTTTCCATAATCAACTTTAACGTTTCACTAGGAGTTTTTGTAAAAACTCCATCCTCATTTTTCAGATTCCCAAGTTCAATCGTATGATCCTTTGCAAGAGCCCTCTGAAGTCTTGCGACTTCCGGACTATTGCTTATGTTTTCACACGTTAGAACCCAGGATCTTCGTTTAGATTTTCTTATTTCTTTATTGTACTCAGTAAGTGCACTCCTATAGGGGGTCCAATCTGAGGTTCTTTTCGCTTTATTAAACAACCTACGAGATGTTTTACGCAGACGTTCCAACTTAGAGTTCCACCACGGAACATCCCTGTTAGAGGACGATTCCTTGATAGGACAACTAATATTGAAAGAATTTAAAATCGTATCATTTACCTTTTGGGAAAATGATTCCAATTTCTGAACTGAATCAATCTTTCCACCTTCTGTAAATAACTCCGAATTTAAATATTGTGCATATTGATCCCAGTTTGTTTTCCTCGGATTTCAAATGTAGTGATTGTCGTTTACCACTCCTTCGAACATAATGTGTCTATGACTTCCCACCTTGAAATACGTTCATAAATTGCACTATTGCACAATGTCAAATCTAGAAGACTTCTTGTCTGATAGCATTTGAAAAGGTAGGTTCGTTTCCCTTATTGCATATGTCTAAGTTATTTTAGTAGGAGATATTCCAATAGCACTCTCACCTCGACTGTTGATATCCGTACTATCCCATACGGTATGATGCGCGTTGGCATCACAGCCAATGATGAATGACTTGTTGTTTGCTCTGCAGTACTTGGACAAATGAGTCGATCTCAGGAGGAGGCACTTCAGGAGCATCACCTGGAAAATAGGCTGAAGCCACTATGACCTCAGTATTCCTCTGGTGGTAGGCACCTCAACCATGACCGCAATATTGGACCATGGCTCTTGAATAAGTACCACGCCCAGTCCCTCCTTTCTGAACCTCCTGCTCATAACAGCAGATGCACCTTTTGCATGATGGAGGTTCACCTGCAGGAACTTAGTTGGTTTCATTACCGAGTGTGGCACGCTCTTTTTGCTTGTACGGGGAGCGATAGACCCATCGCTTTTGCACCTTTGTAATGACATGCTGCCAAATCAGGCCAAAATATGACTGGACCATCATGCTGCTTGATCGCCAACAAGCATTTGGAGACATTCTTTGGTGTACTTCTGGGTATTCATTGTCTCTGATGTAACGTACGGGCTAGATATTTTGCCGCATACGCATATTGCCTGCCACACCATCTCCTTCTAGCTAAGTTTTTCGGTGAAAATGGCCTTCTTCTTCTTTGTCTTTGCGTACAGTGAAGTATTGTGGTCTGGGAAGATTTTATAATCCAATTTCACATGCGTTTCATTGTCCATGATTAAACACCCAGAATTCTACACAAAATTGTAAATTATTATTGTCTCCGGGCACTCGGTTTCACAGACGCCGCCTGATTTGAGTGTCTTTTGGGTTTCTTCTGCTTCCGGTATGTCTTGAGTCCAAGTCGCCCTTTTGCACGCTGCACGTTAGACGTCGAGGTCCCTATCTACCACATCTCGAACGAAAGCCGATGGTTTCTGCTTATAGGCATCCCCGATCTTTTTGTCAATAGCAGGACTCACAGAAGCGGATTTCCGACCCCTCCTCGGTCTTTAAAAATACATTGTTTTCTATATTTTCTAAATGCAGTTCATACCGTTTTAGCGCTCACATCCTCTTTCTTGGCCAAAGTAAGCTTGCACTCAAAGTATACCGTTTGTGCACAATATTTTTCCGTGCTCCGAAGTAAGACCACGCATTTTTTAAGTCAACCAGAATTTTTTTAGTGGCTATATCGCATCGAAAATGTGGATGCAACATAATGCAGCCAACACGATGTAGCCAAAAGGATGCAGCCAAAAGGATGCAGCCAAAATAATTTGTAAGATTTTATTCAAAACAAAATGACCGTTAACATTAGGTGTGCTTATTATTTCTGAAACAGTCTACACATTCATGTTTAAAAACAATTAAGACCTTTACAAAAGTTTATATTCAGTCGCAAGAATCTCTAGACCGGTGAAAAATCACACGTCATCAGGATTACTCTACAGTTACTCTTGACTTGTTTCTGCATCCTGAATCGTGTGGTAAAAAAGTATCCCGAGCAGGAGACAACAACATATGAATCTCATTTTGATCTTGATAACTGGTCTTGGTATTAGAGAGCTCAGATTAAGAGGTAAAATACCTAAAAAAAATACCTAAGATTTGCAAGCAAAATATCTCTCGAATAACAAAACTTGTTATTTCGGATACCTGGGAATACCTTAGAGGTATTATTTTGGTATTGTCTTGCCTCTAATCCGGTATTCGCATGACATTGTGGGAACAATTTGATGGTATTATTCTCAGGTATTTTACCTCTTAATCTGAGCTCATAAATACCAAGGCCAGTTAGCAAGTTATTCGCCCCTCCCCCCCCCCCCCCCCCCCCCCCCCCCGCTCGGGTCGCTGGGAACTGCGGAGCCGGTACTGGAGAGTGTACTGAGTTTGGTGGCGCATAGTTCTACCTGGGTTTGGGAACAGATTATTCCGTACGGGCCGCAACAATTTCGGTGAGTTCAGGAGAGTGAGGAGAGTGGCCGAGACCGACCTCTCGTCCTCACAAGTTCCTACCTCACGCCTCCACGAGTCATATGATCACAAAAGACTGCCAGCTGAAACATGGAGACGCTGGTTGGCGTAGCCTGGGCAATGTTGTCAATCTGACAATAGCGAAGTGAGGGGGTGCGACTGAAGATCGTGTACCTTTAAATAATATTGTATATTTTCCATTCTCAATTTATTAATAATTTCAGCACGCTTTAGAATCATCGGCATCGAAAGCTCTCAATTAATAACTGTGGAAGTGCATTTAGAACAATAAGTTGAGAGCAAGCAATAAGCAATTTGTGAAAGCAAAAAGCTTGAAATGCTAAATATAATAACGCTTTAGAATCATCTTTGCATTCCAAAACCATGTAAGAGCATGGAGCAACATGACAGGCATCAAAGGCTCAATTTGTTTTTCAGCATTTCAGCATAACATTTAATTTAAAATTGCAATTCTGAACTTCAACTACTATATTCATAAAAGACTGGCATTTGCTTATAAGCAATGTAAGATTATATTTTAATATTGTGTTTAGTGGTATTATGGTAAGATAAGCCATTTATTTCAGAAATCATCAAACCGGACTCTTCGATCACTCCAATTGCTATCTTTGAAATGTTACTAGAACAGTATAAAGAAAAAATATTACAACATGTCTTATAAAATAATATCTTTTATTGAAATTTTATCTTTGATATTTTGAATGATCTATTCTGTTTTCAGCTTTTCCAGGACTAGTAGGATATTAATACATATCTAATTTTTATTTATTTTTCAGTAACAATCCATTGGATGTATCATTCAAGTTTGAAATTTGAATAAATTAGCATTTTTGTCTATAATGATATCTTAATTTTTTGTGTACAAAATATACTAAATATTAAATAACATATAACGGGGAAAGGGAGGGACCATCAGGGCACCCAAGTAAAACGATTTGGATAGGGAGCATGGGACTGCCTCCTCCCTATTGTTAACATTTCGCGGAACGAGGGCGGGCTCTTCGACCCCATCTATTGGGTTTATTCTGTCAATCGAGGGCTCGATTCTAGTGCTGTGAGTGTGAACTTGCTTTTGGAAGGAGATTCTTTTCCCTATATTCGCGGGTTTCGCGTAAGTGTCTCTGCTTACGGGCCCGCCCAAACGTTTTTGGCCCTTCATACAGGAGCTTGATGATCACAAACAATAATAGAATCCTGATCAAATCGTTTTTCAGATTATTCCACTGCTATGGAAAGTTACCTTGCTACAATAGATGGTAGTATTATATCATCACTTTGAACAAACCAAACTTGTTTTGTATTAGCTACCAGCAATTAGAGACTTGAAACTTCACAGAAAACCCAAAATTATAATGATTCTAGGTTGTTTCATGGAGAAAAATCGATTTCTATTTGGTAGCTACGTGAACACACCGAAATTCGGATAGACCACCATCAAATATCCTAATGGTTTTTGTGATATGACTTCAATCCACAGATAATTTAAAAAAAAATACTACAAATGTTTGAAGTTTTCCGATATTCGTCTCATTTGATTGGGTTTCTTGTCCAAAAGACTTAGTCCTATGTCAAACATGTTATATAATCTTGTTAAATAGCTCATCGTAGGACGATCGATGTTTCACAGTTATTAGATGACTACTCTAATTCTCCTTTAATCAATTGATCTTGTGACCACTTGAATACCACCTGGCTTAAATTCGAGGTTCAATCTAGGTGTTTTCTAGGTTTAAAAAACTCTCGACCTCGCTGGATTTAAGTTATGGTTACCCAGTTATCCAAATTAGTTCTGCAAGCACTCAATTTATAACTCTGGAACTATATTAAATAAACCAAGTTTAAGGCAGACGATAAGCAAATATGCGACGACCCATAAGCTTTAAATGTCTTGAATTAAGATTATTTTATCTCCAACGCTCCATTGTTTTCTGAGGGTTTTTTTTAAATCATTTTTCTACAATGCAAACAGTTGCAAGAGATAACCTCTCTTTGGAACTAGCCGAAACTCGAGTGCTAATATGAATCCACTGCCTTTGAGAGACACCACTCCAAAAACCCATATCCGCCCCATCACCCGCAAAACCAATCACCACTATCGAGAGAGCTAAACAAGTGACAGGCCGATTCCCAACCCGCTGGTGCTTTGGTCAACAAATTTGACGACTGAAAACGACTGCAAACACTCCTTACAATGCTTCAATTTATTAAACTTTTATAGATTCTGACAGTGCCGTCTTCTCTTACTCTTCCTTCTCGTCCTCACCACTATGCCATGACAAGAAGCTCAAACATCAGCTCGATTCCAGCTTATCAACACGAATGAACTTGTAGCTCACAGAAAGGGGGAAAAAGCAAAAGAAAAGCTTCCGATAGGTCGTCTGACACCGAGAGATGCAATTTCCACCCAAAGCCAAGCCGATCTTGGAAGCTGTTCAAGGTAAGGCGAAAGCGCCTGTATGTGCCAGGCTCTTGGTGGAAAATTGAACCACAGCAGGTCTATTCTGATCCGACCTACGAAAAAAAGAAAACCAAAAGCAAAAAAAAAAAAAGTTAGCGGATAAAGTCAAAGGAAAGTCATGCCAAGCCCGTGGCTTTCGGGCGGTATGGATAGTGTCTCCAAATAGAAAATTATTTCTCTGTAGTTGACATTTAGGAAATAGATTCGTTCCTATTGATAAAATTTTATGAAACTGTTTATGTGGAATAGATGGAAACCCCCTGGATTGGAAGCATTCATAACTGAAGTAGGAAGGAAGGAAGCAAAAGGAGAAAACTTTTCGACCAAGAAGCAAAACTTTCCCAATCGTAAGTGGAAGAATGCATTCTCGATTGCCGACGGCGGCGACGGCTTGAAGAAGGCTCTTTCTCAAGTCGTGCAGGATGTCTCGATACTGAGGGGCTCTTTCGTTTGTACATAACCGAGAAACAAGCACTGTTCCAACATAGTCAGTGTACCCCGCCTTCCTCCATTCATCTATTTTCTACTTCTATCACTCGTTTTCCGTCTTTTCCGGTCTTTTGGAAGTTGTGGTTGGGATAAGACTTTTCCCTTCCAAGGGTTGTGCACTCGACGACCGCCGCTGTGAAAGCTTCTTTATACTGTGATTGTGAGCATCCCGTCGATGCTGAGTTCGTTTCTCCCTGCTGCAGCGAGCGAAAGTGGCAGGAGGGTATATCAGGAACTATTTCATGCTGGTTGGCTAGTTTCTGAATCTTTTCTGCATCCCACCCTGCAGCTGCCACATGCACCGGACCAGAGTCTGACGGACGACCCGCCAGAGGGAAAGCTTCTCCTTGCATCTTATATCGCTTTTAGAGTTCAATTATGGTTTGCTCAATCTCCCATTCTCATTCGTATCGTGACGACGCGATGGTTCCTTGCTGCTTCCACATTCTGGTAACAGCAACAGCAGGAGTTCCTTTATGCGTTCGCCATATCGGTGCATAGCCACTAGCATTGAGAAATAATTTTTATGATTTATTAAAGAAGCATTCAAAGATGACTGTAGCTGGAATTGAGAAAATTGTGCTCTGAGCTGCCCAGAGAAGAGCTCGGGATGAGGAAGAGGGGAGGTACGCTTTCAAGTTTGACCAAAAGTTAGTGGAGGCAATCCGTTTTTTACTTTTTGTTTTGTTTTCTAAAGAAAGGTACATGTATCGCTTAAAATAGAGATTTGCGTTACTCACACAATTTAAAATAATTTGAAAATGTCTATAAGGCTGTGAGGCCCAATAATTGAATAAATCGTTCATCTGAAGTTACAAACAAAATTAACAACAGCTTTTTTAAAGAGGTCATGTTGAACACGAAAGAACAAATGTTCCTGGAAAGTGAGCTTCATCGAACCCTGATAATATAATAAATTTAATGCATAATTTACACGCAAGTTCAAATATATCCAGCAGCTGAAGAAGTTTTGTCCATCCACTAAGAAGTAAACCGAAGCTTTGATTGAGTAAGGAAGACCAGGTTTCAAAAAAGTGGATGAATCAAGGCAACTTTTTGACTCCTATAGGAAACAAACTAGATGGTGCGTTTTTGGAATGGAGAACGATTGAATAAGGTCAATAAGTGAAAATGCTATGTATCCATTTTAACCTGATTGCATGCATTGAATCTAAAAATGATATTCGATAATAATCGGAAACAGAATGCGAACAAATTATGAAGTTTAGGTGAGGCTTAGGATTTCTCAGTTAGTCATCAATTTCGAAATAGTTTTGAATAAATAAATATATATCTATATATCAATTTGCCATGTGTTAGAAATAAAATGCAAAACAATACAATACAAAGCATACCTTCTAAATGTATGAGTCAGTCATCGAGTTCCATGCCTTGGTAATGGAAGCTTTCAGGGCGTCAACACTGGAGTGAGAATGTTCACAGTCCTAAGCCTGAACATATGCCCATATTGAGTAATCCAAAGTCCGGGCTGCTAGGATGCCAAATGTCCTTTGGCCAAAATTCCATGTTTTCCTTCAGCCACGCTTGAGTTCTTTTTGAGGTATGACACGGTGCTCCGACCTGTTGGAAAATGACGTGTTAGTGTGCTCTAAAGTTAGCTTTCATCCATGGTAGAACGTGGTCCTTCAAAATGTTCATGTAAACCTCGGTATTAACTTTTAATCCAGCTTTGATAAATACTGGAGGCATTTTCAAGCCATTGAACGCAACTGCCCTGAAAACCATGACTCCGGCCGGATGTTTGGTTGTAAACTTGAATTTCACGTTCTCTGGAACATCCTCAATCTTCTTCGGCGAAATAAACCTGTCTGTACGTGTGTTAGATACGGGATCGATGGTGAACATTTTCTCATCGGAGAATACGATGTTGGTATGCTTCTTTTTTAATGCTGACACCAAACGTTTCGAACGCTCGAGTCGTAGTTGTTTGATTCGGCCCGTTACAAGGTGGCGCTATATTCTTGCCCTGGACGAACATTTCAAGTCATCTTTGACCAACCGTTGCATGGTAGTTTTTGAAATATCGGCTTCCTTAGCCAATTTCCGGATCGATCTGATAGGATTTCGCCTCACTTTGTCTCTCACTGATCTGATGACCTTAGGTGTGCGAGAGGATCGTGGACGGCCATTTCCCGGCTTCCGTGGACGTGTTCCATCAAGGAGTGAACGTTGGATACGGTAAACGGTAGCTAGGTGGCATCCCACAATCCCTGCAATTTGCTTTACGGGCTTTTGGGCGAGCAGCAAACTAGTCACAACCTCCTTTGCGTACATTTTTCTCAACTTTGTTACTCGCGAACCACTGTTTTGTTTACATCGTCTCAGAGTATACAGTCAGATGATTACACGCACGCATTAAAACAGTAAAAATAAAGTTTGAAAATTGGAATTATCACTCTTGTCGAATATGCAAATCTAGGAGTGGACAGCAATTTCTGCTAGAACCAAAGATGTGAAGAGAAGGTATTGATAGGTCCGTAAGAGCACGGCAGGTTGGGCATGCTTGGAAGGCAGAATCTGATCGAGCAGATAGACTCTTACCTAGCTACCACAATGCATGGTAGGCAGTTTCAATTTTCAAACATTATAATTAATTACGTGCTTTGTGCAACAACAAATAACATGATTAGTTTAAATGTATTTAAGTAAAAATAATGTTTAAAGCTAACCAAAAATAAGTATTGAAAACTTTTTTATGGGACATCGTTTTTAAAATAAATCAAAAAAAATCCATAATGGGACCCTACGACCTTGAACTGCTGCCTTATTTCCTTAGCCTCGAAGTTTTTTTTTTTTTTAATCTTTATTTTACGTCGGCCTATTTCCTCACATGGTGACAATCACCGACGCCAGGAAGACGACTCCACCACCTGGACCCTACCTAACGACTCATGAATATGAACCGGGACCAACGGCTTTACTTCCCTTCCGAAGGAAGACGTGACCAGATTTTTTCGCCTCAGAAAAACCACCGACGTCGACTGGGATTGAACCCAGACCCACTGGGGTGCCAAGTAGCAGTCACGCTTTACCACTACACCACCGACGCCGGCAACAGCCTCGAAGTTAACGGAAATCAAAACGCTCGTCTAGATGCACTTCATGATACGTTATACAGTGGGGGAAATTCATTTAAACGCAAGGTCATTTTTGGGTTTATTTCCAATACAAAAGATCGAAACATAAAGTCAAATACAGTTTACTAAAGCCTATCAGTAGTTACGTTTTTGAGAACACAATTTGAACGGAAGCTCATTGTGCTCACTGAAAAAATCCAAAAAAGGTGATTTTAGAGGGGAAATTCGTTTAAACGCACACTAACGTAAAGCCGCATTGAGCGTACCTATGCTACTGTTATCTTGCTAATCTGTCATATTAACACTGTATAGCCCTCGTCTGCCATAAAAACGAGTTTGAATTTGCGTTGAGCAGTAGTTGGTGCTTGTTTTCGGCTAAATGGGTAAAGGAAAGTATTTAAGCCAGTCGGAGCAAATACTGGTTCGAGAACTCAAAGGTCGCGGTGAGAGCAATCACGAAATTGCACGTGTGATCCACAGATCGGAAGCAGCAATCAGGAACCTGCTGAAAAAAGGCAAGAAGTATGGCGTAAAAAAAAACAACGGGAAATTCGAAGATTACCTATCGCGTCCGGAACCAAATTATACAAGTGGGTGACTCTGCAAACTTCTCTGCTGCGCAAATCAAGCAAGAAATTGGGCTTTTCATTTCTAAGAGGCGTGTACGGCAGATTCTACATGGATACAAAGTACACAAAAAAGCAAAAAAAAACCCAATCTTCAACCGGCTCACAATAACGCTCGATTGAATTTCGCTAAAAAAATACATGTCGTGGACTACGGAATGGGACCATATTATATTTTCTGACGAGAAGAAATTCAATTTGGATGGCCCAGACAGCACCGCACATTATTGGCACGATTTGAGAAAATCTCCGCAGGTTAAGTTGAGCAGGAACTTTGGGGGTGGCACTCTAATGTCTTAGGCCGCTTTTTCGATCCATGGAAAGACCCCTATTGCCACCATTTCGACCAGGATGAATTCGGAAAAGTACTTGGAGCTTCTGGAAGATGTTTTGATCCCTGAAGACGTTATGCCGGAAAATTTCGTTTTTCAACAGGATAATGCAGCAATCTTTGAAATCGTTTTCTGAACGAGACATCAGTCTTCTAGATTGGCCAGCTCGAAGTCCGGATCTAAATCCTACCGAGAACTTGTGGGGCAACCTGGCACGACAGGTTTACAAAGGCGGAAGGCAGTTTAAAACAGTTCGTTCAGCCTGGAGCTTGATACCTAATAAAACTCTGCAGAAGCTGGTGAAATCAATGCCGAACAGAATTTTCGAAACTATTCAGAAAAACGGAAAGCAAACGAAGTATTAACTATTGTTTATTGTTGATTTTTGAACTGTGAATTCGATTTGATTAATAATACTACAAGTGCGTGTAAACGATTCTCCCCCAAATCACCTTTTTTGGATTTTTTTCAAAAAACATTATGAACTTCCAATCAAATTGTGTTCTCAAACTACTGATAGGCTCTGACAAACTATATTTGATTTTTCGTCTCGATCTTTTGTGTTGAAAATAAACGCTAAAATGACATTGCGTTTAAACGAATTTCCCCCACTGTAGTTATGACATTGGCACTAGGAAGTAAAAACAATGATTTTTTATCAGTTTTGCGTGCAATCACGACGTAGTAGTTAACATCCATACATCTGTAAATCTCGAAGATGCTGAAACACCGAGCAAACATTTTCAAATTAATTCCTTCTCCATTAACTTTTATTTGAACCAAGATTTTGTTAACATCTTTTATTATGAACGAGATTTCATATGTGTAAAAATGTAACAAAGTTTAACCTCCCTTTCCCTATCCTTTTTATTGATTTTCTGATGAACTATCATGCGTGTAAAATATAGCAAACATAAAAACCTTAATTCATCCAACTGTCTTGTCTACGTATCGTTTTATAGAACATTTTCTAACTTTCCTAGCAGCAACTACGGTCAAACAGACTTTGCTCCCGTACGAAGTGCATCCTGTACAAAACGCTTATAAGACCGGTTGTTCGCTTAAAATAGAGATGAACCGGTTGATCCATCTTTGGTGAAGTACAGGATGACGGACATTGGAGGCGAAGGATGAACCATGAGCTCGCGCAACTCGCCGGTGAACCCAGTATTCATAAGGTGGCAAAAGCTGGAAGGATACGCTGGGCAGGACATGTTGCGAGAATGCCGGGAAACTATCCTGCAAAAATGGTGTTCGACGGGAATCCGGTGGGTACAAGACGACGTGGGGCGCAACGAGCAAGATGGTCAGACCAGGTGGAGCAAGACCTAGACTATAAATATGGCTGTCCACTCCTAGGGTCTCATGTATTATTAATATTATTATAAAAAATATTATTGTTAAAATATTGTTTTTTAAGAATAACTTTAAGGAAAAAAGACGCACATTTTGCAAGCACAAGAAAATTGCTTGCTATTGTTTGAAGAAAAAGCTAGAGAAGTTTGAGTGTAAAAAAATATATTTTTTCATGACATCTAACTCCCTGTTTAACAAATATTTGCAAAAACAAAACACATAGACTAGCGCCACCTGTTGAGCTCCCTATGATGGGTGATTAAGCTGAACAGACTGCGGTATTTACACTTATATATTTACATAAGAGAAAGTCCATTAATTATGTAATCCAGTAAGGAGGGAGGGGTCGTTTTGAAAAACGTGACAATCCATACAAAAACTGTTGAAGGTCCATATCAAAAACGTGACAAGGCGGGGGAAGTCTTAAAAGTCTAAAATATTTACAGTTAAATACTTGTATTTATATATAAACTTGGATTTATTCACATTTGTTTGCTAAAATTTATTGATTTACAAGAACCAAGAACCGATGGCTGAAAACTAACGTTCCGAACTCCTTTATGACCACACAATGGCTCACGAATTCAGCAGACACGACTCCAAAGGATTATTCTCTCTGGGCCATTTTGGAGAACATGTCTGTGAGTGGGCCAAAATACCGGAAAGTAATTTTCAGGCAGCTTGCGATTCGTTTTTCGACGTATCAGAACCGCAGTCAAGGTAAAATGTGGTCATATCGAGCAAAAGTGATTTTTTGATTATTTTCACACATTCTATACAGTTAAGTAAATAAAAATAATTTTCCAAACTGAATGGCATTTTTAATTGTTTAAACTTCGAGTGCTGCACCCTGTAGTCACATGCAGTAACTTTAAATGATTTTCAACAAGTGTGCTGACAGGGGTGTTCAATGTGGTCCTAAATAATTGTAAAGATTACTAATAAACTCATTCCAGAGTCCTCATGTGATGTGAGATATCACAAGATAGAATTTGATGATAGGTTCTGGTTCAAATCAGAGCTTTGGCACTCCCCGTGTACTCCTTGAAAATGCCTGGATGTGGCCAATTTGATTAACGGCCTACTTTTTCTGGAACATGTTTCTGAAGTATATTCGGAATCGGTTTACCTATTCCAAAATCATACAATAAAGTTCAAAAAGATTATAAAACCCTCCATTTGGTGTTTGTACCATGCAAATCGGTCCAATAAAAATATGGATCGATTATCCCGAGGATTCGATTATCCGAGGGATTCGATTTAGTATTGGAACAAACGTTTTTTGTTTCTAAAAGTGGCCCTAGTGGCCGGATTTGTAAACTATGACATCTTATGTTTTTTTTTTTTCGCGGTGCAGTTCGAACGTGTTTCAGAGAAATACAAAATGGAGGAAGAAAGAAGAAAAATAATTGTGCGCAATTGGGTTTTTGTTTTTCCCCAAATAAAGACAACCCCAATATCTCCGACCGCGATTTGCCCAAAAAGTTTCGCGCCGCACGCAGTACCGTGCAACGGATTCGTCTCCGGGAAGGCTTCAAGTTATACCGTGCCTGTGGACAACCAAATAGGGATCAAAAGCAGAACAATGTGGTCAGAATTCGTGCAAGAAAACTGTATGATCAGGTGTTGACAAAATTCAATGGCTGTGTTTCATGGATGATAAAACCTATGTAAAGGCCGATTTCAAACAACTACCGGGATAAACATTTTACTTGGCTACGGCTCGGGGAGATGTTCCTGCCAAATTCAAGTTTGTGTTTGCATAAATTTGCACGTAAATACATAATTTAGCAAGGCAACTGTAGCTGCGGTAGGAAGACCAAGGTTTTCATCACTGATAAGACATTTAATTCAGAGCTGTACAGAACGGAATGTCTTCAAAAGCAAATATTGCCATTCATCAGATCCCACAATGAACCTGTCATGTTTTGGCCAGATCTTTCAAGCTTTCATTACAGTAAAACAGTGCTAGAGTGGTATGAAACCAACGGGATTCAGTTTATACCAAAAGAACTCAACCCACCAAACGGTCCTCAGTTCAGACCGATAGAGAGATTTTGGGCTATTATGAAGAGGAAGCTGAAGGTGAATGGCAGTGTCGTCAAAAGCATCAATGAATTGAGAACCAAGTGGAATAAGATTGCCAAAACGATGGATGAGAATAATGTGCGCCAGTTGAAGAAACGTATTCCGGGAAAAGTCTGCAAATTTCTTCAAAATTGAGATGATCGTTTTTTTTTTGTATTTTCCCTCTAAAGTTCACATAAATTCGAACATTTTAGTTAAAACAGAATACTGTTTTGTTAATGTATATCCGAAGTATGCGCAATAGTCTGTGTTCCAATTCTAACTGGGCCACACCTTTGGGGTGGGTTTTTTGGGTTGGGTTTTTTGTTCGAGACTCCGGATAATCGAATAGTTATGATCGGTACATGCCAAAAAATGTGCAAAGTTTCATCCAAATCGAAGATGGTCGTGCCAGCACGTGTCCAATTTTCCTGAAAATTGCTTTTTGTTCTTGCTGAATGTGCACTTTAAATTAATTGTTGTTGGTTTTTTAGTTTCTCGCCACGTTTAGAGCTCTCCAAGGGTAAGGGACCAGTCTCTATCTTCATTCATTCCCATCAAGAAAAGCGTCAGTTTGCATGAAAAATATAAAACAAGTAAGAATGTGGTCATAATTAAGGTCAGGACATGTTCCGTGTTCTCTTTTGATAGTTTTCAGTTTCCTTTTAAAAAGCTTACAGGATGGACACACAAACCCAATACAAAACCAGAATACACATATAAAAAGCAAACCAAATCTTAATACAAAACAAGAAGCGAATCTCACCTTAGGATAATAAGGTCATTGAAAAAGAGTAAATACAATTTCAGTTTAATGAATTGCTATAATTCATCATTTTTTACTGCGAATCTTATCATGTTCGTCAAAAAAAAAAAAAATAGGTGTCTGGTGTTTTCGACGAACGTGATAGATGGAATAATTGATTATAAATAGAACACATATCTCGTCAGACCGATTTATGGTGCAATGAACCATACTTCCAATGTGCGACGGTCCAATTGAGAGCTGAAAATAAGGCTTACAAAGTCATTCAAAAATACCAATCATTGTTTGGGCAGCCAAAGTTCAAGACCGCATGGCAGACAAATGGCCACGCGTACGGCAGAGTAAGTAGGGGAAACCAAATTGCTCACAAAACGCGAACCGATGGCTCTTATCACGAGGCAATTATCAAATTTTCTAATTTTCCGCTGTCAAGCCAGAAGCCAGAAGGGATGAAAACATCACCAGAAAGCAGCGATCGTCGTCGGAGGGTGTCCTCGTGGGAGCAATTTTCCGAATGGACTGCTCGTTGCTTGATGGTGGAATCTTACGCAATATGCTCATTTTCTGGGGTGGAAATTCTTTGGTGAAGGTTTTTTTTCCGGCCTCTAAGGTTCGATCAGATAACAAAGACGCCATTCATTGTTTGGAGAACAACTTAAACCGTGTATATCAAGGGTAAGTTTACCCGAAAATTGAAGCAAATGGAATTCATTTAAAGGAACATCAATTACAAATCTTTATCTTTTGATGCCAAAGCATGCAATCTCCTTTTATAAACCAGTTTACATTTACTCCAAATTTGTGTCTAAATTATTAAGCTAACTATGAAAGATGTTTACAAGTCAGCGACTGTGTTCAATGGAGTATCAGAAGACGGGAAGGATTTGATTAATACTTTTACACAATACCAGGCTTAATAGCTCGAAAGAAAGGCATACCGCCGTTGTTTCCTTCTTCAAAAACAAGGATGTACCATTCTTAAAGATATCCTTTGCCTCCGACAGCTGTGATGTTATATCAAAGGATTCCATTTGCGTTGCTGTCAAGTGGTGAGCACTTCCACGCCTGTTTCAATCCAGAGTTGTCCATTGTGCCCTCTGCTTTCACTTTTGCTCTAGTTATCTCTCGCAGACGCGAAACTAAACCAGTCAGTGGTTCAACCGTGGCTTTTGTTAATCCCTTTTTCGGTTATTCGCAGTCGGTCAAAAAATGAACATCCTTTCGGAGAGTTATCTCTCCGACGACAGGGTACAAAGGCGACGACAAGTGGCTGGGAGGGAAATTAATTAGAATCGAATTGTATGTGTTTGCTTTTCATCCACCCACAATCCGTCCCAGTCGGTCGAGCAAAAAGCCAGCTCAAGAAAACGAAACAAGACTCCATTTCGGTTGATTCTCGTTTTGTATTTGCCAGCCCAGCCAAAGTGGTTTGTTCTCTATTGACAAATTTCGACCTTTCCGTCCGTTGTTGTGTAACAGGGAATGTTCATTCTTCCTTCGGCTACAAGATCTATTGGCCGTGATTGGAGAAACTTTTGATCTTTTCAGTTGGTTATCGCATTTCACCCAAAAACTTCGCGAGAAGGGAACGTCGATTTTCGGAGCCTTAGTTTGATGATTGTTTTGCTTGTTTTTGTGCTATCGGTTTTTCGGAATCTGGTGGCACTTGAGATGGAGCAGAGTTGATTGCGTCGGAAAGGTAAACAAATCAATAGGCTGTACGAGTTTCTTTAAATATATTGATTTAGGGTATGAGTCTCTTAACTCAGCCTAGTATGCAGGGTCTATTACATTTTATATTGCTGCTCGATGAATTTTTTTTTTAATTCCTTGATTGTCGAGATTTTCAGCTCTTGGCTGGTTCATCTCCCGTCGTAGTAACTCAAATACCTTTTGGATATTTTCGTAACTTGTCCGGGGGTGAGATTTGAACTCGTGACTTAGGCGTGACAGGTATGGATGTTAACAACTACGGCGGGGGGCGACCCCCCGATGAATAATTGATTTTAATTGGTTAAGTGAGCGTTCAGTTAAACTTAAGCGCAACTAAGTTCCCGCTGTTTAGCAATAGATGGCGCCAGTAGTAAGTGTTGGTCGAATGTTGTACATCTCATGCGTCATAAACCAAGCTCAGACATATGGTAAACAAACCGCTTTGCCAAATCAGTGATTTTGGTTTAGTGTTATATATTTTGGTTGTTTGAAGATGTCTGATTTCGTGCCAAATAATCGTCATTTGCGGGAAGTGTTGATTTTCTTCTTTCATTCGAAGAAAACGGCGGCTGAAGCACATCGAGAGCTCCAAAATGTTTACGGTGATGCTGCTCTGAGTGAAACAACGTGTCGTGATTGGTTTCGTCACTTCAAAAACGGTGATTTCAGTGTTGATGATTGTCCGCGTGAAGGAAGGCCAAAAAAACTTCGAAGACTCTGAATTGGAGGCATTGCTCGATGATGATCCGTGTCAAACGCAAGAAGAGCTTGGTTCAGGATTAGGAGTTTCCCGCCAAGCCGTTTCTAAGCGATTGTATACGTTGGGAATGATTCAAAAGCAAGGAACTTGGGTTACTTACGATTTGAAGCCAAGAGGTGTTGAGCGTCGTTTTTTCGTCTGTGAACAACTGCTCCAGCGGCAAAAAAGGAAGAGTTTTCTACATCGCATTGTGACGGGTGACGAAAAATGGATTCATTACAGTAACCCAAAACGGAAACATTCATGGGGACTGCCCGGGCATGCTTCAACATCGTCGCCTAGGCCGAATATTCACGCTGCGAAGGTTATGCTGTGTATTTGGTGGGACCAAGTTGGTGTTATTTATTATGAGCTGTTGAAACCAAACGAAACCATTTACCGGGAAAACATCGAGAACTTAGTTGCGCACCTTATACGTTTTTCATTAGTCACCTAAATATAATCACAATACAGCTTGAAAAATACCCAGTATTCCTTTTTTTATTAGTTCGTTTATTTGTGAGGCCCAGACGTGTGTAATATTTTGCGGAGCCGATATTCAATATTGTTATTTACAATGCTTTGTTTTTTTATGTAAGTAAGTTGAGTGCCAATTACTCGTGTCTGGCTCGAGGTTAACGAGTCACTTCATCGTTTGGAAGGGGCTAGAAAGGTAACTTATTCAGCCTAATATTTGCTGCTCATGACTGTGACTGTGGTCCCTATAGCCCCTTTCAGGAGCTCGGATGGGTGATTAAAAGATTGCTGGCAGGTACAAGTAGTACGGAAACAACAGGATAGTTTAACTGGGACACAATGGTGGAACATTAACTGAAGGGGGGCGGTCTGTAATGTAAGCATGGGAAAATCGGTTAACTCTGCACTTATTTCTCACTCATACGCATACACCGTCAAAAGCGAGCGTTACCACGTGTGAGTTATTCAGATTCTGTTCATTACCATTCTGTTTTCATTCTGTTCATAGAAAATAGAATTGAGCAAAACTAGCAGCTGATCAAACACTGAATGAATCGGATTGAAGCTGTCTGGATTTTTTCTTAGCGCTCAGTTTTACCTGCTGAATCGTTAACGATTGCATTCAGTATGATTCAGCTGATTGAATCACGCTCATTTCTTTTAATTTAACATTTCACGTAATGGTCTAACATTATGTTAGGTAATCTAATAGATGATGTATGATGTATGATATGTACAACCACGGTACATGACGAAACTCGATGACCTGTTCCTCACCGCTTTCTAAGAAGCTCGGATATTGTTTAATCATCGAGTTAAACTCCTTCAAAGTGTGCAGCTTCTTGGGGTCAACGCTCGATGAAGTAGTCAAGACTGGATCGTTCAGATCAAATCGTTTAATGATCTATTTAATCAACTCGATATAGAAAGCACATCAGATCGAGTAGAAGCCTTCTTCTTGGTATCATTGAGAATTTCGTATCTAAGCATGTCTTTTGCTGTTACCCCGATATATATTTCCGACTTCTTTTGAAGATGTTCCTCGAAATTAGAAACTCTGAAATTCGTCAGGTGTTTTAGGTAATCATCCTCACAAATATTTGTAAGGAGAACCATTAGCAGGGATCTCACTTGACTGCACGTGTTCGGGAATTTCTTCTGAATTTGAAAGGGAAAAACTCTCGTCAAAAACAAATTCAAAGAAAGAGCTTTTTTCGTGTATTGGTCAAGGAGTATCATCTTCCAACGTCTGAGATGAACCAGCCAGTGATTGAAAGTCTTGATAATAAAAAAAATTATCGTCCAGTGATATTAAAACAGTTGAATGTACAGAACCTAACCTACCACATAACAGTGTTGTTTATTAGTGGCGGAAATTATAAATAAAAATTTTTTTTTTTCACAAAAAAATTTTTTTATTAAAAAAAAAAAATTTGTAAAAAAAAAAAAAAAAAAAATATTATAAACTATAAAAAAATGTGTGTGTGCCCACCCGCCTTCTGAAAAAAAAATTTTTTGTTATTATTTTTTTTTTTTTTTTCTATCTTTTTTTTTTTCAGGAGTTTGTAAAAAAATATTTTAAAGGAAAAAGCCGGGCCTTTACTTTTCTGTTAGCCGCCGGAGTTTTTTTTTTATTTGTGGTGGTCCTCACAAAGGAAAAAATTTTTCCCCTTTTTGGGGTTGTAAAAACATTACACTCTAAGGTCGGCAAACAAAGGAATTCGTAGATCGCTTGCATGTAGGGAAGATTATCTATTTCCAAAACATCTCTTACGTCACGGAATGGTTGTCTATCTCGGGCCATCAAGGGGGTATGCAATAGTCGTGTTCTAGAGGCATCATTATCCGGACAATACAAAACTGTGTGATCGATGTCATCGTTACCGGTTCCGCTATCGACGAGGTGAGTTCTGCAGAGATGTGAGTCTAGCGAATCGTGGTTAGGAATACCGTGGTTGGTAAATCTTGACAACAAACGAATGAAACGCCGACTTTCATCCAGATTTTTGAACCACAATCACGAAAAAACATTTGAAATAATGGAATGTAACCATCGCCTAAAGAAACTGAAGAGAACTCTAACGTAATGAAAGGAAAAATTGATCATGTGAAATTCTTCTACTGAAAATCTCGCCTTGTTTTGCGGCCACTTTTGCTAGAGAGTCCGCCTTCTCGTTGCCTGGCATTGAGCAATGTGAGGGGACCCAATAGAACTGAAACTATCCGAGAAGATGAAATAATGGTCTATAGGCATGTTGGAAAACAATTCCCAATGCGAAATTGATTGCTGCCAGCTCAGCAACATATACGGAGCAAGGTTCTTGAAGTTTCCGGAAGGCAGATGAGTATCCATTGTAGACACCGAAACCAGCGGATCCATCAGTTAATATTCTTCTACTACAATTGACATATTGATACGTTTTAATAAACATATGGTGAATTAAGTTTGGACGAAATTGATCTGGAACTTCTTGAACAGCCTGCTTCACGGAGAGATCATAATCAATGGAGGAACTGTGATAAGGGACGCGTACACCAGGAGAACTATAGAATGGAAGACTATTATCGGATGACTTATAATTAATAAAGATTCGCAAAAATCTAGACTGTTTTCTCAATTCGAGCATTTTTTCGAAGTTTTCAATCACGAGGTTGTTACTGATTCCACTCTTGATCAGAAGCGGTTCTGTTAGGGGTTTACTCCTGTCAGAACCTCCAGGCTCATATTGTGCGTTGAATGCATACAGCCAAGGGCAATACGTAAACAACGGTGTTGAATGCGTTCCAATTTCATGAGGTAGCTGTTTCTTGTGGATAGCAAGCAAAAAGAGCCATATTCGAGAACTGAAAGAATAGTTGTTTTATAGAGTTTAATTGTCCCATGTCCCGGAAATTGATCCTATGTTGACATTTCTGTTTTAAAAAGGCAATATGAGTACTCCAAGTGCATTGAGAATCAACCATGACTCCAAGGTATTTGAAGGTCAAAGATTATGTAGTATCTATTCTCAATAGTTTGAGACGCAGTTGGGTTGGGAACCGCTTTCTAGTAAACACTACCAATCCGGTTTATTTGTGGTGAAAACTAAAGATTGGACTCGGAAAAAAAGCGACACTTTGTTTTGGGTGTTACTTTTTATCGCGTGGATAAAAATTAATGAAGTTTTGGGTAATACTAGTTTAGAGTGTATTTCCTATTATTTATGTGTGCAAAATTTTATCGCGATCTGTCAATAATTCTGGTCAGTCGCACAGATGGATCGACAAAAGGCTTGGAATCCACCATTCCACCATGTCCCGCGTTGTGAAGATGTTCCAGGAGACGAAGACCATCGAGCGGCGCGCTGGAAGCGGCCGAAAACCGAAAACGGAATACCCAGAGAAGGCGCGGAAGATAAGGCAGTACTTTAAGAATAACCCGAACCTTTCCACCCGAGACGTGGCCAAAAAGGTCAATTCGTCGAAGTGGTTCATCTAGCAGACCATGAAGCGGGCTGGGCTACGTGTTTTTAAGGTCAGGAAGGCGCCAAACTGGACTGCCAAGCAAAACACGGTGGCCAAATTGCGTGCGCGGAAGCTGTACCGTGAGTGGCTGGTCAAGCCAAGCTGTCTCGTCATGGACGACGAGACATATATCAAGGCGGACACCAAACAAATCTCCGGTCTCGAGTTTTTTGTCGGTACGTCCCGCATGAAGGTTCCGGAAAAGTTCCGGAAGAGAAGGATGGACAAATTCGCGAAGAGGTACCTGTTGTGGCAGGCGATCTGCGAGTGCGGACGGTACAGCAAGCCGTTCGTTACAACCGGCACCATAAACGGGCAGATTTATCGAGAGGAATGCTTGCAGAAGCGTTTGCTGCCCTTCCTCCGCTCTCACCGTGGTCCCACGCTGTTCTGGCCGGATCTCGTTTCGTGTCATTACGCCAAGCCTGTAATGGATTGGTACGAAGCGAAGGGCGTTAATGTGGTCCCAAAGGAGGCGAACCCGCCAAATACACCAGAACTTCGTCCGATCGAAAAGTTTTGGGCGATAATGAAGAAGAAGTTGAAGAAAAGCGGAAAAACATTCAAAACTGATGAAGCTTTGAAGAAAAACTGGGAGAAATTGTGTAAGGAAGATGGACAAAGCCTCGCCCAAGATCTCATGAGCAGTGTTAAGAGAAATGTACGAGCATTCAGCTTGGGGGAGGAAATTCAATAAATAAATTATGCCAAAATGATCCCAATGTTCCATTGCAAACAAAAAATGAAATTAATAATGCTCTTGAATCTCTGGCTTTCTCAATAAATAGAGCAAGAGCTGCTTCAGTGCCAAAATGCGAGGTTAAATTCGATCCAGTTATAATTGATGACGATCTTCAGCTCTTGATTCGTCTGAAAAATGTACGTAGGCGTCAATATCAAAGAACACGTGATCCCGCTATGAAAGTCATATGGCGAGATTTACAAAAACAAATTAAAAAACGCTTCTCTGCCCTGAGGAACAAAAATTTTGAAAATAATGTGTCAAAATTAGATCCGAGTTCCAAACCTTTCTGGAAACTCTCTAAAATATTGAAAAAACCTCAAAAGCCTATACCAGCGCTTAAGGAAGGTGATAAAATTTTGCTCACAAATGCGGAAAAAGCTCAAAAACTTGTTAAGCAGTTTGAGAGCTCCCATAATTTCAGTTTGGGTCTTACAAGTCCTATTGAGGATCAAGTTTCCAGGGAGTATCTGAATATTTTCTCACAAGAAAATATTTTTGATGATTCTTGGGGAACTGATTTGGATGAAGTAAAAACTATAACTAAAAAATTTCAAAATATGAAAGCACCAGGTGATGATGGAATTTTCTATATCCTAATAAAAAAACTCCCCGAGAGTACTTTGTCTTTCTTGGTGAAACTATTTAACAGATGTTTTCATCTGGCATACTTTCCAGATAAATGGAAAAATGCAAAAGTCGTACCTATCTTGAAGCCAGACAAAAATCCGGCTGAAGCTTCTAGCTACCGACCAATCAGTTTGCTTTCTTCAATAAGTAAGCTTTTTGAAAAAATAATTTTGAACAGAATGATGCTTCACATCAATACAAACTCAATTTTTGCTGATGAACAGTTTGGATTCCGCCATGGGCATTCAACTACGCATCAACTTTTGAGAGTTACAAATTTAATTCGTTCAAACAAAGCTGAAGGCTGCTCCACTGGAGTTGCTCTTCTAGACATAGAAAACGCATTCGACAGTGTTTGGCATGAAGGTTTGATTGCGAAACTGAAAAAGTTCAATTTTCCGATTTATATCATGAAATTAGTTCAAAACTACTTAACTGATAGAACTTTGCAAGTAAATTATCAGAATTCTAAATCTGATCAATTGCCTGTTAGAGCTGGTGTTCCTCAAGGTAGCATTCTTGGGCCAATACTTTATAACATTTTCACTTCAGATCTCCCTGATTTACCTCAGGGCTGTCAAAAATCTTGCTTTGCTGATGACACAGGCATTTCCGCTAAAGGAAAAAGTCTTCGTGTTATATCCAGGAGGCTACAAAAAAGCTTGGACATTTTTACAGATTATTTTCAAAAATGGAAGATTTCTCCTAATGCTTCCAAAACTCAACTTATAATATTCCCACACAAGCCTAGAGCTGCATTTTTGAAACCAAGTAATAGTCATATGGTCACTATGAACGGAGTTCCAATTTCTTGGTCAAATCAAGTAAAATATCTTGGACTGATACTTGATCAAAAATTAACTTTTAAAGATCACATTGAGGGCATTCAAGCCAAATGTAATAAATATATAAAATGTTTATATCCTCTTATAAACAGAAAATCCAAACTTTGTTTGAAGAACAAACTTCTAATATTCAAACAAATATTTAGACCGGCCATGCTTTATGCTGTGCCAATATGGTCTAGTTGTTGTGCTACTAGGAAAAAAGCACTTCAAAGGATTCAGAACAAAGTTCTGAAAATGATTTTGAAGCTGCCACCCTGGTTCAGTACTATTGAATTACATAGAATTTCAAACGTTGAGACTCTAGAAGAAATGTCCAACAAAATAATTAATAATTTTAGACAAAAATCATTGCAGTCTTCAATTGCAATGATCACTTCTCTCTATAGATAAGAACTAGTTTTAAGAAATCAATAATTATTCTTACACGCAGGCAAAAGGAACCCTGTTAAAAATACTGAATAGACAAAGTAAAAATAATATTAACACAATTAGATATAAATGATAGCATATAAGGTTGAAATGTTAATTACTTAGCAGGATCACCTAGGTTAATATATGAATGTAAAATAATGTAAAATTTGGAATAAATAAAGAGTTAAAAAAAAAAAAAAAAAAAAAAAAAAATTATGCCAAAACATAGCTTATATATAGTTATTTAATCCCTGAAAACTTGACAAGTATCCGATTTAAAATGAATTTTTGGTGACCATTTTTGTGTGTCTCATTTTTTCCGAGTCCAGTCTTTAATTCACTTTTGTACATCAAAAGTCCGCGCCGATGCAAAATGTTGCCAATCAATATTCCTCTGAGGTCATAATGAACATGGATTGACTGTTTTTCGATAACCGTTTTTGATTGAGATAATAACAGGTAGATGATCACTACCATGGGGATCATTGATAACCTTCCACAGACAATCTTATGATAGTTGACTAGAGCATAAAGATATCTCAAGTCAATTCTCTCTGGCTGGAGGTTTTGCAATTCGTGTCGCTTCGCCAGTGTTCAAGATGGTGAAGTTGAAATCGTCACATGAGTCATAGAGAATACCCGTTCTGTTATTGCATAGTGGTCCAGAATGCGAATTTAGCCTGAAAGATGCGTTTTTAGCCTAAGTTTGAAGTTTTGGAGCAAAATTGTCTTCTACAAAGTTGTTTCTAATAATAAGGCCTTCTAATAATGTTTTCAGAGAAATCGAAAATCTAACTTTTTTATTTGCAGAAATAAAAGCATATATCTTTCAAAAAATTTGTAGATGAAAAAATTTTAAGCAACTTTGGTTAAACAAATTTTTCTGTAGCTTTTGAAATGACCGAATTAGAGCAAGTTTTCCTACGAAGCTTAGGGTGTATAAAATGAGTTATTTTGCTCTAACTTTTTTATTTCAAACTAGCTGAACCCGGTGCGTGCGCTGCTACAATTGCCACTAAATGAAGGAAAATTTAATATAACTGGCACGTTTATGGTTTTTTTTTTCAAAATGAGTTTTTTTTTCTTGAATAAGCAGGAGTTCAAACTTCTATCAAAACATGTTTCTTACCAGAGAAATACACGTGTTTAGGTAACCTGGATAATTCTCATTTTTGGTAGAAATTTTCCCTTCCAGAGAGGGTTTCTCAAACCACCATACAATCATTGCCTTCAAAACCCCCCACATGCCAAATGTGGTTCCATTTGCTTGATTTGTTCTCGAGTTATGCAGAAATTCGTGTTTCCTTTGTATGAGAGACCCCTCTTTCAGTGAGCGGAGGAGTCTCAAATCACAATAGAAATATTTCTTGCCTTCGAAAACCTCCATATGCCAAATTTGGTTCCATTTACTTGATTAGTTCTAGAGTTCTGCAGAAACTTTTGTTTCATTTGTATGAGAGCCAGCCCCCCCCCCTCCAGGAGAGAGAGGAGGGGTCTCAAACTACTGTCGAAACATTTATTGCTTATAAAATCCCCGCAAGCCAAATTTGGTTCCATTTGCTTTATTAGATCTAGAGTTATGAAGAAATTTCAGTTTCATTTGTATGACAGCAACCCTTCTAGGAGAGGGGAGGGGAGGGGTCTCAAACCACCATACAACATTTTTCGCCACCAGAAAACCCCACATGCCAAATTTGATTCCATTTGCTTGATTAGTTCTTGAGATATGCAGAAACTTTTGTTTCATTTGTATGGGAGCCTCCCTTTCTAGAGAGGGAGGGGTCTCAAACTACCATAGAAACATTTCTGGCTTCCAAAAACTTCTGCATGCTAAATTTGGGTTCCTTTGCATGATCAGTTCTCGAGTTATGCAGAAATATGTGTTTCATTTGTATGGGAGCCCCCCTTTTCAGAGGAGGGAGGGGTCTCTCACTGTTTTAAAAACCTTCCCCGGCCCCAAAAAACCCTGCATACAAATTTTCACGCCGATCGGCTCAGCAGTCTCCGAGTTAAATCGTGACAAAGGAAACCCCAACTCATTTTTATTTATTTAGATTTGTAAGCAAAGCTGTGTTGCCATTGATTCTAGAACAATAAAAGAAAAAAATAACAACTTAAAACATAAATAACATTGAAGAAGAGCATCGCAGGTCTACACAAAGTTATTTCGTTCTTAACACGGTGTTTTCAACAAAAGCTTACACCCATAAGCCACAAGGTAAAGGTGAAAACAGCTATGAATCCCAATTTAATTAAACACATGGCGATGGATATATGGCGTACCCAAGTAACACCAGAAACATCTTCTTTGACAAGAATATAAGAAGTTTGTTGTATAAAAGTCGTGAGGATGAAATATCAAACATGTCTAGTCTTGAAAAAGTTTTAAGGATGTTTTTCCACACGTATTCTGTTCAAACGTGGTACCAAAACAGCGAATACATTTTTGTTCTATTATGGTTCGATCAACATAAATTTTACTTCTTGAAAACATCGGTGACTGTTCGTCATCTTACCACTACGAACTATATTAACTCACTTTTGAGTAGCCGTAATTTTGACTGATTTGAGTTAAACGTACATAATTTTGGATTGTTTGGAAATAGCGTGTATGCTAGATGTTTGTAAATATGTTAATAGGTTGCATTCAAGATTAATTTTAAACATGTTTTAACATCCTCATGCAATAGGGAAATTATTCAGAATAGATTGTGAATCCAATACAGTGACGGCTGAAAATATGTTTATTTGAAATACTGGAATAAAAAAAACACTACCTAAATGTAAGATTGTGCTGCCACTCACTGATTCAAATAGAAGCCAAATCGGGCATAGGGGTTTATTCAAATGTAACATAAAGCAACAGTTTGGGAGATTGTTCAGTATTTTTTTTATTAATTGTTACGCTTAATTTGTGGGGGAGTCTTTTGAGATGTAGCTACGAACATCATAAAAGAAAAATTGTATATGTATTTTTCTTCTTACTGACATTACTCTGTTCAATTTCACAACAATAAACGCAGAAAAGAAAAAACGAACATTTGAAAATCAAATGTGTTACTAATGTTTTTACCCGTACTGTAGACTTGTACTGTAGGACTGAAGACTTGGAAAATCACCATGTTGATTTTTGTGGATTCCATAAAGAAATCTCACTATAATTCAATAATTTACGTTTTTCTACGTTTTCTACGTTTTTTAATCCAATCAATGGCGCATGAAATAAGGGAAGGTAAAACGGAAAGTTGCACTGCTAACCTTGAACCGCATATACAATTTTGATACAACTTCCATGCGTAAAGCACTTTTATTTCCAATTTGAAAAAGTTATAAACAATCATCTTTATCGCGTAAAATACCATTAGCTATGAAATCGTTAAGCCATTGAAAAATCTAGTTTACTTTGTTCATACCGTGCTTGCTTTGACAAAACATATCACTATGTTATAAGCATGCTGTTGGAAGCATCCATAGAACATAATATTTGTCTTATGGATGTTCTACAAAACATCTGGTATGTTGAAAAATGCCACATTTATTGCGCTTTTTCGGTTATATGCGTGTATGAAATTGAGTAATTGACGTTAAAAAAAAACATGACCTTGTCGAAAAGGTGTATTATTAACATTAACATGACAGGTGGTGTTACTTGGGTAATAGTTTCAAGTCATAATACAGTAAACTCAACTCCAAAACTTCAGAGTGCTATTCTTTACACTTAAAATTAGCTAAACAATATCCAGAAAGCTTTTCAATGTTTCTCACAAAAGTAACGGTAGCCGAACGTTGCGAATCTGAGAAAAAAAGAAAATTACTGGACAAGAAATTCAAAAAACCTAAAAAAATCTCAAACTTCAAAATGTAAGAAATTAAATGTGGTTCAAAATTAACCGGGTCTAGTTATAAACCGTTCTCTCGAACCATCTTCAGCAGAACAGCTAACTTTACTTAACAAAGGACTGAATTACGCAATAAATTCATCCCCTGACAAAACTAAAATAATCATCTACTTAGAATCAGAAATTAATACTACCTCCTTACACACAAAACAAATCCAAGATATAAGAACCCAAACAGCTAATATCCTTGAAAACACAAACACAAACATAACACATAACAAACAACACACAAAAACACAAAAAAAAAATACTTAAAGAACTCAAAAATAAACCAGTTTATTACTTAAAATCAGACAAAGGCCATTCTACAGTGTAGAAAAAACCCTTAAGGAATGTTAACTAGTTTTTGGAAATGAAATGAGTAATCTCAAAGAATCAAACCCTTCATTACCCAGCATTAAAGGCCTTCCTAAAATTCACAAACCTGGCAATGAAATGCGTGAAATCATCTCAGCTGTCGGATCCCCAACCCAAAAAAAAGGTAAATGGTTAGTCACTGAATTCAAAAACATGCCAAAACAATTTCCCAGTCGATCAATTAAAAACTCACAAAATTTCACAGAACTGACATAGATGTGAAAGAAGATGAAGTTTCAGTTTCTTTTGATGTCAAATCTTTATTCCCTAGTATTCCAGTAAAAGATACCTTAAATTTTTTTCGTAATACTTAAAAGGAATAGAAAATTGGTAACGTAGCTTTATATTTTTCTGCGATTTTTCGTAATACTTAAAAGGAATAGAAATATAATGTAAAACAAAGAAATAATAGGTAGAACTTTGCTCTTCTAAACTGACAATTAGTTTCAGTCAGCTAATGTCCCAACATTATTCTCCCAAAGCAAAGCATAATCCATCGGCAAATGTTACACCCTCTTAGCTGACAAAAGCTGCATCATTTGCAGAACACAGTTTCAACACCCACCAAAAAATCAGCCATCCAACATTCGTGCTTTGCATTTCAGCCGTGAATCAACTTTTGCGCTGATCCTCCCCTCCATCGCCACAGGACCGGCAGGACCGACACTTCCACTACTAGGCCAGGCAACTTGCATTCTCCACTCCCCATCGACTTGAGCGACACAGTTTTATCTAATACCTAATGCCATGTCTGCAACGACGACGATTCCAGAAGCACCACCAATTCTGCCAAGATTTACCCTACCAGCTGGGAAGGGAACAAACGACCATGCAACCAACCAAGCTGGGAGGACACAGAAACAGGATTAATTGCGGGCAATAAATTAGAACGATACACACCAATTGACACGCCTCCCAGAAGCCGTCGGTTGTCGTTGTCGTCGGTGCTATGCTTCCGTGGCACTATCGCCGACTTGGCTTGGACAGCCGTGAATTAGAAAGACTTTCCCCTTGTCTCTCGATGGCCATAGTGGGTACAGTGTGAAAGAAGGACGATCTCGACAAGGATAAACCCTCGGCAAAAACTGAAAGTATGTGTATTAGAGACGGAGGCAGAGATTTCCTGTTATTCTTCCTGGTGCAAGTCCTAACGAACCTCCGTTATAGGACAGAGGAATGGCAGGCAGAATGGATATCAGGGTGCGAACCAACGATGGCAAGTGAGTTTATTAAGGCCACTAGTGAAGAGTGGGTGGTCCTCTGCACCCACTACCCAGTACTACCTCAATAAAACAGAGCTAGAACGAGCAAGGAATGTTAGAAAAGTTGTGAGAATAATTGCTCCACTGGTGCGCACCAACATACTGCTGTCTGCCCTACACTCGCTTACTGCCGAGAAGATTTAGAGTGCATGAATTTTTGCTCTTGGTGTTAATGCAATATAGTGCGGTGAAATGTGCGAGGCTGAAGAACACCTTCCGAGTGGGTGATGGTGTCTGATGGCTGTTAAGTAGATGTTTAATGGAGCTACTGCGGAAATGGGTCTTCCCGTTGAGCTCTCTTCTGTCGAGCTTAAAAAGTCCCAACTAAACAAGAAACAAAATTTCATGAAAAAAACGTTTCAATCTATTTCAGTTAGAGGACAAGTTATCCATCGTTTGCGTTGAAAAGGCTCAGAAACAAGTTTCCAGTACGATATGCGACAGCCAACAACACGCCAAACAAGCGAAACAAAGTACGATTAATCATTGCTCGGGCGATGAAATTGCTGCGAAATTGTTTTTCATGCTACATTTGGTTTCCGGTTTGGGACGACGGGAATCTTGTTCAATGATTCGATTCCCCCAAAGCTATGGAGAAACGGTCTACGAGGATGACGACGACGATGACGTCGACTGTCACAGATGGCTTTGTTTCGACCTCATACTACGCAACGATAAGGGAGCTAACACATGTGCCATAATGCGCTGCTAAGGCAGTGGAGCTTTATGTCGCGTTTTGTATGCATACGATGCCGTGTGGTGGAAGGACACTGTCAAGAAAGGCATGACTGATGTTAGAGATTCATCCATAATGCTATCAACTTGTACACATCATTGAGCCATGCGTATGGCGTTCGTGGAGTAAAATGGAGGAAACATTTTACCAATTGTGCGAAGGATATCAGAGTAGAAGCTGCTATGAACTATGTAGGTTGAGCTTGAGCAAAGCAAGGTATGTGGCGGTTATTCCGAGAGTCAAAGTGAGTTTTGCCACTTGGTGAAGTGTGAAAAAACACTTCGCAGTGACGTGGACTTTCTATTTGATTTGGTCAGAAGAGCCACGTTACTGATAAAAGTCACCTCAACCTTCTATTGGACAAAGTGAGGTAATATCGATTGAACTCTATTTTGTTTACACGAAGTTTATGGAAATTCTCATACAACGTGATGTCGAACGATCAAAGTATGCAGTTACTCATAAAGTTCTGTCCAGTAAGAATCCGGAATCACTTATTGTGTTGCAGCGGCACGAAAAGTGACCGCTGCAAGAATTCTTTTACAGCGGTTTGAAAACCTAAGTGCCCACTTTCTGTGGTATAAATTTCACGGTCTTTCGTGCAGTGAATCAAAAGTTATTTCAGATAGAAGCCGAGAGGAGAGAAAAAAATCTGCACACCCACGTTGATAATCGAACGCAGTCCGCAATAAAAATCGCAAAAACGTGGAAAATCGCCAAATCAACGGTGTGTGATGTGCTCAAACGTTTCAGGGAGCCAAAGAGTGTGGATCGAGTGCCTCAAGGTAAGCGTCGTAGTGGAACATATGACCGCAAGCTGAACCAGAGGGTATTGAGAACCGTCAGAGCAAACCCTGGACTATCAGATAATGAAATCGCACAAAAATACGCTGCTGCTCGCAGTACCGTTCGAAGAATTCGTTTGCGAACAGGATATCGTTTTTATCGAGCCAGCAAGCAACCTTTTTTTTTTTTTTTAATCTTTATTTTACGTCGGCCTATTTCCTCACATGGTGACAATCACCGACGCCAGGAAGACGACTCCACCACCTGGACCCTACCTAACGACTCATGAATATGAACCGGGACCAACGGCTTTACTTCCCTTCCGAAGGAAGACGTGACCAGATTTTTTCGCCTCAGAAAAACCACCGACGTCGACTGGGATTGAACCCAGACCCACTGGGGTGCCAAGTAGCAGTCACGCTTTACCACTACACCACCGACGCCGGCAGCAACCAACCTAACAGAACGTTGAAGCAAAGTTTCGCCACCGAAAATCGAGCCCGGAAATTGTACCAGCAGGTTTTGACGAAGTACCAAGCATGCTTGCTCATCGGCGATGAAACTTACGTCAAAATGGATTTCGGACAGCTTCCTGGCAAAAAATTCTGCATGGCGACGGCACGAGGAGATGTTCCTGTACGTCAATCTGTTACCGAGATACAGATGGTTTTATAATATTCCGGATTCTAAACGGACATAGCTTTAGCTAACGCCTTTCGTTTTTGCTGCTGCTGATTATATTTTATGCTTAAAATGCACTCCAAAAGAAACTAATAAAAAAACGTTTGCATTAAAAAAATTGACCAAAATTGCCAATTTTTCATGGATTTAACTTCACCCGCATTGACGAAACTACCCATGCAGGATCAATCATAGTAATCCATGAGCCAGCAGACAAAATTTGACAGATCTATCAGTCGAACTCTAAAGCTTGCTTGAGATAGAATTGGAACAAAAACAATTGCCTGTATTTCAGTTATTTATTATTGAATTCAAGATCTTTTTTTATACAAATGTAGCGTTTTCTTCATACTTTTAAGAAAAAATACGGATAAAATTATTCGTCACGGTTTCGAAGGAATTCTCGTATTTTTCCTGTAACACGGCTCATTAGGCGGCGCACACCTTCTTCGTCCATCGTTTTAGCTATCTTATTCCACCAGGTCTTCATCTGATTGATGTCTTTGACAACCTTTTCCTTTGCCTTGAGTCTCCTCTTCATGATTGCCCAGTATTTCTCAATAGGGCGGAACTGGGGGCAGTTGGGTGGGTTAAGGTTTTTCGGAACAACCTGGACCCCTTTCTCTGCATACCATTCTTGAACGACTTTGCTGTAATGACAGCTTGCCAAATCTGGCCAAAATATTATGGGATGATCGTGGGATCGAATGAACGACAAAATTCGTTTTTGGAGACACTCTTTTTGGTATAGTTCCGACGTCATTGTCTTATTTGTAGAGAAAACTTTCGTTTTTTTGCCACAGCTGCAAATGCCCTGCCAAATCATGAATTTTCGTGCAAATTTGTAGGCAAAAACAAATTTAAATTTGGCTGGAACATCCCCCCGAGCCGTTGCCAAGTAAAATTTTTGACCTGGGATTTGCCCGAAGTCAGCCTTGACATAGGTTTCATCGTCCATCAGAAGACACCCGTCGAACTTGGTCAGCACCTGGTCGTAAAGCTTCCGAGCACGGATTTTGGCTACACTATTCTGTTTTATGGTCCGATTTGGCTGTTTGCTAGCTCGATACGACTTGATTCCTTCCCGGAGTCGAGTTCTCCTCACGGTACTATGGGCAGCACCGAATTTTCTGGCCAAATCACGGTCCGACAGATTGGGATTCCTCTTAATCGTCTTCAAAATCTTACCACGCAGTTTCCGGTCGACAGTTCCACTCCGACGATTGGCTTGAGGCTTCCGAATCGTCGTCAATGTTTCCTCATACCGTTTGATAACGCGCCATACGGTATTTCTGGGCAATTTCAGCTGTTTAGCTAGCCTAGATGCAGACCACAATGGATTTTCCAAATAACTGTGCACAATTTTTTCCCTTCTTTCGGCTTCCATGTTGATTGTTTACAAAGTACAGTTGATTTGCGGAATGTCAAAAATACATACGTGAAGCTGACAAAATTCCCGACACGTGGGCGCCAAGAACTTCCAAATCCGTCCACCAGGAGCGCCACAATATGAGCAAAAGTTTGTTCCAATTCTAAATGAAGCAAGCCTTAACCGTGATGGCAAAAACAATGAAGCAACTCCGTTCAGAAGTGTGCGCGTTCAAAGGACGGCACCCTGCCGCGTCGAAAACGGACATCGTGCGGCATTTTGTGGACGCCGGATACACCCGTTCCGGCCTCTACAACATCTTGGCACTATTAGACAACAATTAGAGCATCGAAAGAAAGTCCAGTTCCAGACGGCCGACGACCCTGAGCTGTCCAAAGGAAGCTTTCATTTTTATCACCATCTGAAAAAAGTCCATTCTTTTAATGGAAACGCAAGGTGCAACTTATGGTGGAATCCAAATATTTTTTTTAAATAATTTGACATCCAAGTGACAGATCACCATGTTTGTTTACGTTTAAGAAACGTCAGTCCAGTGAAATTTTTACAATGAACCACTTTGCATTACAGCAACGTGCTGAAATTGTGAAAATTTATTTTCAAAAAAAACCTCTCTTACGTTGACTCAACGCACATTCAGAGCAAAGTATCGAAGTATCGATGAAGCACATTTCACGCTGTGTGGCGTTGTTAATACGCAAAATACCCACTTTTGGGGCACTGGAAACCCTCAAATGATTTTCGAAGATCCGTTGCATTCCCCCAAAGTCACTGTTTGGTACGGTGTTTGTGCTGTGCGGGTCATCGGCCCGTACTTCTTCGAAGACGATAACGCCGCCACGATAACGGTAACGGTGTCATGGTGACTATTGGCTCCAGCAAGTTGCCCGTCTAATACTGGATTTATTGCGTGCCATATGCCCCAAGCGATTGGTATCGAACTAAGGTGATTTTGGCTGGTTGCACCAGACTTTTTCCAGTGGGGATAGTTGAAGGGAAAAATTAATTCCGATAAACAGCTCTCCAACAACTTAAGGCCAAAATACGTAGAGAAGTTTCAAGCCATTCAACCTGAAACACTCGAAAAAATCATGGAAAATGCCGAAAAACGGGTCGATTTTTGCGTGGCATCCAGAAGTGACCACGTGGTGGATGTCAGCACATCAATTTTATTACATCAAAAAGTAACCAATTGTTAAGGACTCAATTTCAATAAAAAAAAAGAAACATTTCTTTAAAAAAAAAAACCTTTGGTTGTCAAACGGTTAAAAAAAACCATCAGATACCACTGTAAGATAATCCTTGTAAATTCACTTTATTTATGTAAACTTATTAATCCAAATTTTTATTCTGTATTCCACTGACTGCCTGACTGCCAACTGACGAGAATATGCAACGGTAAATTTGAGAATTTCCAACCAAACAAACTCGATTTTAAGCAGCTTCCCGGTCAAAAGTTTTGCATCGCGACTGAACGTGGGGATGTCCGGGAAGTTCCAGTTCGTGTTTGCCGACAAGTTCACGAAGAAGGCTATGATTTGGCAAGTGATTTGCAGTTGTGCCCTGAAAACGGAACCATTCGTCACATCCTCGACGATGAAATCCCAAGTTTACATCGTAGAATGCCTGAAAAAGCGTGTATTGTCGTACATCCGCAAGCATAGCGGCAAAGTCATCTTTTGGCCCGATTTGGCCAGCTGCCACTACTCCAAGGTGGTTCTGGAGTGGTATGCTTCCAATAAGATCGATCTAATGATGCTAGTGAATTCTCCGAATCGCTCGGAATTTCGACCAATCGAAAAATACTGGGCAATTTCAAAACAGCCACTTCAACGAAGCTGCGAGGCAGAAAAGTGCTGATTCCTTGTCCGTTTTCACTGTGCCGGCACTGATGGGCTCCATCAAGAGGAAGGTTCGAGATTTCGTTCGAACTGGAAAAATGTAACCATTTCATGCTGTAACTTTGAAGTCTTATTAAAAGTACTGTAAAGCTACTATTAATGAACTTTAAATCAAATCCAAACCATCACCGATGTTAACATGAGTGCGTTTTCTTATTGCTGATTAAAAGTGACACGTACGGCGCTTATTACCCATGTAGACGACACCACTTTTAAACGATAGAGCTTGCTCATCCTCCATCGTACAAGCCATCGTAATGAAGAGTGAGTAATTCTCCGCTGTTAATTCAATAATTTAAGCAACTTGTCACGTTGATACAATTTAAAATTCATTTTATGCATGTACTTATTCAATTGTGCCGTCATGCACCTGCCCCTGCCCTACATTCTCGTTCTCAGTTGGCCATCCTTCATCCTTTGTTTCATACTTTCCATCCGGAACGCTGTGAGAAAAATCCTGCTGATGGCAGACAACATAGAAAACAACGCTGCTATGCCGGCGAGTGTCCTCCTGGCATGTGTGCGAATCCTGGTTCATTTTGTTCGCTTATGTGAATGTGGGCGACAACAATACACAAAACAAGGACCGCTGCTGCAATCCTCCTTAATTAAATATAAAAAGTTGGCCATTATAAAATGCTACCCTTTCGATATATTTTTGCACGTTTCTAGTGGTGAAGGAGTGGGAAAAATAACGAAAAAAAATGTGTTCCCCATACGCTTTCGTTCGGCTGAGGCATGTTATGCTCTTGTTTTATCCACTGTAATTAAAGATTTTTCACAGATTCAGTCTAGATTGATGGCAAAGTATCATTAATCACGTTTTGATGTGCAGACTTTTAATTATGTTTAACGCCAATTGAGCTACGAAAGGGTAGCTTCGCGTAAAAGTATTTTAGCTGGCAGTTGATCTCCTACTTGATTAATTAAATGTTGTTGTTTTTTCTGCTTCTACTTACAGGTAATCATAACATCGTGTTGTTCGGACCGGGAGGAAGGAAGACGCCCGACTAACTCTGGTTTGTCTGCCAACTAAATTGAAATCGTTTCAGTAGAAAAAATAACAATAGAATGTCACTTTGAACATTTACCTCATGGTGTGTAAAACAACGAAAAACCAATTCAAAAAGTTTTCTTTTGATTAAAAAATAACATGTTTTCGTAAAACTAAAACTAAACTCATCTTGCAGTTGATCTAAGGGTTCTATGATTTAATTTCCTCGGGCCTTTCTTTTTGTGGTATGTTGGAAACATTCCTGATTTAATTGTGTGTGTATTTGCGTTGACAAGGTGACAGACCAATTGACGTAATCCAATCGGACAATAAAGCGATTAACCTCCAACAATAACCGTTTTCCCGATCCTGTGATAGCACGAGATGTTGTAAAACAGTCTATTTGATTCGACGTATTCAACTGATTTTTCTCTCTCTTTTTTACGATTAGCTTGGTAGAGCTGTTTTCGCCTTATTCTCATTAGTTATCATATTAATTAGGTTTCCGCGTAATGATTACGTGAAATTTTTGAAACTTTTGGTAGTTTTAGTTCTGTTATTATTGTTTTAATATTGCAATCTTCATCAAAAAAGGTAGAAAAGTTTTTGAAATGAAGCCGGAAGAGCCAAGGATGCATTTAAAAATTCCAAATCATTTGCATCGTGTCATAGTAAAAAGAAATTAAGAGTCGGATCGGAAAAATAAGGAGCTGAACCACCAATCGAAAAAAAAAAGGAACTGGAGAAAAACATCCTCTCAGGAGCGGTACATCGCTTACATCCTCCTCTACGACGGCAATGAAATATTGTGGACCTGGAAGGGTTTTTAAGTCCTCTTTGACATAGGTCTCGTCGTCCATCAAAATACATGCATCCGGTCGCTAAAAAACTCGCAAATACAATTTTCGGGCCCTTGTTGCGGCGCGTTGCTTCTGTTCTGCACTTTGTTTGGCGGTTTTTGAAGTGTCCCAAACCTTAATTTTCACGTCTTTTTCTATGCGCGACATTTTGGAACCGAAGAATTTAAACCGTGCAAACAAGTAAACAAACTAAAGATGACAGTCAAACGCACAGCATGCTATGATGAACACATTAAAACCATCACACATACACGCGTACAACGCAAATGTATGTGGATAGCTTTTTTTCAATACATTCCTTATTGTAGTATATCCCATATTCTTTGTTTAGTGCATGCCATGTTAATCACTATTGAGAAATGATGAAGTTTATGGATTTGTTAAAGTTTTAATTAAAACTTTCCGCTAATTAGACACTTTGATGAAAAAGAGTTCTTTTTTAACTTAATTTTAACTTTTTAGTTAACCAAAACTTAATTCATCGCAAAAACAGCATACAACGCTATCGATACCATGCATCAAAAGCTTAATCCTAATGATCTTAAGCTGTTAAAAGCAATAAAATCAAATGGAACATGAGAATTCACATGGACAAAGACTATTCAATGTTCTCGTTGTTTAAAGTTCATCATTGGTGGTTAGATCCGAGGCTTGTTATTTTCAACATGGCTTAAAATGAACAAACGACAAAAATATGTTTCTCTAACAACAAAACAAAATTAACCGGTTTGAAGGTATTCAAATAAGGTTCAGTTCAGCAACTGATTATTTAGTGAGAAAAGGAAGACCATTATTCTATACTATGATCAAAAAGTACTGGGAATGTGTATTTAAAATTCACCACGCTCGACAGATCCGGATATTTTTTATGTCTTAGGTTGGGAATTGCCATAAGTTAGAAATTTGAGCGTGGTCGAATCATTAGTGTTTGTTTGGCACTTGTTTACATCATACATTTTTTTTTTTGTGTTTTGTTGTATTTAGCCATAAACAATTTTGCTAAGCAAACATTTTGTTTGAAATGTTGTGCTTCCAACGAAATTTCTAGGAATCGCTAAAAATGTTGCAGATAGCCTTTGGAAATCCTGCTCTTTCGGAAACCAGAGCATACGAAAGGTATAAAGAGTTCAAAAATTGTCGTAAAGTGGTCGTATAATTGCCTCATTTCGGGCACCCTTAAACAACTTTTGGCAATTATTAAGAAAGTTGTGCATGAAAATGATCATGCAAGCCTTTGAGAGATGGCTAGTGATCTCAACGCAACACGTTCAGGACATTTTTGTTGATATTTTAGGCATTCAACGCGTGACCGCATGGTTTGTTCGCATGAGCATGAGCATGATTGACCGCCCAAAGATGCTACTCCGTTATTGTCAGATCAGCTTTATTTACACAAAGAACCAACAGATGATGTTTGGGACTAACATACATCCCCAATGTGTAAAAACGGGTGTCCCATTATGAGGCAATACCGGCGCCGGCCGTGCCTGAATGCTTGTCAAGTAGGGAATGGGAAGGAACGTGTTGACGTGATACTTGCTTTGAAGGAAGCTGAGAAATCCTCTGCTCTTCCATGAGAAATCGCTGGGATGTTGGATAGTTGGGAGAAGGTTAGCAGCACGGGTCGTTTCGGTTAATGATACACTGAAAGTTGTAACTATCCGCCAAAAGCATGAGACCTCTCCTCCATGCAACAGAACATCGAACGCTAGTTGCACCGCACCCCGAATAGTCCGGCATGACCTAATCACCGTAAACTCGTAAATAATGGTGCTCGCTTTATCTTCCTATGTAGGTAATAGTTTCACAAAAGCACGTTTTTTTCTGAGCCCCCTTTTCTGTGGATATCCTGCAAATAGATATAAGACAAGCTGGGCCGCCCCTCCGATTGATGGCCCATCATAAGATTAGTAACTGATATTGATTCTATTGATTCCTACGCTCATTAACCGGGGGAGACTTGGTCTTATACCGAATGCTTTCCTTATCTCCAATCCGTTCAACTACTTGCAATATTTTGTGATTTATTGGGTGGAACATTACAATTAGAGAAAATTCTAAGCAGTCAGTTTACAAAAATTTGGCAGATCGACAGATAATCGGTGGGTGAGTGACCAACAGGTATTTCAAGATGCTAGAAGTGTTTTTTAAAATAAAAAGTTATAAAACATTTAAGACTGATATTTTAATTACCGAATATGTAAGGAATTTGTAGGGCTACCCCAATATTCAAAATTTCAAATTCTTATCGTAACTTATCAATCAAACAAATGTTATACCAAAACAGTAATCGAAGCAAACCTTCAGGAACCTCTTGAGGAATCTCTATCCAACGATTAACAAGTATGTGAGTCTTTGGTTGTTGTTAACGCTATAAACATTTTTAATCAATTGGTAAAACCTACCGTGTTAAATTTAAATAAAAAATAAGCTCATTTCAACTATCAATTTGTACAAAGGTGCACAACTGATTCTAAGATTCGAAGAATTTAATAATTGGAATGTAAAGAAAAAATAATGAATAGTTTAATTCTATGCAAAAGGACGCGTAATCAACGAAATTGTTTGCAATCTTTCATGCCGCATACAACAATGTTCGCAATTCTTTATACAATAGGCTAGATTCAGGCGTTATCTGGCCTCGCCTTACATGAAATATCCCATTATTTTCAAACAAATCTAGCCTTCCCTTTATGTGCATTAGATTACGCAGAAAATTCAATGTTTTTTTTATCTGTGCATTATCTCTTGCATCTATCAATATCGGAAAAACTGACAATGTAAAATTCAATGATTAGAATTAAAAAAAAGTAGTTAAAATATTCAAAACTAAAAAGATTCCTAAACCATATCAGATTACTAACGCTTTTGAATCAGCTTTTTATAGAAAAATGCGTTTATGCAGCAAAGTTAAAATTGTTAGTTGTTTAACTTCACTGATAAAAAGAAACATTGAATTTTCTGCGTTATCTAATGCACATAATGGGAATACTAGATTTGACGGAAAATAATGGGATATTTCATGTAAATTTAAGCCAGATAACGCCTGAATCTAGCCTGTTGTATGAAAGATAGCAAACATTGTTGTATGGCACATGAAAGATTGCAAACAATTTCGTTGTTTACGCCTCCTTTGGCTTGGAATTAAACGAGAGGAAATTTTACGCAACTGTTAAAATTAATTATTTTTTTCTGTGCAGACTACTATTTTTCAGATTTGATATTTGCAGACGAGTTCACATGTGTCGACTGGTCATATAAAATCTTGCCGGCTTCGTTGAATTTGGCTGTGATTCATAAAACCCATCACACATTTTCACTGCGATTTCCACAGTCACACATAATACCAGGGGGTGCGACTCTATCTCAGATGTATGATATTTTTTGTTATGCTTTTGTGCGATGTGCGCACGCTTAGTAGATAGAGGGGAAGATTTTAAAGATTTTGATGAAGATTTTAAAGATTTACTGCAAAAAGATGCAGCACGATGCAAGTAGATGGATTAAGATTCACAAGCTGAAACAAGATTTTTCACAGATTGATTCGCTAGGGTGAGATTTTTCGATCATCTTGTATCTGGATTTAGATGTGTCGCACCCCCAGTATAATACTGTTGTTTACGCTTGCAATTAAAAGAGGGGAAATTTTACACGTCTGTGAAATTCATTATGTTTTTCTGTGTGGTACAGGCATCGGGAGCACTAGATCAGTAACTGTGGAAGTGCACTACACGGAGAAACCAAACTATCCAAAATTAAGTCATTTTCACTCATCTTGACAGCTAAGTAAAACCGGTCATAATTGAGTTATTCACAAAGTATCCAATTTTGAGTAATCTGAATAGACTCTGTGGTGAGTGAAATTAACTGTCGTAAGAAAATTGACTTCACAGTAAAAATAATCCAAAATTGAGTGTTATTTATCTGAAAGTATTCGGAATTGCTTTAGTGAACTTTCGTTCACAAAATTTAATAAAAGAAAACTTATAATTAAAATAAAACAATATTTTTATGAATACTCGCTTACATTTTCGGGTACATTAAAACATTTTATTAGTTATATGAAGTAATATGATGCCCTAAAACTAAGCTGACTCGAACTCCCTTAGGCGCAATGTAAGCTCTGTTACTTTAGTGCTCTCGGAACATTGTTTTATATTCCATAGTTTTATGGCGGTGAGATCATACAGTTTCATAAGTAGAACAGGGACATTTATTCCGATTACAGAAAATAACTTCAGTAAGATTTCCACCGCCAGTTCTCCTGATGTTCCGCACGCAACGAAATGATTTGTAAAAACGACAAATAGTTCGCCTTTTTTAAATCTTTCAGAGCAACACACGATGTGAGGAGGGTCCTTGCGATGAGCGGCTACATAGTTGGTTACGGTACTTATGCTTGAATCATCTTGTTCCTGTAAAAAAAGAAAATCAAGCTTAAACTTTTTTGAGCATCAGAAGGATATTAGTAGTTTATGTTGTAGTATCACAGATTCAAATCAATGGACGCATTGTTTGAACACAATGAATTCAACGATTTTGCAGTCTCTTTGGTATGCTTAACACATGTAATAAAAAATAATGTAGATACAAATTAAACTCACCTTTGCCCAACTAACTTATGGCATAGCCAAAAACTCTTCGAGAGAAACTCCTTGGTTTATTTGTTTTTTCATAAATCGTATGGCGCCACGAATATAAACTGGAAATACAATTTAGACTTTAAAATACATAAAAAGGATTTTAACTTGGTGATCCCGAGAAACTCTAATTTTCTTCTGATTTCTCATATCGAAACTGCATTGCACGTAGTGTTCAGATATGACCCAGGCGTGTACTTTCATGTAACCTATTTGCAATGCAATATTCTGCATTGAATCATCTTCAGTTGGTGTAAAAGAAGGCGGAAGTTCACATTCGGAAGAGCTTCCGTTGTCTTTATCCATGGCGCTGGGACGATTATGTGACATGAAAGGTTTCTGGAACTTATTGAAAAAACTAAAAATTGACCCACACTGGGGACATCTTAGCGGTATGCTTGATTTTTTGCTTGTGGTGATTTTGTGCACCGAACGAATGTGTTTCTTCAGCACCTCGAAGTTGCCATTGATGGTTTCTTCACACCCATCAACGCAGCAATTCGTTCCTCCAAAGCGACAAAAATTAAAATATGCACTCGAATAATAGAATAATTACGAGTTCTTTCTAAACTGAATCTCCCAAATTTTTTACACTCTATTCAACACCGATTTTGTTGGTAACTTACCGGTTAACTTTTTGTAGCTTCCCGAGTCCACAACTTTCTTTATTTGCCCCATCTCTTCTTAACTCCGGGCGGTACGAAACGATGAACGAAATTCACGTCCGCTTTACAACACAGTTGTTTATTAAATGGCGAACAAAAATTTGCAGCCAAAACAAACTGACAGCCTAACACTCCGATTTGGATACTTTCGCGAAAACGCCTCGCACGTACGTTGAAAACTTACTACTATAAAAATACCTTATAATGTGTTAAATTCACTTTATTCATAACACTTCGACGTTGAGTTAAAACTACCTACCAGTGAGTTCAAAATTCTATCCAAAATAGTAGTCTTATGAGAGTACTTAGTTTTGAGTACTATCACACTTGATTTTGGATAGTTTGGTTTCTCCGTGTAAGTTGAGAACAAGCTGTGAGCTAATTGTGAAAACAATAAGCTTGATTCCAAGAAAGAAGAAGAAAACATCGCAAACGTAAACAATGGCTTCTTCCGCAAATTTCTTGAAAATGTAAACTCGCTCAAGTAAACTACCACTACTATTATAAAGGGGAACTCCTCTTCTGTACAATGATCGTGATAATTCACTTTGATTAATTTAGAATTCTCGAGAAATTCTCGGAAGAAGCCATTGTTTACGTTTGCGACATTGGCCCTTATGAAAACTCCATGCACAGAGAAACCAAACTATCCAAAATTAAGTGATTTTCACTCAACTTGACAGCAAAGTAAAACCAGTCATAATTGAGTTGTTTACAAAGTATCCAATATTGAGTATTTCGAAAAGACTCAGTGCTGAGTGAAATGAACTGTTTGTGTAACAGCGAATCTACAGTAAAAATAATCCAAAACTGAGTTTTATTTTTTTGGAAAATATTATTCGAGGATTTGATTTAGTGAACTGTCTTTAGCTAAATTCAATAAACGAAAACTAAAAATTCAAATCAAACAAAATGTATTTTATTTATTGGTAAATTCTCGGGTACATTGAAACATTTCATTGGCAATTTGATTAAATCCACTACTAGTTCATATTGAAACGAGTACTTTTCGTTTGTCATGAAACGATTTACAAGGGACATGGCATGCCGCTGACTCCAAAGAACGATCGAGAAAAGCCCTGAAAGAAACCTCTGGACCTTCTTTTCAGGAAGTGACTCAGTTCCGTGATCATCTCCATGAACTTTGCTAAACTACTGGATTTTCACTAATATCCCAAGTAACCACGAGGTTATAATAGCTTGCATATAAAGGGCATATGCATTACGTCTAGTGCATCATTGAAGTTGGATTAAAGCTGTAAACGGCCCCACTAAGATCGAACTAATGCTATATCATTTGTTATGCCATAAAACATTGCTAAAATAGCATTATTGCATTGGTAATGTATCATTGCATTGGTTATGCATTATTACATTCTTAAAGCTAATCTAACGCTTCATTACTTGACAACTGTTGAATTGATGCGATCCCGCATTAATGATGTTGATTTTGGGTTGAATAAGAGCAATAATATAATGCTTGTGGTTACTTGGGATAGTTCTCACTTCATCCAAAGCCACTAGAATTAGAAATAGCAATCGAATAAGTGAAATTATTACACTTACCGGTTATTTTTTTGTAACGGGGTTTCCAAGTCCAGAATTTTATTTAATTGATCCATTTCAATATCCACAACGCGTAAAATTTTAAACACAAATTTGCTTCCGCCTAACAGCACCGTTGTTGGTTAAACGGCGATCAAAAATTTTCAACCAAAGCAAAGTGGCAGCCCAACACTCCGATTTGGATTGTTTCGTGGAAGGCGCCTCGCACGTATACTGAAAACATACTACTCTTAAAATACCTTGCTCTGCGTGAAATTTACTTTTTCAATTTAACTTTAAGATTGAGTTAAAGCTACCTACCGGTGAGTTTGGTTTCTCCGTGTGTCGATTTATTTCCTGATGTCATTTTCAACAAAGCCATACTAGGTATCTGTCGGGTGCAATAATCGGTTGAACCATCATTCTTTCGCAATGGCAACGACAGCGAGAGGCGTACGCATTGTTTTGATGGATTCCACGACAAGTGCATCTCCAGCTAACATATGCTAGGGGTGTAAATTGCCAGTCAGATTATTCCTACAAAATACATTCAAACAAGCTAGACGTCACACGGTGGATTCACATCTACGAAACCATTCCAAAGGATCAACTTCTCCGGTGGTCTGCATTGTCGCTGCCGCTGTGATGGTCACCATGGGGAATGGAAAAAGTTCACTCCGACAAAACAAATTGCTCTGAGGCTTAGCCCAACGGAAACGGATGACGCCCACGACAATCCGACGATGCATAACGTGGTTTAACAAATGGAAGAGTTATGATGCTGGTCGGCAGCAGTCGGACGGATCAACAGAATTTCTAAAACTGTACGTGGTTAGACAGCTATCCTGATGACGACGAATTATGTGGCACAGCATCCACGCTTCATCAAGATGATAATCAGGAAGTATGATTACTCCCGGGATGGATTTGCACTTCTAGCGTTGGATGACATTATTGAGTGACAATTAGCGTTGCACAGAAGAAACCTAGTCGGCAAGAGCACGATTCACCAAGCTGAGTATTATTGTGCTTGCCACACAATATACAAGTTCATGCATTGCTGTTGGCATAGAAAGCTCTCAATTAAAAACCGTGGAAGTGCCTCCAGATTACCGAGTTGAGAGCAGGCAAAAACTTGTAGGAAAGATCATCAATGCCAGTCAAAAGAAGAAGACGAGTAACAAGAGCTCATAAAAAACACACATCAACATAGAATGACAGTTGTCTACGTCATTAAATATTTTTTAGTAGATTTAGCATAACACCTATCGACACAGTGAGCCGTGCACAAATTTTTCCGGCGCCGTTGTATCATGTTAATCATGTTAGGGTGAAATTCTACCCAAAAATAAGTAATTTGTACCAATCGGTAGGATCACATGATCATAACCAACGTTGGCTTCCCACACTTAACTGCTCCGCTGGGTACTTGGATGTCCTTTTGTAGGCATGGATGTCCTTTTGTTTGACTAACATTTTGTTCGGAGTTATATATTAAGATGATCGATTTTTTGTGATGTCGTTCGACATAACCGAAGCTTTATCCAATTAACAAGAAATTTTTAATTTCTGGATTGACATCAAGTGTGAAAATTTCAATGTTCGTTTGCTCAACGCCAACAATTGCGATACACGACGATACAGTAATCGTAACAAGAATAAACGTAATGCTTAGAAATAGTTATTTATAGTCGTCTATAAGGCAAGCCTGTATTTAAAAAAAAAAAAGGGGTTAACCCAAGAGAAGCATCCTGTCACCTGGGTTAAAGCTAGTTTTTTTTTTAATATCTTTATTATAGTGATTATCTTTATTATAGGATGTGTATAAGTAAGGTCTGTATCCGCAATAATCCGGACACCTCGAAACACGAATAAAACATTAATTTCGCATTATATTTCCGTCGTAGTTGTTTATTCCAGATTCATGGGATGTGTTTTAACAATTCGTGAAGACAAAACATAGTTATTCGGTATTTGCATACAATTTTCGAACTTTGCGCTTAACTCCGTCCATTAGGGTTTGTACAGACTCTTCAGAATTTGTAGAAGCCGTCTTTGTCCAAATTTGCTGCAAGTGATTGATGTCTTTGATTCCTTGCTTCTTTCCAGAAAGCTTCCGCTCCATCAGAGCCCAATATCTCTCGATTGGTCGTAGCTCTGGATAATTTGGCGGGTTTGAGGTTTTTGGTACAATGTTCACTTGATTTGCTTGGTACCACTCCATCACAGTTTTAGCATAGTGGTATGAGCCAAATCGGGCCAGAACAAAGGTTTTTCTTTGTAACTTTTGATGAAGGGTAGCAATCGCTTCTGCAGACACTCTTTTTGATAGATCTCCTTGTTGATTGTGCCTGTAGTGACGAAAGATTTACTCGTTTTGCCACACGTGCAAATTGCTTGCCACACAAGGTATTTTTTGGGAAATTTCGATGCCTTATTCGTTCTGAAATGCTCAGCTGTAGCATTTCTGGCCATAGCAGAATGAAAAGCCAGCCCTGGAAGCTGCATGAAATCCTCCAGGACATAAGTTTCATCGTCCATAACAACGCATGAAAACTTCGTCAAATATTAGCAGTACAAACGTCGAGCCCGTGATTTTGCTGCCAAGTTCTGTTTGAGGTTGCGATTTGGAACTGTTTTTACTTTGTACGACTTAAGTCCCAAACGTTGTTTTGATTTTTGGACAAAACCAGGCGACATCCCTACTTTACGTGCCACCGTTCGAATGGATAGATTTGGGTTTTTCGTTAATATCCTTTTCACCTTTCGGTCCATGACAGGATCAGCGCGTCCAATGTTTTTGTCACTTCTCGGTTTTTCTTTCGTCGCCATCTTGAATACTAATCATGAAATGTAAACATCAATCATAGTCTTTTTCATCATAGACTCTCAGCTATACCACAGTGAAATTTTTCATTCCTACGTGCAATATTTCAAAAGTTACAATGATTTGAAGGTGTCCGAATTAATGTGGATACAGACCTTACTTTTTGTTTGTCCTGATGCAAGAGAATTTGGAGAGTTGATAAGTTGGGCTTTCAGAGCGTTCCAACAAAATTAAAATATGTCCGCTCGTTCTATGTCGCAATTTCTTACTTTCTAATCCGCAATAAATCATTATTTGATGAAGATGTTTAGTATTCGACGCATTTTATGTTACCAAAGCATGTATTAGTATATTTTACATTTAATTGAACAGCTCTCATCTTCCAAATTCAATTGAATATATACGGAACTCACCACATGGGTGATGAAATTAAATTTCACTCAACACTATGATCACCAACCAGACCCATCCAATCAAGCTCATATCACATCCAAATGTGAATTACGCTATTGATTCGTTCGGAATGATTTAGGGAAGGGAATTCAAACGTGAAACGAACTCGCTTGACCATTGCTCAGCATTCTAGCCAGACTGAAGTCGAAACAAAAAAAAATCCCAACCAATGCTCCACTACCCAAAACGAGTGAAAAACCGTCAACCAAGAAAATGGAACGCAAAATGAGCAAACGTCACCCGTCCGAACCAGCAGAAGCAGCAGTTACCGCCGCTGGAAGCACAGCATCAACATCAGCAAAAAGGACCGTAATATCCATTTCAATGTAATTTCACACTTGTCTTCATGGGGATAAAATGCGGAAAAGCTTCTTTTTCTCACTTTTCACCCATTCTCGGATTTTCAACTCCTTCCTGGTATCGCCCTCATGGTACTGTAATTTGCACATAACAATCCCCACAGAATCCGAGTCAGCAGCAGCATCAAGCCAGCACGTGTATCAACAAAGAAGGAAGGTCGATCCATGCATCCGAATGACACGATATAGGGTCACCGCAGAACGTGTGGGTGGTCATGATGGTCATGAAAATAAATAAAAAGCATAAAGAAGAAATGGAATGGCAAGGTAAACTTAGTGCTCTTTTACGCGGTACCATGATTTTTATTTGAAATTTAAGCAACTACTCTGAGACGGGTCCTCCCTTAGCTTAGTCGGCAAAGACGCAGTTCCAAAGCTAGATCATGCTGGATGTGGCTGGGCTCAATACCTGGTTCTGGTTCTACGATAGGAAAATTTCTCAACTTTCAGATAATAGAGTATGATTGTACTTGTCACAAAAAAAAATATTAATGCATAAATGGTAGCGGCATCAAAATCTCTCGATTAATAACTGGGGAATAACATCTAGAACAATGCGTTGATCTCAGAATTTGAGCTTATTGTAACCATCTTTTGCATGGAACTCACCTAATTCTGTCTCAATAATAGATTTGTTTGATAATAGAGTAACACCTCCTTTACTGCAATATTGATTATGAAAACATAGATTCTTTTAGTTTTTAATGGCTCATTGTTATATTTTTTATTGAAAGATTGGACATTTTTACATTTTTTTTTGATTACGAAAACAGCCCTTGAAAACAGATTATGTTATTAGTGAAGTTTTCGTGCAACGCAGTAATCTGCATTGTATCAGTATTGTGCAATCTTCAAGAGGGTTATTCGTGAAATAAAAATTTGATTTTCCATGTCCGCAAGTAATCAGCCTAAACATTGCATCCTAACTGATACGAGTGGAACGCATACTGTGTGTGTATGTATCTACCCCTTTACCACCAAATTGTAAAATTGATTTATAAGACCATATAAGACAATACAATACTTCCACGTGATATCAACTCATATTATGATTTATTTCTCAAAATAATGTGCAATAATCCCAATGAAATCTGTTGGTTGAACATATGTGATAATTGTGAAGGCACGGAAAAACTTGGTCAAGACCTCATTTCTCTTCCTAGTGAAAATCATTTTTTTAACGTAGGACAACGTTTCTCTTTTCTATACCGGGTGTCATTTCAAAATTTTGAAAAATGAGAGCGTTACGCAAAAGTGAAAGGTTTTTGAACGCTAATAATTTTCGTTTGACTGAACATAATGACTTTATTTATGCACCATTTGATCAGAAAAACTTACAATTTTTTTGGATTAAAATTTCAATTGAGTGCTATTTGTATAAGTAGTTCAATGTTTTACTTAAAAATGACCTACTATTGCTCCCATACAAAACAGTATACGAACAGGTTGAAAATATAGTTTTCCCTTTCCGGGTCCTCAAAAACGGGTAATAAATGGTTCAAATTGTCTTCTTCTTTTTATTTCACTAGGTTTCATTCCATGTTTAATAAATCCATAGCCACACCCCTCAGCTGCAAATTTATTTTGCTTTGTTGCCGGTGTCTGGTTTTATAACTGAAGCTCGTCCCCTTTTATGAAATTTGCTTAGTACTGCAAGTTTGTGCCTCTTTTCTTTCGAGGCAATGCTATCAACGCCAGTATACAGCACACGATTCAAACCGAAATAATTTCATAGGGATATTCAAGTTCGATTGAGCGGCACATACGGTTGTGTTTTTCGCTCTCTCGATACGAAGATTTTTTCTCGGTTTTTTTTTTATCTCATTCGTTTTCTCGTGATTGTGCGTCTGGTAAATTATCGCCTGCGCTTACTCATCTACAAACCAGAAGGAAGCGCTGCAATGGTTTGCAAGTTTTCCTGCTCGAGCGGCATCCGCTTCCGAATCCTTACCGGAACCGGGCACCTCCCAGCACAAAACGATGTTTGTGACAACTAAATTACTAGAATCATTCCAATATCTTGCCGTCACAGGACGAGGAGTTGAATAAATTACTATCCGGATTGAATACAGCACATTATGGTGTCTAGCTGGCCAAATATACCTAAAATATAAATTAATTTCTCAGGCGTAGCATAGCCATCGTCCTTTTCAGGACGACCAATTAAATTTTACAATAAAAGAGTTTGTGTTTCAGTGAACTGTTCGTAATTTATCGTGAACAACCTTTGCATATTATCAAAAATAGTACATTTTGGATTGTTTGAGGCATTCAGTCGAGAATGGTAATTTCGACAGAGATTTTTCATTAAACCCGGACTCAATTTTTATTTCATTAAACTGAACTGAAAGAGCAATGGCTCAGTTGGCTGAACTGAAAGACCAATGGCTCAGTTTGTAAAAAAAATGCATAAGAAGGGACGGGTCAAGCAAAATAATAAAATCATTTTAATATTAACCAACCATATGTGTTATTATATGTATACATAAGATGATACCATTAATACTATACATCCACGCGATCCTACGTGAACCTCGCGGTTATATCCCTGATATAACCCACCCCTAATTTTTTTTTTTTAGTTCCTTGATTATCGAAATTTTCAGTCCTGGGCCGGTTCATCTCCCGTCGCAGTAACTCAAATAGCTTTTGGGTATTTTCGTATCTTGTCCGGGGATACGATTCGAACTCGTGACTTTGGCGTGAGAGGTATAGATACTAACCTTTGTTCGCAAAATGTCATGGAAAAGGTCCATGCGACGCGTTGGGAGGAGTATTGTAACGAAATGCAACAAAAGCAAGTTTACAAGGCCATCTCATAAGTACGGCAAATGATCTAGATTCCAAAATACAGTACGACTATTGTTCAGACTATTATTATGATTACAAAACAATGGAAAAGAAATTGAAAACCCACTATGCTCGCATGAAACAAATTTTGGAAACCCAAATCATATCATTTTTTTTAAACCTAAGGATAAAAAATGTATATTATCGTAAAACGATTCTCATTCTTCAGCGATGAAACATGTGTGAAAGTGTAAAATAATCGTAAGCAATAATTTATGTAGTCATTGTGTATAACAAAAACAAATTTGGAAATAAATGCATTTTGTTGACTAATATGATGTAAAACAGCTAAATGAACCTATAAAAATAACTTCTGATTGATGGGGACGCTTGGTTGGCAAGTTCCTTCAGGTAATGAAAAACCTAAAAACATAGCATTTCATCCCATATCTTCTGTATGGTAGCTTTGAATGTTTCGATACCCATTGATTTGAGATCTCGAAAGTGAGCTTCCATGATTTCCAAAATAGAGAAATCTCGAGTACTTTTTTCAAACAGACGTATCTGATTTTGTAAACAAAGAGGGGAAGTAAGATTCCAACGTTAAATTCTTGACGCCCTTAGCAAATTCATGTCAACTAGGGAATAACAGTTCCCTAACATGATGGCGATCCTACTTCTCGTGAGGGTGCTGAGAGTTTTGAGAAATTCACATCTGAATCTTACCTCCCTCTTTGTTTACAAAATCGAGATACGTCTGTTTGAAAAAGTACTCGAGAAATCCAGAGGATTTGCATCTGGCGAAGAAGCTGGCCATAATTCCTTAGGAATGAAGTCTAGAAAATTCTTGGTGCACAATGCTTGGGTAATCTTTTCTCCATGGGACGCCGCAGAATCCTGTTGAAACACCCATTTGCGGTTACCGAACATCGTTGAACTATGCTTCTTCAAATGCTTTTCCAGGACCTCTTTTACGTAGTATGCTGTTTTGATTTCTACACCCTTATCAAAGAAAAGCAGTGGTAGACGACCTTCCGCAGAAATCGCTCCCCAAACCATGACCGAAGTATGCTTTTGGAAGCGTTGAACTGTGCGAATTGAAGAAGGGATATCCTGAATACTCGCTGCATAGACCCTGTCATTTTGAGCGTTGAAACTTTGCTTGAAGTCAACCATTTTTTACACTAGCGGAACTATAAATGCGGAAATCTATCGATCTGAGTGTCTCCAGAAGAGATTGTTGCCTTTATATAAGAAGCATAGTACACCTCCACTGTTTTGGCCGGATTTAGCGTCAGCTCACTATGCCAAAACCACTCTCAATTGGCTTGCGGAAAAGGGTATAGATTTCGTTGAGAAAAATATCAATCCACCAAATTGCCCTCAGCTTCGACCCATCGAACCCAAAAAACCACCTCCAAAACCCACAAAACAAAAAAACCAAATTCCCCCCTTCCTTTTTTCCATTTACCCCCCCAAAAAAGACCAATTTTTTTATAAAAAAAAATACCGGTTTTCCCCAAAAACCAAAAAAAAATTTTGGATAGCTTTTTTCCATACCCCCCTTACCTATAGCAAACCGTCAACTCCCAAGTAGCAAATCAAATGCAAATTGGTTTTATTCATGTTTTATGGTAGTTTTATCAGAGCATTATGGAGTTCATCCGGTTTTATCGGGGCATTTTCCAAGTTAAGGTGGTTTTAATTCATTAACAGTTCTCAAGAGTGATTAAAGAACACTTGAAGAAACCTCCATAAAACTACATCATTTATAAGTGTAATTCACCTTATCAGTAGTTTTATAAGATACTTGATCCCCCTCTCAAGACATCGTTTCGCAACTTGCATAAAACCTGATAAAAGTTTTGTAAAAGTTTTATGACATTCTTCTTTAAGATGAATGTATCTTGGAAATGCTGCCATAAAACTCTCTTAGAACCATTTGATTTTAAATAAGAGCACATATTCTTGAGAAAGAACATTATGTGAAAAATAAACAAACTGTCACAATGGACGCCCACAGGTGGAAGAAATTAAAAACCAGCGGACCGTTCAAGCGGAAATTCAATAAAAACCTATTCAATATATTGAACACTCCTTCATCTCAGCCACCAACGACAATTTTTTTTTTTTGACCATTCCATTGGATTCACTCTAACTCTAATTCAGCCTACTGAGACTAACTTATCAAAAGGGTCTATGCGTTATGCGTAAAACGAATAAAATAAAATGGTGCAATGTGTCGCCAGTTGAAAACCGAAATGCAGCCTACTGAGACTAACTTATCAAAAGGGTGTATGCGTTATGCGTAAAACGAATAAAATAAAATGGTGCAATGTGTCGCCAGTTGAAAACCGAAATACCTAACTCATGATATTTAATTTTATGCCAGTTATGCAAGTTAAACCTAACGTCTCAGGTAGTGCGTTATATGGCGCACCACCGTGGAAATACAGCGCAGTACTTTTGACGTAAGGTTTAATGTGCACTACGATTGTAAAATGTTATGTTAATGTTGAATTCTTCCGAGTCGTGCATTTCAGTTCCCAAAAGGCTACAGAATATTTATACTCGTTGCAAGTAAAACTTGGTATATCATCTGAGCGAAAATCGATTTTTCCCATGATCCGCACGTTTAATCCAAAGTCGGAAGTAGTGCGCTGGAATCGCTCAGTGATCCACTACACAGTGCACTTCTTCCAACGCTAGGTTCAGCGTACAGATCAAGAGAAAAATCATCTTTGGCTCAACTGATGTTTCAGCCATCGACGCAATATTATTATCTGTTCTTCTTCCCAAATCCATTGTTAGCATATTCAAGTTAGAGTTTTTTTTTAAATCTTTTAATCGCTGGTGATTAAAAACAACAAATTAAAAGCTGTAATTATGAACAACAACTATGCATAGGCACTTTTGATTTGAACGTTCACATTTTCTTTGTTTATGATATGTGCCTTCTCCACAATGATTTTATGGCTATCTTACGAAAGACTTGTTTACCTTGAGCAATTCAAACAAGTTTTATTCAAGCGTTACTCCTCTTTTTCAAGAATAGAACAAGTAAAGATGAACTTATCGCGCTCCTAAAAAAATCTTGTTAGTCTTGTGCAAGAAATATTAGTTTTATATGCGTTTTATGGTAGTTTTAGATAAAACCATTGAAAAAATGGCGAGCGTGGCTATTCTGGATTCCCTCCGAATGGTAGCCATTTTCATATATATGCAACAAAACTCTCGTTTTTCCAATGCTACGAACAATTTCTGCTGTTTAAAATACATTTTGAAACTTAAAATGGATTGTAGAAACAATTTATTCAAGATCTAACAATTTATCACTTATTGTTGAATTGTCAAGTATTTTTTATTTTTCAAATAAATCAATGTTCTAGCAATGATTCCGTGGCGCATTAAAATGTTCGAACTTTTATGTTATAAAACACCAATAAACTGAACGTCGCATGAAAAATTTATCAATTGCAGGCAAAAAACTCATGCATTTATGGTCAATTTTACAATTAATTTACATACGTATCCACTTTGGAAAAGAAACGATGTTTTTTTTCTCTTAAAAAAGTCCCCATTCAGCAGAACGAATCCAAAAATGGAATCTTCGAAACATATTTGTGACGGACTGGAAGTGTTCTTAAAGAGGAAAATCATAAAACTACCAAAACTTGTGGTAGTTTTATCATAGTTTTAAGCATGTCCTGCATGTCATTATAAGTATGTACCGATAAAACTATCAAGTTTTAAGCGAATCTTGGGAAATAGTCTTGAGAACCTCCTGTAGTATGGGCCTTTTTGAACTTATGAAGGTTTTATGGCTGTTTTATCGATGTTATGTAGAATATCTAGTTTTATGCGTGGTTTTATCAAATGAGTCTTAAGAACTTCTTCAAGTGTACCTTAAAATTGAATTTGTTACTTGGGTGCATGATGATGATGATGATGGTGATGCCATGGGGAGAGTTGGTACATTTTCTTCATTTAAGAGGTTACACTTTCTAATTAGAACTCAATTATCGGGCTCAATGGAATGGAAGAGAGATTTATGTTCAGAGAGGTGGATGTGCGGCGGTGATAAGCGGTCATTTTTTTTTGCTGTGTTCTACACAGAGAAAAAGGTGAGTTTAGCAGACGCGTGCAGTTGCCCCTCGTTCAATTGCAAGCCAAGACAAGCATAAACAATGAAATTGTTTGCTACATTTCATATAACAGACCTGATTTAGGCGATGTCTGGTTTTAGTTTACGTGAAATGTTTATTGAATTTATGACAAATCTTACATACCTTGTATTTGTATAAGGTAACGGAAAAAATACATGTTTCTTTCAAACTGTGTGGTTTTCACATGCTGTCTCAGAAAATATGCACAACAAACTTTTAGTTCACACAGAAAAAAAATCTGAATATTCATTGTGATGTAAATATCAGAGCATGTAAAATTGTATTCCCTTCCACATGAAGCAGCAACTTGCATGAAATAGTTGTAATAAAGACGAGCTTTTGTATACAACATTATCCGCAATGAATGGAATGTCCCAGAACGTTACACGAATTAAAATGTTAATTTGTAAGTTTTGTGACGCTCCATTTATGTGCATGATATTAAACAGAAATTCACACTACTTTTTCGAGCTGTGCAGGGTGAAAGAATTCGGAGTTCTATAATAGCAACACAGATAAAAAGAAAGATTGAATTTTCTGCGTTATCTAATGCACAATAAGGGGAATGCTAGATTTGGCGGAAAAAGAATGGGATATTTCATGTAAATTTAAGCCAGATAAGACCTCAATCTAGCCTGTTGTATGAAATATTGCATACTTTGTTGTATGGCTCATGAAAGATTGCATACAATTTAGTTCATTACGCCTCCTTTGGGTTGGAATTAAACGAGCGGAAATTTTACGCGCCTGTAAAATTCATTATTTTTCTCTGAGAACTACAACTATTGGAGCCCCCATCTCGTGTTTTTAAAGTCACAAATCTCAATAAACGTTGGGTCGTTGTTTTTGCTATTCTTATTTGAAGTGTGATGATATGAAGCATGCTGTGCTCGAGTTCTCAACTGAACTGTTGGTTTTGTTTTTCCTTATTTCGTAGTCTCAAATGCCATTAAACAACTTAACGGAGCCGCGTAAAAAAAATGATCGGCATCCTTGACAAACCCTTGTCGATCACATCCAATTACCTCAATACTACACAGTTTAAAAAAACATGTAATTTTCTGTGTTTTTAATGCACATAAAGGGAACGCTAGATTTGGCAGAAATTAATGGGATATTTCATGTACATTTAAGCCAGATAACGCCTGAATCTAGTCTGTTGTATGAAAGATTTTAAACATTGTTGTATGGCGCAAGAAAGATTGCAAACAATTTCGTTGTTTACGCTTCCTTTGGCTTGAAATTAAACGAGAGGAAATTTTACGCGCTTGTTAAAATTCATTATTTTTTTCTGTGTAGGGATTGCTCCACACAGTCAAAAGATTTGTTTAAATCTAAGCTCAACTCAGAAAAATATATGTTTCGTCAAACTTTATTAGTATTATTTTAAAATCTTTTAGTTTAACAGAACAAGATTAACGATATGCTCATGCTGTTTGTCCTTTGGAACCAAGTTGTGCTCAATCTGATTTTATTTATTAAACGTTTGTTTTTATAAAGTTTTTATAGAGTCATCTAAAATAACAAACTGGTATAACAAAAACTTGTAGTGTTAATTCAGCTATCACTTAATGCTCCTATGCAAATTCTTGCGTTATCAATCAGCCGCGTCACTCGGAGATGTTTGGTGAAGCTTTGGACCGAACTCCTCAAGCACAGGATGTAATCTGAAGGGCATACGGGCCTGCTCTGCTTGCTCGATGTTTTAACCACAGCAACGGAATGGTCTGGAAATCCGGGTGAGCTCTTTCCATTTTATCCATTTGTGTCTCACTCCCATTTTTTTGTACTTTACATATTTAAATATGCTTATATATATGACACACTCAGAATATAACACCGAACTCGGTTCAATTTTCTACCGAGCTACTTCGGTTACTAACAAGAAACCGAATAAATCCTTTATATAACGTTTGCATTAAAAGAAGTGGACTTTTTCGGATGGTGATAAAAAAATAGCTAAGACAGATAATTGCTTTCGATAAATTTCACATGGAAGGTAATTATTTAAGCTTACTTGCAAAAATATTCTACGCCCTTGCGAGCGGCCTTCCGGCAGTTAACCGGAACATTCGCCATGGCGGACGAAAACATGCGTGTGGGCATGTTTTTTAGTTCTTTCTTCATTTTATTTATCGATTTCTCCTCAGTTTTCGCGACATAATTGTTGGAGTAGATTTTACGCTTCAGGTTGGCCCAGAAATTCTCGATGGGACGCAGCAGGGGGATGTTTGGCGGGTTCGCCGACTTGGGTGCCACATCGATATTCAGCCGCTCCATCTCCTCCAATGATTGCTTCGAGTAGTGGGCCGACGCCAGATCCGGCCAGAACACCGCGTCTTCGCCCTTATGGTATTTCTTGATGAACGACGCAACTTCTGGCAGCCATTTCGTACTCTAAATTTCCTCGTTCACGGCCAGTCCGGAGCGAAAGAAGAGCGGCTTTGACATCCCCTTAACGCTGATTGTCAGCCACAGCAACACCTTCTTGGGGAACTTGGTGTTTGAAATGATCTTCACCTCGAAGCTCACTTCCTTCGTGGGGGAAGTAAAATACGAAGTGCCCTGCCAGTCGTTGCCATCCATGGTGTGATAGGTCTCGTCGTCCATCACTAGTTGGCCATCTCATTCAGCCGCCACCACTGCGTCATTTCCTACAGCTCCGAAACCAGTGGACGCGACTTCCGCTTCCTGACATGCATGTTCATGTTCTCCAGGTACTCTTTCACTGCTTGGCCGGTTGAACCGACCTCCAGGCCAAGCGCACTTTCCCTCGGTCTTCCTGCCCAGCATCCTTTGGAGCTTCTTGTCGCTCAGGGTCGTCCGCCGTCCGGAACAGGGCTTTCTTTCGATGCTCTGATTCTTGTCTAATAGTGCCAAGATGTTGTAGATGCCGGAACAGGCGTATCTGGCGTCCACAAAGTGCCGCACGATGTCCGTTTTCGACGCGGCGGGGTGCCGTTATTTGAACGCGCACACTTCTGAACGGAGTTGCTTCATTGTTTTTGCCATCACGGTTAGAGTTCGACTGATAGTGCTGTCAAATTTTGTTTTATTTTGGCTGACTCGATAAGGCATGAAAAATCGTTAGCCATTTTATCGCGCGCGTGCGCGCAGATTGTCTTTTTGCGAAAATTCTCCGTACTGTGTTTTTTTGTTGCTTGTTTGCTGATTGGATTTATTTTTGTCAACCGAGTTTTTCGGTAAATTTAACAGATTGTGAGAAAGCAAAAATGTAACTAGAACTCGGTTTTTCCAATTTAAGACGAACAGACTATCGAGCGTTCAGCAGATAAAAACTCGGTTGAAATTCAATTTTTCGTTGCTCTTTGTTTTATGCTTCATTCAAATTTTTGTTCGGATGGTTTCAAGATCAATTATTCAAAAGGCCAACTCAGTTATGAAAATTAATTGGAGGTTTTTCGTGTTTTTATTTCTTCAAAATTTCTAATATGAGTATTGAATAAGAGAAACCTTCTACTTACTGTTGGTAGAATTGGAAATTCATTGTTTTTTCAAAGCTTATCAATACGGAAATTGCCCACTTTTTTTCGTCAAGTATGTTCCTTTACACTTTTGCAATAATTTATTTAGATTTCCTCCTCACGCCCAAACATTAAGATTTTTGACATGACTGCTGCTATCAAAGTTTGAAAAAGCTTCTCTCCTCTGGTTTTGTAAGCTTTTGTCCACTTCTGCTAAAAGTTTTGAACCGATTTTGACTCTCCTCCCATTATTGCCCAAAATGTCGCGATCGGTCGGTGCTCTACACAGTTTTGAGGATTAAGGACTGTTCATCAAAGAAAGTGGACACCTGTTTATCAATGGTTTGGGGTTAAAACTGAACAATGAATTGTGAATTTTCACACAGTATGTAAAAACATTGTTAAATTTGCCAACACACCTGAAAAAATGCAAAAAGCAAGAAATTTTGTAAAAAAAAAGTTAGAAATTTTGCGCGAAGAGTACTTAATCTTCAGTGTTCAAGATTGTAAAGAAGTTGGGAGAAATGTGTTCTCTTAAAGCTTTACCAAAATCTGGACGCAAAAAAAGAGGCATCGGACCAAAACAAAGAGCTGACAGCGGTACCCCTTTTGAAATCGCATAAACCGTGTTCCGTTCGTGAAAATTTCCAAAAAAAGTCAACTTAAGCATCGGAACTGCGCAGAATATCAAAAACCGTAACAATATCAGAACCTACAAAAAGCAGAAAGCACCCAAAAGGACGGATTAACAGAAAGCTTCTTCGAAAATACGTTCACGGAAATTGTATGAAGTTCTCCTCCAAAAGCCGATCTGGTGCATTTTGAGGGACGACGAGACTTGTGTAATATTGGATATCAGTACACTTCCGGGGCCACAATTTTTCAACGCTGAGCAGCCTGATGCTCCGAACCGAAAAAAAAATGGGAAAAAGGTTTTGGTGTGCAAGCCATTTGCTCCTGAAGAGTTCTTCACAACGGGCATAATTATCGGTGAAAATTACAGAAAATAATGCATCAAAAAACGGCTCCTACCCATCTACCGAAAGCATACGGATCCTCCATTGTTTTGAATGGATCTGGCATCTGCTCACCACTACGCGTCTGCTACGTTGGAGATAGTCAAGAAGGCTTTAAGTCAATTTTTATCGAAAAATTCCAAAATCCCCCAAACTGCCCTTAACTGCATTCTATCGAATGATACTGGACAACAATTAAGCGACATCTTAAGAATGATGAAAAAAAAAGCAAGCTCGGTTGACTGCTTCAAGAAAATTTAGTTTGCAGCACAACAAAAAGGTACGGAGAAAATTGTGCAGAATCTAATGGGAGGTATAAAGAGAAAAGTCCGAGCGTTCTTCAGAAATGAGAAGTGAACATTCAAGCTCACGTGAACTCGGTTAAATGTATGTTGATTTTCATGGATATAAAGCCAACTTATGAATTTGCTAAAAAATAAATATTTTCCTTTTAGAAACATTTCTTTCATTTCTTCAATGAACAGTTCTCAATGTCACGAGGTACCACAATGACATTATTTTCCTCGTACGATTTCTTCGTAAATATTGAGTAGTGGCAAGATGTGAAATCGGGCGAAAACAGGGTGTTTTGAGAATGCTGCTTTAGAAGTGACAATAGGCGATTTCGAAGGCACTCTTTGATGTAGATTTCACTGTTAATATTCCAGGTTGAGATTTTGCCGCACGTACAGATGGGTTGCCAAACAAGATATTTTTTCGCAAAATTTTTCTGTCTTCTGTCCTTTAAACTTAGACTCTAGGCTTCTTCTGTCCTTTGTAGTGTAGAATTTATAACCAGTAATTTGTGAAAATTCAGCCTTCACGTATGCTTCATCGTTCTGTATGATCTAACCTAGATGTTTGGTTAACGACGAATCATATAGTTTTCGAGCATGACTTTTCGCTTTTTCAAGCCCTCGACGAGGTTTCCTCTGGGCCTTGAATGACCTCAGTTCACACCTCACTTAAATGTCCTGCACATTTGACTAAGCTACATCCACTTTTTTGGAAACATCTCTGACCGATATGTTGGGCCTCTTGTATACTTTCACCACTTGTTTTCAATGTTTTTTTTTTTCTTGCGTGTTCCCCTTTTCGACTGCTTGGTTGGCTTCCTCTGAACCATTTTGGTTTGTAAAAAATTGCTTATGACATTTGACAATGTTTGTTGCGTCACCCCGATCGAATTAGCGATTATTTTCTGTGAACGATTAGGATTTTCTAATCACTTGTCCAAAATAAGATTTCGCAGCTCCTGTTGTCGAGACGCCATTTTCAAAACTTCAATTTAAAAGTAAACAATATGCACGTTGACGCAAAGGCGAAAGGATCCACTGACAGCTAAACCATACACTGATAGAAATTCTTACGTTGACTAAGACCACTAACGCGTCAAAGTTACAGAAAATATTTCCCGACAAGCTTTTTATGGATCCAAAAAACTTGATGGAAATGATTCCAATCTCGTGGCGAAGTATCTTAAGTCCTCGAACGTATCGGAACTACGCCGACATATCGAATAATACTGGGTCATCATGAAGAAGCCTTGTTCCACTCCAGATCATCTTTCAAAGAATTATCCGAGGCTAAATCTAGCCAGAAAAGCGAAGGAACATTCTCTAGGACCAACATAACAAGTGGAAGTACACGATTTTGGAGCCATTATCGCTGGTATACATGTAACATTGTAACTATCCAACTCGGAAAACTATTCTTGTTGCTATTTGATGCATAAACTACAATCAGTTAAAACTCCAGTGTTCCGTTCCGGCCACGTGTTCAACAACAACTATTTACCATGAAATCCAATCAATATTTTCTTGAATTCATAGCCTTAAACGATTATAGCCAGTGATTATCATTTGCGCAAATTGTTTTCAAAATTAATTTGGAGCCAATCCCGAACAGTTGATCCTATTTTCTAAAAACGTTACGTGAACACTCCATCTCGTGTCCCGATTCGGTGCCTATCGCGGAACTTTGACTGATAAATGACGGATAATCTCCCTTATCAACGCGCGTCTAGGGGTCCGGTAATTGAATAATGAAATTCAAATCTGCCGATTCTCCTCCGGTTGAAAAAAGGCACATTGAGGCAATTAAAAATTATTGTAATTGAGCATGCGACTGGATCGGCGAGAAACGGAAGCTATTGGGGCTGCCCAAAGTGCTCCAACATGGAGTGATAAACGTTGCCAAGTGAAATGGGATGGAATGGCACAAATTTAATTAGATCTAAATTGAGTCAAACTTCGACCAACTTTCACGAATGATTGAATACGGTTGCCGGTGTTATTATGACAAACAGGTGAGCTTTTTCTGGAGCCGTTCGTTGAGACGTAGGCTTATCGCGTATGGAACTTCCGTTTTCCTCCATCCACTCCTTACCAGCATCACTTCTGCCAAACTTAAGTACGGCTTTCATAAATTTATTGCCATGCTTCGTGGGAAGGAATTTCGGGGATTATTGATGGGTGTGAGGGTGATATCGATTATGTGTACAGGAAGTTTTTGCAATTTGTTCTATGGTACCATAAATTTTGATAGACCACGTCATTAGGGAGGAAGCTGGAGACATAAAATACTCTCTTATATGGGCTCGACATTAGGTGTCAGGGTGATTTAGAAACAAACGGGAACGATTGAGTAGGACAATTATGGCACATATGGGTGATGCATTAAAATCATTCAATTCCTATGAATGTGATCGTTTTATGGTTGACAACACATGTTCAACCGATAAGGATAAATCGTGCATTTGAGGATTAGATGTGGTACCATTTTTATAATGCATCGTAAAATTGTACGTTGAAGTTGCTATCAAACATCTGCATACTGTGTGGAGATAACTGCCATTCAAACTAGATTCTGCAAACAAGTCAACCGTTTCGCTTGGGTATGGAATGTTTGCTTTTAAATCTACAATCGTACTGCGAGTAAACAGTTCCCGTACATTCTCGTCAAACGGTCTCCTGCCGAGACTACACCTACCACCGGGTGACGAACGATGGTCGTTTACAAACCGACAAATTCACACAAAAGTGGAAAACCCAACAGCCGGGATGTGTATCACCAAATGTGCTAATAGACTAAACGACCAAATTTAGGGACGTGAGTGAATGCTTCGGTGGATGAAGGTATCCATTTACCAGCAGGATTCGCAGTGGATGGTGGTGTGATGTTTTCGGCTTTGCTAGAGGGATTACCGCTATCTAGTATGAGAGAGGTTCACCTTTTTCTCTTAAGTTCTCACGTTTAGTTCTAATTCACTTGGGTAAAGTTTTTCCATTCGATTCGATTGGTGTGAATGTTAAATAGTTATTATAATATTAAAGTATTTAAAAATATTTTTATGCAACTGCCCGTTAAGTTCGTTGTTAAAGATTGAACAAAATTACTGATATTATAAGATTGTATTTGTTGCAGTATGTTATTCAAAACCAGTACAAGCATCTTAGTAAGTAATTTGAAAGTTTCATTGAACATTGTTCAAAGTCTGCGAAAATCAATTCAGGGGTTTTCCATGGTTATGAAACATATTTTATAGATTCTTGACGTAGGTCTGCGTATTTCTACACTGTACAATTTTCAACGCTACATTTCCTCTTTTCAAACGCTTTTCATACCCTACACCAGAGTGCGGCTTTATGTTGAGAGGACATTTTTAATTTGTGCTTCATGCGTTGCAAAAACTGCCCACGTCTGAACGCGTGGAAAAAGCCAAATGAAATCTTCGGTCACACTAAAGTTAGTGAACAAATAAAATTACAAATCGATGGGAAGAAAATAGACTCAGATCGCGATTCGACCGTGATTGGTGTGAACCTTGCTGATAAACTCCTAAAGAACAATTTTATGTTTTTGAAACCTGTTAAGTGTGTTCAAAATTTTATTTTTCTGAGACCCGCCAGTGAGAACGAAGTTAGCATATTAATAAGTCAGCTTGACGTTAATAAAAGTAGAGGGCATGATAATGTTCCGGTAGATTTGTTGAAGACCAACGTAGGCCCATTTTTTATGATCATTGTTCAGCTCTTCAATAAAATATTAGAAACTGGATCATATCCTTAAATTTCAATAAATGCTAGAGTCACGCCAATATTTAAATCAGGATACAAATTAAGTAACCCTCTTATTATCAACCAATCTCAACCCTGTCACTCCTTAACAAATATTTAGAAAAACTTTTAACCAATCATATTATTAACCATTGGTGCATTAATAATGTTCTAATTAAATATAATTATGGCTTTTGGGAAGGCGGTGAGATAACTACTGCAATTACCGAGATAATTGATGAGTTGAGCTGTGATATTATTCGGAAAATGTTATTCATTGATCTGAAAAAGCTTTAACATGATATACTTCTGAAGAAATTTGATCGATATGGAGCAAGAGAGGTTGCCAACGACTTGATCGGGTCGCAAACAGTTTGTAGAAATTAATCGTGTCCGTAGTAGTTTAGATCCGACAAGTACTGGTGTTCCTCAGGGAAGTAACATAAGCCCTCTGCTATTTCTGATAATTATCAACGATCTGGGAAGTTTAAAGGTTCATGGGACACCAAGGTTTTTTGCTGATGACACGGCATCCTCGTTGTTATGTTCAATCTATAATTAAGGACATCGAGATAGATTTCAGAAGTCTCATAGAATACTTTAACGGCAATCGCCTTTCTCTGAGCCTGACTAAAACTAAGAACATGGATTTCCTTATGTCAAAGAAGAAAATCTCGCTACATCCCGATTCATGTGTCGGAAATTTGCATATTGAGAAAAATGCCTCTTTTCAATATCTAGGGTTGCACTGAAACACTTACATGAAGCACGTATCGAGCAAAGTTTCATGAAAAGAGTACGCTGTTTTGTACCCAATTTAGCATTACTGCAATTTTATTTCGTGTTCGTTCATTCAATACTTCAATACCTAATCAAATTAAAAAAAAAAAAAAAGTTGCAGAATAGATGTGAAGTAACCTTCAATTTACTCCCCTGTTTTTGACCGTTTGCCTTTATGCTTATTTTCGGCATAAGATCTGGTTTGCGTGATTCTCAAACAATCATGTTTGTACACAATACATTGAACAATTCTTATTTCCATCACAACATTGTGTTTTCTTTCCTCTGTTCACTTTGGCAATATTCTTCGGCGTCTTCTGGGCGAGCAGATTTCACAAGTTTGCAATAAAACAACCCCAATGTTCAGATGCAGCACTTGAAAGTTTATGTAAACAAATGATAAATGAAGACTTATCATATTTTCCTTATTTCAAGCTTATCCATATTGCGGATGAGCATTCTGCTCTAACACTCCTAACTAAGGCTGATGACGTATCATTAAGTTCGAGTAAGTAATGGCTCGTTGAAAATGTATACTTAAATGTACCGAAAATATGACTTAAGAACGTAAGAGCAAACTATACTGCTTTTTAAAGGGACAACATAACTAAATTACTTAAATTGCTCTAATTCGGTCATTTTCAATGCGACAGTAAAAATATCAAACTAACGTTGCTTTAAATTTACTAACCGACAACTATTTAGATGAACTTTATTTGAAAACTGTTAGTAATATTTATTTATATTAGGATCAATCTATTTTTCTTAAATATCGAAATAATGGTTTCAGCAAGAACACCTTTGAGAAGACAACTTTTCCTTAAATTTGCAAGCCTAGGCTGAAATGTACTTCTCCGTCTAAAGTATTATTCTTACACTAGTCAACATGGTATTGGTGGATGGATTAAGGTTTTTCTATATTATTTCCATACGAACTGATGTTGTACTTTACTTACTCCGAACTGTGACAGAGTCTGGAACACTGAGTTGAGAACCAGCAGAACGCTTGCTTATATTAGGACATTTTTATTTGCATTTATTTTTAGTAATTTAAATTTGTAATAGTCAGCGGTTATTTTATTTTCCTCATCGGTGGTAGCCTGATCAAGCACTAGTTTTGTGGTGAATCATAGAGTGACATGGTAGCACAATTTGATATATTGCATACGTTAAAATTAATGTTTCACAAACAGTTATACGCTATAATGTCGAACATATTTATCATTTATTATACGGATAAATATGCGTTCCCAAAAATGAAAACGGACTGTGAACTGGTTCACAATTTTAAGATCTTTACCGTGATTAACTTCCCATTTATTTAATTCAGTTCACGGTACATTTTTACTTGTTCTAGAATTCATGACTGCCGTTCACGGATCCAGGCACGGATTTTTAGTCCTACTCCTGCATGGTCCAATAAGCGAGGTTTGTTAAAAACTATGTACACTAATCCTTACTTCCTGTTTCAAAATCATCACGACCAATCTTGCCAGATAGCAATAAACCAAACACACCAATCGAAGGAGCTCCGAATCGGATCTGCATCCTGAAGGAGATAAGCAACTCCAGTGACACAAATTCGCCTTCTATCAAACGGATGTTAAATAAGTCAATCTAAGGAGAAATACAAAAAAAAGAGAGATTGCAGGTGAAATTTTCTGAGTGGGTCGATTACTACAAAAGAGGATTAAGATGTTTCCACCCAACGCCTACTGTTCAACGTGGTCTGTTGGGTTTGAAAGTACATTATAGGCTTAAACCAGTTTATGTCTCCAAGAAGATGGCAGATGGAAGAAGCTGTAAGATTCGTTAGGTCGTTTTCTTTTCGTACTGATTTCTTCGTCGTACGAAGTTAGCTGTGAAAGTGGCCGGTTTTCCTCGGTATGATGATGATGAAGAGGTTGTTTGATGCGAGGGAAAATACGGAAGAAGTCAGTGATCGTCGGCGTGTGATGGTACGAAGATGCGGAGAATTTCCAGTAAATAAATAACTGTCTTCGTTCCGGTGCCATCCATGAGTAAATTTGTTTTTTATTTTATTGGATTTTTTTTTCTTTTCAATTTGCGCTTTATTTATCATTGCTGTTTACGATCGATTCACAAGAAAACTTTTCCACAGTGAAGAAGCGGAAATCAGTTCGATTTTTTTTTTGTTTTTGTTATAATGCCCGTACGAAAATGTTCTGGATACAAAAATATCTCATTTGAGTTTAAACGAATGCCTTTCACCCGTTAAATTTGAGCAGCTTTGGAAATGCAAAAATATCCTTCCTTTTCTACCACGAGGTTTGATTGCGAATCGAAAATTTTACCTAAAATGAAATATTAAAGGCGCCTATTCCGGAACTTCCCGGTTTTTGTTTTGTTTTTTGCTTTGAACTGCAATTTTTATGCAAACATGGAGAATCTTTTCCGTAGTTCATTTTTGCAAAGCATCCATTCAATTTTACTCCACTCTTTTCCATGCTCTCACGAAAACCAACGGAAAATATTTCGACAAACGTGAATAAACAGTAAAACAAACACATTTCAACAGTGTCACAGTGCCACCGAATGCTCAAAATTTGTTGTAATTGGAAAAAATAAAAAGTAAATATTATGATTCAATATAGAACCCAACTGCTGTTACTCCGTTGTTGCTGCAATGAAATCAACCGAACTCTTTACTGCGTCTAGCGACAACACAAGGCCACTCACTGGAATGATTGCCTTGCAGTCACCCAAAACCTTCCCCTTGCTACCTTGGTACTTCCATCCGTGTGTATCAATGATTTTGCTGTTTTCCCCCGATCGATTCCAGGATCCATTAATTGATCCGTAAACTCTCAACGGCAGGCCCAGCAGCAAATAATACATATTGAATATCGTCGTCGTCATCGTTGTTGATGGCAACCAGAACAAACAATAACAACATGTTTGAGCCACCTTCGACAAGGATGCTGAAACTGGAAACATCACCGACGGGCTGCTGTGGGATGGAAGGATGGAAGCATTATTGATTTCCCAAATGAAATTGAGAAAATTATTATGCTGTGCTTTCATAAGCTTTAAGTAACGATGTGGGAGTGGGTGCGAGTGTGAACATCCTCCTCGTCCTTCTTGAAGCTATGTGTAGTGATGCTAGATAGCAAATTGTTCGAGTCCAAGCATTAAATTTATGATGATGGGCAACTTGAAACGTATGGATTTCCACGAGGTGGCTAATGGACTAAAATGTAGACAATAATTGACTCCTGCGTGATGACAGCGACCATGCCGAGATTCGGCAAAAGATGAGAGCTACGGAAGGGGCGTGTTAACGAGTTTATCAAGCCGAAAAGTTTTGGGTGTTCACTAATGTTCATTTGACTGTGATTGACAGGTTGATGCTGCAGAACCACTATGGGGAAATAAATGGCAATGTTCACGTTCTTTTGAATATAATGTTCGCTCACAGTCAGAACCGTACAGCAAATAAGCTTACGAAAATGGCTGTTTAAGAACAATCAAGTACGTAGGAACTCAAAACTATTGTTTAACATATTAAAATGCTTAACAATATTCAAAATAATGTTACACAGTATGATTTTTGTCATCATTTGGTTCTTATAAACTCTTAATTTTTTTATTTAAAAAAAATGCAATGGATTTTTTTTTTAAGTACCTCGCGCATCACTGAGTCACTTGTTCCTCATGCTACTCTGAGCCTCTTGTCAAAATTTGGGCCAAATCGTTCAACAGAATTTTTTTGGGAAAAATCATCAAAATCGCTCTACTTTGAATACATAACCGACTAGAAGTTGATAAATAAAAACAATACTACCATTAATTTTAGTTTAGAAATTATTTAGAAAATCACACATTTATCACTGATTATGAAATAATGACCTGAGAGATTCCATCTGCTTAGAGTAAAAAGATGAATTGTGACAATAGCTGTTATGGTCTTATTACTCTTATTACATTCTAACAAATATGTAACAAAGTTGGTTATGTTTGTGCAATATCTACATCATGGTTTGCTTCATTTTTGCTTCCTTCCGGAGATTTTTGTTACGATATCTACTATATTAATTACATCTTTTTCTTTCTTTAGCATTTCAAGCTTATTGCTTTCACAATAAGCTTATTGCTTGCTCTCAACTTAGTGTTCTAAACGTACTTCCACAGTTATTAATTAAGAGTTTTTGATGCCAAGAACCATTTTCGCATTAGTATGATTGTGTGGCAAGTACAATCATACGCTATGTCCAGGGAGTCGAGAAATTTTCATTTAAAAAAAAAACCTAGGCCAGACCGAGAATCGAACCCAGCCACTTCCAGCATGGTGTTGCTTTGTAGCTGCAACTTTACCGACTGAGTGAAGTGAGGACCCATTAACTACATCCGCGATCTAAATTCTAACAAAACTTGTTAAAACAGCAGCGTGATTGAATCACAAAACTGGAAATCATTGAGTTGCTTCCTTCCATATTAATTTTCCACATCAAGATTTAATGTGTGTTTTATGACGGTTTAATGAGCATTCGTCATTACCAGATTAGCTGTTGTTACACAGAGTACCAACAAACGTTGCTTGAGTCTGACATGCATCCTCAAGTGTGAAAACTGGTGATTCTAAATTGAATTTACGCGACATTTAGTGACGTATTCAAATATAAATATCGATTTCCGATAAGAACCGATTTATGCTTTTGGGGTTACGACCAGAGTGTCGCTTTTCATTGGTATTTTGTTCTTTCTTCTAATTATGCTTAAAAGCCTGTATGGATCCATTTAAACTAACAGTAAGGATGCTATTGGTGCTACTCACAAAGTGTGATGGTGTTGTTTTTTTTTTTTTTCATTTGGAAAACAAGATAATTTATATTAACGTTTGAAAGCTATATTGGACCAAATTATACCAGCAGTAAGGATGCTGTTGGCGCCACTCACAAATTGAGGTAGTGGTTTACTTGATCCACGATATGATGGTACGGCGAGTGTTGGTGCCACATGCCAACGTTTACAACGTTGGCACAAACAGCCACCGATTGGTATCCAACACCAGAGTTCCGAATAACTCAGGGGACATTCTGCATAATTAAACACTCATAACGACGTGCTGAGCTACCTATGTGCGTGCACCTGTTAAGCCACCGAGCTCTGTTTTCAATTCAAATTGTAGACGCAACACAACTATTAAATTTGACAGGAATATTTCATCCAACATTTGAAACGGGCATATAGCAAAAACTATTTTAATCAGATTTCAATCGCCTTCTCCACTAAAAAAAATGTTATTAACCGATAGCCACTGTAGGGCATCTAACAACAAATAGGAGGAAGTAAACCCATTACATCTCAAATCAAACGCATTATCTAATTTTGCAAACGCTGTAATCTAGATATTTGTGTTTGACTAGGTTAAAACAAAATGGAAGGACAAAATTCAATGTGAGGAGAGATGATTGATTTGCACAATTGTATTTTACAAGCAATAGTTAAATCATTTTACAATCGGCAGAGAATGCCGTACTTCTTGGCTAATTTCTTGATGACATCGTCATTGTGAGAGTCAAGTTTATAATAATCACGCACGTGCGATTAATTATCTTATCGTCAATTTTAACAGAGACGTCTTCAATTACTCGATTCAGCGAAATAACCATGAATTAAATTTTACTTATGTTTAATTTCAACTGTTTTTACTTTAACCATCTACTTAGAGAACGTAAATTTGCGTTCAAATGTCAAACGGCCTCATAAAAGCTTTCAGCTGCCAGGAATAACTAATGTCGTTTTCGGTTTTAAACCTGGGTCAGGTCTGACTCTGACTCGCAATTACCGAACGAAAACGGATCCAGAGTCGAGTCAGTATGGTGGTATTAGCAACAGTATTAGTGCAAAACATAAACATAAACAAACATAAACATTTTATTTTGGTGTGGTTTTTTGTTGACCCGGTGCCCCAAAAACCTACAACCCCCCCGTGGCGCCCCCCGCCCCCCCCCACCCAATAAAAAAAAAAAACGAGTTGACAGCTGTTAGGGCGGACCTAGGGCGAACCCAGTTCTGCACTGGCAATAAACGAAAACGACATAAGTATCGTCAGCAAATCTGTTCTGGATGTGTAACGCTTGCAGTAAAATGATGGACAGTGCGCGATTCAGGAATGTCATGGTTTCAACGAATGCTGCCGTGTCTCAAAACTTTGTGGAACTGAAGAATGAGATCCGCTGCAGCGTGTTGGATGAAATACGGCTTGAAATTCGCACGAATTTCAAGGAACTGATCGAGGCTGTACCGAAAACTCCAGTTTCTGTTCCCAGTGTAACGTTTTTTGGGCCCTCTAAGAGGAAACGTGAGAACGACGGGAAATTTGAACCGACTCCGAAAAGGACATCGCAACTCCGTCGTGGAACTGACTGTTCAGGGCAATCTGCAATTACTTGCGCCACAGCAGACAGCATGTTTTGGTTGTATCTGTCCGACATATCGGTTGAAACTCCTGATGACAGTGTAACAGAGTTAGTATCACAACGGTTAGGCTCCAATGATTTAAAAATCGTGAAGTTGGTTCCGAGAGGAAAGGATGTGCGTTCCTTGAACTTTGTGTCATACAAAGTAGGGATGCCTATACAACTGAAGGAGAAGGCTTTGCAGGATTCCACTTGGCCCAGTGAGATCTCGTTCAGAGAGTTTGAGGAAAGGAGCATTCCGAGAAAGGTTTTTTGGAAGCCAGCCGTCCTAACAATACCCGAGACAGGATCCAACAACCCGAATATTTCGACCAACGCAGAGACGAACGTCATAATGGATCAATAACGATAAACGAAACTGCTTTCAATACCTCGACTTGTCCCGAATTCTCGAATGAAACCGACCTGCAATATTTAACGGTATACTATCAAAATGTGAGAGGCATTCGTACTAAAACTAACGAGCTCTTTCTGAAGCTTTCTGCCTGTGAATACGAAGTTATTATACTCACTGAGACGTGGCTTCGTTCTGATATCGCTAGTTCAGAGTTTGCTGCCAGCTACTCGATATTTCGGTGTGATCGCAGTGCAGCTTCTAGCAACCTTCAGCGAGGGGGTGGAGTTTTAATTGCGGTTAAAGAAAACCTCAACTGTACGTCGGTAGATCTTGTTGATTGTGGCAGTATTGAGCAAATCGCTGTGCGTATCAAACTAGACAAGGCGACGATCTTTGTTTGCGGAATCTATCTTCGACCGAACTCGTCTCCGGAATTGTACTCAGCGCATTCCGCAGCAGTCCAGCAAATCTGTGAAAGTGCGTCGGATTCTGATAATATTGTCATCGTTGGAGATTACAACCTACCTCAGTTGGTATGGTCCTACGATGAAGAGATCAACAGCTTGCTGCCGTCCAACGCATCGACTGAACAGGAAATCGCTCTGGTTGAATCAATGATTGCCTCCGGACTACATCAGATCAACAGGCTGCTAAACTCGAATGGTCGTACACTTGACTTGGCATTTGTTAACGAACCAAACGATGTTGAACTTATCGAACCTCCGTCATCCCTCCTCCGAATTGACAACCATCACAAGCCATTCGTTCTTCGCATTGACGTGAATGCCTCCTACGTGCAACCAGCTAGCGACTCGAACATCATTGATGATTTCGATTTTCGACGTTGCCACTTTCCGGAACTGAATAACGCTCTCATGGACGTCGATTGGATTGAAATGTTTCGTGCAAAAGATACGGATGAAACGGTACGTATGTTTTATGACAAATTGTACGACATTATGGAGGAATATGTTCCACGTCGAACAAGTAGGCCTCATTCGTTTAAGCAACCGTGGTGGACAACTGAGTTACAGCATCTCCGTAACATTGTGCGAAAAGGTCGTAAACGCTATTTTCGATCACGGACTACTGTGAACCGGATCAATCTACAGTCGCTCGAAACCCATTACGCCAATTGCCAGGACGCTGCTTTTCGTTGCTATATAAGACGATTGGAGCAGACTGCGAAGCAGAACCCGTCATCCTTTTGGTCGTATATTCGAAGCCGTAAGCAATCTAACCGGATCCCTTCGGACATGACTTTTAAAGAAACTTCGGCCGATTCACCTCACGAGCTAGCTAATCTGTTTGCCGATTTATTCGAAAATGTACACACTCAAACGTCACCAACTTTTTCCGCTGACAGTCTTAAATCCTGTCCTGCTTTCAATTTGAATTGTCCTGCTCTAGTTGTGAGCCAACATGAAGTTTTGTCAGCCCTGGAAAAGTTGGATGTGTCGAAAGGGTCGGGCACAGACAAGATACCGCCGTTGTTTTTAAGAGAATGTGCTGACTCACTGATGATGCCTTTGACGACTATTTTTAACAGGTCACTCAGTGAAGGTACTTTTCCCGAAGCGTGGAAGTTAGCCTCAATCACACCGATTTTCAAAGCTGGTAACAAACATGCTGTTGAAAATTACAGAGGTGTTTCGATTTTATGCTGTATGGCCAAGGTGTTTGAACAATTGGTTCACAAAGCTCTTTACGCTGTATCTCGACCGCTGATTTCTGAATTTCAACATGGTTTTGTTAAGAAGCGATCCACGACAACGAATCTGATGTCTTACGTAAATTTCCTATCAACAGAAATTGAGAATCGTCACCAAGTTGATGCCATATACTTCGATTTTTCAAAAGCGTTCGACAAGGTTCCTCACACTCTTGCAATTGACAAGCTGAAGTATCTGGGCTTTCCTGATTGGATCACAAAGTGGTTGCGCTCTTACTTATCTGGTCGGAGCGCTTTCGTCAAATTAAACGGTAGTCGGTCACGCGTCTTCTCCGTCACGTCAGGTGTACCGCAAGGAAGCGTTCTGGGACCACTGATTTTTATATTGTTCGTGAATGACTTGTGCTTTCGGCTGAAATCACGCTTTCTCCTCTACGCTGACGATCTAAAAATCTACAAGGTTATATCATCGCATCTCGACAGTTGCGCTCTTCAGGCTGACATCGACGAGATTTTGTTGTGGTGTTCTGAGAATGGAATGGAACTGAACATCAAAAAGTGCAAAGTTATTTCGTTCACCCGCCGGCAATCCCGAACAGAGTTTGAATACTCCATCAGCTCAGAAGCTATAGAGCGTGTTCAAGCAATTCGTGACCTAGGGGTTACTGTAGATACAAAACTCCGGTTCAATGAGCATATTAGCACAACTACCGCAAAGGCCTTTGCAGCACTGGGATTTATTCGTCGCAATACAAGTGGTTTCACCGATATATATGCTCTCAAGGCGCTGTACTGTTCGATCGTTCGTAGCATCATGGAGTATGCTGTTAGCGTGTGGTCGCCTTATCACTCAGTTCAGATCATCCGGATGGAAAGGGTTCAACGCAATTTTGTACGGTATGCTCTTCGTCAACTTCCGTGGAATGACCCAGCAAATCTACCTGACTATCCGAGTCGTTGTAGACTGATCGATTTAGAAACTTTAATGCACAGACGTACTAACCTACAGAGGTTATTTGTTTTTGACATTGTCGAAGGTGGTGTAGATTGCCCGGCGCTGTTGCAAAACATCAATTTTTATGCACCTTCTCGCCAGCTTCGTGACCGTAGTTTACTTGTAGTCAGTCGCCATAGAACTACGTATGGGCAAAACAACCCTTTCGATAACTGTGTTAGATCGTTTAACAATGTGAGTGCTGTTTTTGATTTTAATATATCTAAATGTGTGTTCAAGAATAGAATTAGAAACCTAGGTTAAGTACCAGTCTGTTGAGTTTTTTTTTAATTCGAGACGAAGAACAATAAATAAATAAATAAAAATAAAAAAACCACCACCCCACAAAAAAAAAAAAAAAACCCAAAAACACCCCCTTGTGGACGCAAAGGCTCTTCTCCACAGGCCGAAACACACATTAAAAAAATCCGTTGAGTTTTTCAACAATAGCTTTCGAACCATCTATATGCAGAATCCAAAAATCCTAGGCGCTTGATTGTTTCTAACATCAAGGGCCGAGAAATCTTTTCGAAAGCGCGTTTCAAATCAAAAAAAACCAGCAACAATTGTATCTTTGCGCTCTTCGATGCCTTTCCATTTTGCTAACGCTAAATTTGACAAGAAAACCTTGCATCTTACCGTGTCGCTGTATCAACTTGCTCACATCGGCCAGCAGCATTAGAGTCACGCGAATGCTTTAAAAATCAAAATTCATAATAGGAGACGGGCTTGGTTATGAAATCAAACACTATCGCAGTATTATAAGTGGAGAAATACGTAATGTAATGAAAAATAAAGAGCAATTTTGAACATTTTTTTTCCCGTTTTTGGAGGGAGTTGGAAATTGATCTCTGTGCCTTTGGGAAGTGCAAACAGAAGTTTCACATCGCTAGAACTGATCCGTGCCATTTGGCGATGTATGAGCATGATCGAATGGGTAAACTTTTGCCTGTCAAGGGAGCTCCCTTCCCACTTGCCTACCATGCATTGTGGTAGCTAGGTAAGAGTCTATCGGCTCGATCAGATACCGCCTTCCAAACATGCCCTACGCTCAATTTCAACTACTTCTATTCAATTTCAACCTGCCGTGTTCTTACGGACCTAAAGGGCGATACGGTCAAAATTTGGTCAATATCAACTTGACGTATTTCTTTCAATTTTGCATTTAAAAAACCTGAACACCCCTCATTTTGAAGGTGTGTGTGTGTAGAATGTTGCTCCTATTTTGATTTTGGAATTCTCTCTTCAGTTGTCAAAATGCCGTCCAAGCAAGAAGAGCAGCGTATCAAAATTTTGCTCGCGCATCGCGAAAATCCGAGCTACTCGCACGCAAAGTTGGCAAAATCGCTAAAAGTTGCCAAATCAACCGTTACAAATGTAATTAAAGTGTTTGGGGAACGTTTGTCGATAGCCAGGAAGTCTGGATCGGGGGGAAATCGAAAACCGGAAGCCGCTGAGACGACAAAGAGAGTTGCCGGTAGTTTCAAGCGAAACCCTAACCTATGTATCTCTCCGAGATGCCGCAAATAAGCTGGGTGTATCGTCTACAACCGTGCATCGAGCCAAAAAACGAGCCGGACTATCGACTTACAAGAAGGTAGTGACTCCAAATCGCGATGATAAACAAAATACGACGGCCAAAGCGCGATCCCGGAGGCTGTACACGACGATGCTGACGAAGTTTGACTGCGTGGTAATGGACGACGAAACCTACGTCAAAGCCGACTACAAGCAGCTTCCGGGACAGGAGTTTTATACGGCAAAAGGAAGGGGAAAGGTAGCAGATATTTTCAAGCACACGAAACTGTCAAAGTTCGCAAAGAAATATCTGGTTTGGCAAGCCATCTGTACCTGTGGCTTGAAAAGCAGCATTTTCATAGCTTCCGGGACTGTCAACCAAGAAATTTACGTGAAAGAGTGTTTGAATAAACGTCTGCTGCCTTTCCTGAAGAAACACGGTTGTTCCGTACTGTTTTGGCCGGATTTGGCATCTTGCCATTACGGTAAAAAGGCCATGGAGTGGTACGCCGCCAACAACGTGCAGGTGGTTCCCAAGGACAAGAACCCTCCCAACACGCCAGAGCTCCGCCCAATTGAGAAATACTGGGCTATTGTCAAGCGGAACCTAAAGAAGACCAAAAAAAACTGCTAAGGACGAGCAGCAGTTCAAGGCAAACTGGCTTTCTGCGGCGAAGAAGGTGGACAAGGTGGCTGTACAAAATCTGATGGCAGGGGTCAAGCGTAAGGCCCGGCAATTCGGATTTGGAAAAGCGCAAGCCTAACTGAATATTTTTCCTGAATTTTATACTAATTGAACTTGAAAAAGAAATTTAATTTGATTTTTTAAATAAACGATTTCACCGATTTACACGCGTTTTCCCTTGACCAAATTTTGACCGTATCACCCTTTATCAATACTTTCTCTTCACATCGTTGGTTTTAGCAAAAAATTGCTGTCCACTCCTAGAGTTGCATATTGATAAGAATGATATTTCCAATTTTCAAATATTATAATTAATTTACGTGCTTCGTGCAACAACAAATAACATGCTTAGTTTAAATGTAATTTAAGTTAGTTTTGGCATCATTCATTTAATTTATTTCGTACAACTTCCAGGCACGGCTTTTTGCGACCGTATTCTGTTTCTTGTCACGGTTTGAAGACTTCTGAACGTTGCACGTACATAGTCAGGATCGAGTTTTGGAATTTTGCACAAAAGTCTTGCTCACATGCAACTTTTAGCCACATCTCGAACTGAGGCGTTCGGTTTCCGTTTAAAGGCCCCAAACACGCATTTGTGATCGTTCTCGTTGACCTGTCGGCTTTTTTTTCGAATCTTCGCTTCCGATCAACAGTAATTATGCGCACGCACTGTTCTTTCGTCACCAAATTGACAACTTTTGCGTACCTGATAACATCAAATCATAGAGTGTAAACAATACACATTTACCTATGTCCACGCAAAATTTCATTTAATTTTACCCTACGGATCAAACGTTAGAGCAATTTGAGTGTGTGCGGATTTTAAACGGTACACCCTTTATTGAATGGCTTGATCCAGTATAACGATATTAAAGCTAGAATAATCCACAGCCAAATAAAACACTCTTATTCCCATTATTTCTCACCAGGTAGGTTTTCTGTTGTTTTATTCATTACTGTCATTGTTTTTTTTTTTTGTGAGATTCGTTTATTTTTTTAATTGTTTTATTTCTCAATCATTCACAGGGTGAATTCACCCTGTCTACAGCCCTCCATTTATTAAAATATAAGACACAGGCAGACTGAGTATTAAACGCCAGAACACTCACCTGGAGCAATTAAATTGCAGTAGAAGATTAGCGTTTCACATCAGTTGACATCTTGACGCTTTTCTGTTGACAGTAATATGAACCGCCTTTGCAGTGTGTTGCCATTGGATTGGAAGGGACATGCTAAACCGGCTAAACAAATCACATTTTCCCTCCACTCCAATCCAATATTCTTCCAATAAAAAAAAAACCTTACTAAAACGCAAGTAATGAAAATTTAATTTTCCATCGGTGCTGCGGGTTACCCAAAAAAAAAGGGAAATCTGCGTCGTAAAATGAATTTCAATGTTACTACTTACTCTGAAAAGAGAAAGAGTCATTCGACGCAAATGCGACACGCGAAAGTATTCAGATGAAGCACTTTATCCCCGCCCCCAAGGTCTTTGTCGGGTTGAACAAGGGTAGTCTAACTGGTGCTAATCGCCGTCGTTGTAGCGTCGTTATCGAGGAAAACAATTTCTACGGCGGCGGTTTATTGCGTTCACACGCATCCGATTCGGGTTGAACCACACAGATTTTGGGGTCCTCCGATGATTACGGTTGAAGGTATTCTCTATTTTCGAACACTCTTTAGGTGTAACTTGACAAATACCAACCGAAATTTCTTGCACCATCTCTTCTCCATGTAAGCCCTATCGGGTCATAAGCGATTGCGTAATGTTTGGACGGTCCCTTTTCTAGGTAGGAAGTGAAATTAAGATCTCCGGAATGAGTGTGTGCGTGGCATCGTCCCATTACATCTCGGTAGGGGTTAACATTTGGTGTGGGGTCGACCTAAAAAATATTTTGTAATTAAGAACATAACAGATTTTTCGGCTTTCGGTTGTTTGGGTGTTCTAAGGCATATTGTTGAATATATAATCATCTGAAAGGGGTTCGAAGGGTTAGCGCGGATTTCGCTTTAAAATCTGTTGTTCGGTTACTAAAGGTACCATTCCTTTGCTATTTGGTTTGGTCTTAATATCCAACTTTAAACGAAATATTGTGCTAAACGATACATCTGTGTACAACAGGTAGGGAAGTTTTTTCAATTCCCAAGCAGTAACGAATTAACTGAATTTGGTATTTATGAGTGTTGCATAAAAGGTAAAATACCTTAAAATAATGCCATAAAATGTTCCAAATGTTATCATGCCGATACCAAATTGAGGTAGAACAATACTAACTAAATATCCCTCAGGTATTTTTAAGTATCCCAAATAAGCTTTTTTTTATGGAAAGATATGTTTGCTTTATTTTTATGTATTTTACATCTTATGCAGCTCTCAACAATTCCAAATTCAATTATCAAAATCAAAATTAGGTGTTTACGTATTATTTTCACCTGGTTTTTATTTCTAGTGTAATCTATGAGTAATTGTGTGCACTTTTAACACATGTCTGTACATAATCAATTTGTTCTCACAACAGCCAACTGTCTTTTCGGCTTTATTCATTCATCTTGAAGGATTAAAACTGGCACTTTTTCCTAATCAACACCGCCATCAACCTTCACATCAAGAATCTCATATAGTTGTGTTTGTATGTAGGACCGTGTCGTGTTGCATAATCCTCCCCTATATCTATTTATTAAACAAACCTCACGTCAAATATCATTCGTGAAGCTTATTCTCGGGCCTGTGGCTTGACATCCCTCCCAGGAGACCGTTACTTCTTAATTAATTTCCATCTCTCGTAAATCGTCATACAAAGCCATGTCGTTCTACGCCACGTTTCGAAATTAAGTGCCAGCACACAATGCAACCACTACTGGTCGTGCCACTCCCATGTCAAACAATAGTAATTGTGCACTGAGTGCAATTGTTTACGAATTCTCTAGCAGCAAGGTTCTATGAAGGCACCAAGTGACATTCACGACACCCACTACTGATTGGATACTGGCACAATCCGACGAGAAGCTTTGTTACTACACAGGATCAATTAGAAGGTCGCGAATCATTGTGCACGCTGTGAACAATAATAGTAACGAAAATTCTCTGTCATCATAAGTCACCATTCTGTCCTGGGACGGTTCTTGGCCAACCAGCTCAGCATTTCCCTGGAAATCTCCACTCCTTAGCTTGTATGCCAAGCTGAGTAAACTCGTGCCAAAATTGCACCGGTATAACCCACCGAACCGGATTCATAAATTTCGCTTTGGCATTACGATTTCGAATAGGTGCATTTCATTCTATGGAATTTTTTATTCAGTCAACCATTGGCTACCGAAAACATCCTTCGCATTCGAACTTCCCGACTTCCTATACCGATTCGTTACACCGAATACAAACGGTTGGATTGCATCATAGGTAAGCGGTATGGAAAGCTGTATAGTGACCCAAATTGATGGCGACTAGAAGTTGCAATCGACAAACAAGAAGTAAATCATACTGGGTGGATGAATTGTGTGACGTTGGCGTGTTGCTGCTGGTAAAAATTAATTACGCGTGGCATTTGAAAGAAACGGTCATTTGAAACAACTGGTTACGATTGGCGGTCATTAGAATTGGCTCTGCTAACGTAGCGAGCCAAATGATACACTACGATGTAAGGATAGCGAACAAAATTAGCAATTATACGAAATGTCAAATTTAATAAACCCACTTAAAAAATTTTAACGAAACATGCTTCCAATTTATCTAGTTGGATGGTTTCAAAATTTAAACAGGGATCGGCAGAGGGATGCAATGATGACCTATGGTTTCATTTGATGGGGATTTTCGATAGAAATCTTCTGCCGTTCTATTTTTTTTCTTAGATCAACGTGCCATCTGATGTATTTATATTGATATTCTGTGTCCTTGGTGAACAAAGTTACGATTAAAAAACACATAGCATTGACATTGAGAGAACATTGGGCTTATGCAATGAAAAAAATCGCAAATTCAAAGCATTTTTCTTTTTTTTCAGAACCCAAAGTTTTACGTTGGTATTGTGAAGATGGCGAACTTTTTATTTTAAAATAAATAGACACGCTATTTTTATCGATAAACCCGATTCCAGATCCAAAGAACCATATTAGAGCCCTTTCTCTTGTTTTATCCCCAGCCGTCACAAAGTTTCGTATTTAACTTAAGCATTGAAAAAATGAACTAAATTCGGATGGCGATGAAAAAAAAAAGACAAAGAATAATTCAAGGAATCACATTTTACTTCAATTCTACGTTTATGAAACCTTAGAACTACAAAAATGCTTCGACGCCCTACCAGGGAGTTGGCCAGATCCTTAGCCATGACCAATGAAAAGATAGATGGCAACATGTTCTTCAGCCCTTTCGTAGCCTGGGCGATCAGTTGCTTCTCAGTTTTGGCCTCGAAATTATTGGAGGAGGATCTAAATACTTTGAGAGGTTGTTGGCAGTCTTCGGTATAACGTTTAGCCGTGGAGGGTTCAAGCTATATAACTGGCGCTCCAATAGCAGCGTGGTTCTACAGCGACTAGGTGAAATGCAAAGCGAGACGGATAAACATCTGAATCTTGTCGAAGAAGGGAAGGTAGAAAGGGTATACTCGGTATGCTGAGGAGTTCATCAGCCGATGAGCTGAACTTTTCCACCCAAAAGAGCGAAGAGGTGCAAACGTTGATTCGTACTGCCACTAAACCAACAAAGCGACAAGTTCTAAGGTGTGTGATGACGCTATTCGATTCACTTCGGTTGCTCTCGGTCTTGATATAGGCCCTTTGGCGTGAAGGCACAGATTGCCATGCGAAGTGGCAGCGGTGGGTACAGATGCTGGAGTACATCGCTGCTGTCCGGATTCCCGGAAGTTATTTTCATTACGCCAATCAAAATACCTACGACAATTCCGAGTTCCGCGTATTCGTGGACGCCAGCGAGGTGGCGTACTCCTTTGCGATCAATTTGCGCACATTCGACGAGAATGATGACCCACAGTGCTGTTTAATCCCCGCCAAATCGAAGGTCACTCCGTTGAAGCCGTGGTCCATTCCCAGGCTCGAGCTACAAGGGTGGGTTTTAGGTAAGCGCTGGTGGAAGTTTGTCAGCGAAAATCACAACAATCCCATTTCCAAGACGGTGTTCTGGACGGGCTCCAGAACCGCATTATCCTGCATTAAGGCGGACCCCAGAAACTACCCACAGTTCGTATCCTTCAGAGTGAGTGAAATACTGGAGCACACAACGGCAAACGAGTGGCGGTGGGTTCCATCGAAAGCAAACCCAGCAGATGAAGCGACGAAATGGGGCAGTGGTCCGTACTTCGAGCACAACAGCAAGTGATTCCAGGGTCCCGACTTCCTAAGCCTGCCGGAAGAAAAGTGGCCTCGTTCAGAGGAGCCAGTGAAAAATACCCCCGAAGAGATGCGCGCAGCAATCTTGTATCACTGTCCGTTCAAACTGGTAATAGATTTCAACCGTTTCTCCTTCTGGGATCGGCTACATCGCGCAACGGCCTACGCTCTCCGGTTTCTACATAATTCGGCCAAACAGCAGCAGAAGTACACCGGCCAGCTTCAACAAGCTGAACTCCAAGCAGCAGAAATAGCTATTATCAAGTTGGTGCAACGGGAATGTCCAGATGAGGTCGGCGCACTGTCGAGCAAATCACTGAAACAGTGTGGACAGGAAATAATCGGGAAATACAGTTCCATCTACAGACTAATTCTGATGGTGGACGAAAACGGCTCCTGTAGTACTGCTATCATCAACGCTACCCCCATCGGTAACTCGGAAACTGTGGTTAACGAAGTCCGACAGCTATACGATATCCCGAGGCTTAGTCTAGCAGTCAAGACGGTGAGTCGTGTCTACGCTACCGGCAAGATCCGTCGAGCTAGAATAGCGATTCCACTACCAACCGCGCGCCTTGCCCTTCACGAACGACCATTTACCTACACCGGGTTGAACTACTTTGGTCCGCTGCTGTTGAAGCTTGGAAGATCTAACGTTAAACGCTGGATCGCACTATTCACATTTATTGCAAACTCTGGTGTCTATCCATCCTGTGTGAGGCTTGCCAAGCCGCTTTCCACCATTTCTCCAGAAGAACACGGCCTGAATAGTAAATTATATGATTCGAATACTAATACATAAGCAAGTATTTATATGTAGGGTAAAGGTGGTCTCGTGAACATTGTTTATTGCACCACTAAGCTATATCTTACACAGTTAACATTATTTTATTATACATGCACATAAAAAGAACATTCAAATTAATGTTATATTCAATCAGTTTAAAATTTACAAGCCTATCAATATCAATGCAGGTTAAATTAATGTTCGATTTAATTTTACACATGAGGCTTGGTACTGAACATTTTTTTGTAAAAATATATTAGGTGATGCTCCGGATGATACTTTTAGTAACGAAGTTGAGTGGCAACATGAAAGGATAGGTGATTCTTCTCTCAAATCAAATGGAGAATTTCTTCACCGTGAATTAAATATTGTCACTCCACATCATCGAGGCTTTGATATGCTAATCATCTAACCAACGCACTACTCAACTAATGTTTTTATTATCAGCAATAAGTTTGACAGCGAGATGCTTTTTATTCTTAATAAAACATAATTATGGATGTTTCTCATTCTCCTCCAATACTCTTGAAGAAGTTCGAGAAACTTCGATGCTCCTCTCGAATACATAAAATTGTGGACGAAGTGGAAAGAGAAAAGATCCTTCATGGCAGTATCTAAATCACTGGCTCCTTCTGAAAGTTGTGTTCAATATGACACCAACATCTTAAATATAATTGAAAAATAATAAAGAAATCGTTTCTTCGACACTTCGGCAATCGATGTCACAACACTAACACTGGATTATTTTGGACATTTTCTACTTCGTTGTAACGACTCAAGCTACCTAGCTACGTGCGATACCTAGTGAAAATTGAAACATCGCTTATCTATCGGCCATATTGGATTTCTTTTTTTTCAGGTTTATATAAACTCAAACGAGTCTGTAAATTTATGGGGATGTCGTTGGAAAAAGGGTGTCTTTCGTTAGGATTTTATTTCGTATTTTAAAATACACCAGGTGAAAATTAATGAAATAATTGTGTAAATTTAGTAGTTTTACCATGCTTTTATCAAACGCATGTTTTTAAACTGAAAATTCAAGCATATTATAGTTTCATACGATGGATTTTTAAAATGCTCGGTATTCAAACGACAAGTAAAATTTGTTAGTTTTTACTGTGTATGCATTTTTCGTATTCAACACGAAAAATCGACAACAGCAGATATACTTACCAATCAGACCAAGGCTGGTGTGGCTTTTGCTGTACACAGAAGTTGTCTCCATTGTAATCGGTCCATTGCTGTACCTCGTTAGCCTCGCAGTCTGCGGAGGGTCTGCAGGTCGCCTTCTACTTGATCGATCCACCTTGCTCGTTGCGCGCCTCTTCTTCTTGTACCCGTCGGTTCGTTTTCGAGAACCATTTTCACAGGGCTGTCGTCCGACATTCTTAAGACATGCCTAGCCCATTGTAGTCGGCCGATTTTTGCGATGTGTACGATGGGAGGTTCTCCCAGCAACTGATGAAATTCGTGGTTCATTCACCTCCTCCACGTTCCGTCTTCCATCTGCACTCCACCGTAGATCGTAAGCAGCACCTTCCGTTCAAATACACCAAGGGCGCGTTGGTGCTCCACTAGCACTGTCTATGTTTCGTGGCCGTAGAGAACTACCGGTTTAATTAATGTCTTGTAGATGGTCAACTTTGTAGTTCGGCGAACTTTGTTCGATCTTAACGTCCTTTGCCAGCCTGATGTAGCGATGCCGACATTTTTAAGTTTCTTTCTTTGTACTTTAATTGTAATTTCTACAATTTAAAAGAGCATTACATTAAAAAAAGCGTAGCTGCATTTAGGAACATAAACTTCTCACGTTGCAATACAAAATAACACATGGTGTTGATGCAGGCAAGTTATCAACGTAGAATTAACAGAACATTAGCCCCGTTCAATGAGCTGGTCGAAGTCGATCGAAGTTGTTCCCATCCTACTCGTATTTTTTTGTCAACGAATGGAAACTATCAGGATGGGAACAACTGACTTCAACCAGCTCAATGAAACGGGGCTATTGTAGTTCGGCTCCTTGCGATACCGAAAGAGAAGCTGTAGGTTAGTGTTTAACCTCATACTAACCTCTGCTGATGCCAATGTAAAAGGACGAGTTTCTTTGAGTTGATGGAAGGCTTCATCGCGAACAAAGAGGATTGTTCGGTTTCTAAAATGTAATAAATATAACAATTGACTGGTGCGAAATTAGCATATTGTATTCAATTAGCTTTTTAACTTTTATTTATAAACATATCATCATGGAATCGGCTCTGAGACAAAATGGCAACCATCTTGCATATTTCCTTCCGTTCTGGAATGATATTAGCCAGCAACCTATTGAACAGGATACCGCGAAACGCCTATACTTTTTCAAGAGCATCACGCACATTCTGGAATAGATATTTTTTGTAAACTAATTTCTATGTTGTATGTATTAATTCTAGGCAATTTCTTCAAATAACACGCATACCAAACAGTCTGAATTCTATTGTTGTTATTGTGAATGCAACGCATTCCAAAAAGCAAGAGATACATTTCAAATACTATTAGAGTAAGTGTACCGGTTTTGGCTATCACCCCTCATTATGATCACCCAAGATGACAAGATGTTGAATTGCTAGTGCTATTTAAAATGTAGAAAATACTCCTTTATGTCAATAAATTTTTAGGAGATGGCCAACAAAGGAACCCTAGCCAAAACTGGTACAGAGTATTTATTATCTATATTTTAAATATCATGCATTCAGTAGCAATTCAACATCTTGTCATTTAACTGTACAACGTGAACGAAAATATTAAAATTTGTTATATTTATGCAAGATGACCATAATAACGGGCGGTGGTTGAAATCGGTTTACACACCCTTATATTATAGTGAATCGTGCTTTTTGAATTTTTTTTTTTTTTTTTTGGGGCGTAGAACCACTGCGTCCACTGAGTTGAACTTTTGTGGTATACCCCTGTTTACTATTCTAATTCGCATCTTAAAGCTAGATCACCATTTGTCAAGTGACCAGCCCAAGACGCGTCTCCCAGTCAGGCAAAATTGAGTTTATAAAACCCACCACCTTTCCAGGATTTGCAGTCCAAATTTCTTTAGGTTGCATATAGCCACTGTACAGAAATTTAAGTCTGCTCTTGTACAAAGCATCACAACTGCAAAGCAGATGTTCCGAGGTTTCACGTTCCATGTTACAGAAACGACAGATATCATTCTGAACCTGGCCAATGTTTTTCAAATGATATCTACTCGGGCAATGTCCGGTTATTAGGCCAGTATAGGTACAAAGAACTCTCTTATTGAGCTCCAGAAGCTTTTTACTGATTGTAACATTTGGAATTATAAACCTTTTCGCTTGAACACACTTTGTGGTGACCAACCAATTGGTCATCACCCTTTGCACTTCCCAAGATTTAAATTCCATTTTTATGGCACAGTATGATATACCGCAGAATGGTTCTGGGCCAATAAACTGTGCATTTGAACCTTGTTTAGCAAGCTCGTCTGCCCTTTCATTGCCTTCAATGCCACAGTGTCCCGGAACCCAGAATAGATTTACCGAGTTCTCTTGGCACACCTTTCGCAATGAAAGAATGCATTCCCAGACAAGTTTGGATGTGCATTTATAATTACTTAACGCTTTGAGTGCCGCTTGGCTGTCTGTAAAAATACAAATATTTGCATGTCTATATCTCCTCTTCAGACAAACGTTAACACATTTTATTATAGCAAAGATCTCCGCTTGGAAAACCGTTGGATAGTTTCCCATCGCCACTGAGATTTCTACCCCAGGGCCGAAGATTCCTGCTCCCGTTTTTGTTCCAATTTTTGAGCCATCTGTGAAGAATTTTATGGAGCCATGGCGAACAGTGGGACCTCCGACTTCCCAATCTATACGTGACGTTTCACATATGTTGTAAGGGATGTCATGGTTTTCCACAGGTTTCATCCAGTCTCCATTCATATACATCACTGGCCCATTTTGAAAGCTTTGTGAAATGCTCAGGTGACCGACTAAGTCACCAGACAGGAAAGTTTTCAGCCGTTTAAGTCTAAGCACACTCTTTTCCGCTTCTAGTTGCACGTATTCGTGCAAAGGCAGCAGATTTAGAATTGCATTCAACGCATTTGATGGAGTGCTGCGCTTCGCTCCCGTTATAGCAATGGATACTAGCCGTTGAAGTTTTGTAAGCTTTTTCTGTGCAGTAGCCTCTTTTGTTTTTGGCCACCACACAAGAGAAGCATACGTTACTTTTGGACGTATTATGGATGTATAAATCCACATTATCATTTTTGGTCTTAGACCCCATTTTCTGCCAAATGTTTTTGAGCATATCCAGAAAGCACTGGTTGCCTTACCGATCACACACTCAAGATGAGCATTCCAGTTCAGTTTGGCATCCAGTATCACTCCTAAACTTCCTTTTCCTAGTGAAAGGTACAATTACTACTTTTGATGGATTTATGCTAAGGCCCTCCTTGATACACCAAGACTGGGTAAATTTTAGGGCCCATTGCATTCTTTCTGAAATGATGTTGTCAAATTTTCCCCTCACTATAATGACTATATCGTCTGCAAAACCTACAACCTCGAAACCTTTTTCCTCTAAGCTTCTTAGAAGATCGTCTACAACTAAGGACCACATTAGGGGTGAGAGGACTCCTCCTTGGGGACAACCTTTTGTTGCCCGTACTGTAATAGACGTACTTCCCAGCTCTGAAGTGATTTCTCTTTTTGCTAGCATGGTATGAACCCAGTTAATTATATTCATGTCAAAGTTCCTTTTCTTCATGGCACGAGCCATAGACGAATAGGAAGCGTTGTCGAAAGCTCCTTCAATATCTAAGAAAGAACAAAGTGCTATTTCTTTTACCGATAGAGCTTTTTCTACCTTTGAAACCACACTATGCAGTGCCGTAACTGTTGACTTACCAGACTGGTAAGCAAACTGGAACTCAGATAGTGGATGCTTGTTCATGTAATTTGAATTGATATAATCATTCAACACTTTTTCCATAGTCTTCAATAGGACTGAGGAAAGACTAATGGGTCTGTATGATTTAGGATGCGCCTTGCCTCGCTTTCCTACTTTAGGTATGAAGATAACTTTTACTTGTGTCCATGAAGTTGGAATATGGTTGAGTCTTAAACTTGCCTTAAAAATCTCAATTAATGGCGAGATCAACACTGCTTCGCCGTTTTGAAGTAATGCTGGAAATATCCCGTCCATTCCTGCAGATTTGTAAGGCTGAAAAGATCTCAACGCATTTTCTACCATGGCTTTCTTAAAGATTTTATCAGCCAAGTCATTTGCGGCGATTTTTGTTCTAACAGACATTTGAGATGCCCTTGTAGAACTTCTTCCATCTTCAAGTGATCCATCTCTGATTGGATCTACACACAAAACTGATCCAGGAAAATGTGTTTCCATAATCAACTTTAACGTTTCACTAGGAGTTTTTGTAAAAACTCCATCCTCATTTTTCAGATGCCCAAGTTCAATCGTATGATCCTTTGCAAGAGCCCTCTGAAGTCTTGCGACTTCCGGACTATTGCTTATGTTTCCACACGTTAGAACCCAGGATCTTCGTTTGGATTTTCTTATTTCTCTATTGTACTCAGTAAGTGCACTCCTAGAGGGGGTCCAATCTGAGGTTCTTTTCGCTTTATTAAACACTCTACGAGACGTTTTACGCAGACGTTCCAATTTAGAGTTCCACCATGGAACATCCCTGTTAGAGGACGATTTTTTGATAGGACAACTAGTGGTGAAAGAATTTAAGATCTTATCATTTACCTTTTGGGAAAACGATTCCAATTTCTGAACAGAATCGATCTTTCCACCTTCTGTAAATAACTCCGAATTCAAACACTGTACATATTGATCCCAGTTAGTTTTCCTAGGATTTCTAAACGTAGTAGTTGACCGATTCCCCTCACTCCATTCAAACATAATGTGTCTATGATCTGACAATGACGTTTCTTCAGAAACTTCCCAATTTGCAATTCTTTCATAAATTGCACTATTGCACAATGTTAGATCTAAGACTTCTTGTCTAATAGCATTTAAAAAGGTAGGTACGTTTCCCTTATTGCATATGTCTATATTATTTGATGAGAGATATTCCAATAAGCACTCCCCTCGACTGTTGATATCCGTACTACCCCATACGCAATGATGTGCGTTGGCGTCACAGCCAATGATGAATGACTTATTATTTGCTCTACAGTACTTGACAAATGAATCGATCTCAGGAGGAGGCACCTCAGGAGCATCACCCGGAAAATAGGCTGAAGCCACTATGACCTCAGTTTTTCCTCTGGTGGTAGGCACCTCAACCATGACCGCAACAATGTCCCGTTTGACGAATTCTGTAATGGGATAGCAATTCAGTGTTTTATCAACCAAAACAGCAGTTCTAGGCGTACTCTGCTTTTCATCATAGAACAGCTTACAGTCCTGTGATTCAATACCAAGTATTTTTCCTTTATTGGTCCATGGCTCTTGAATTAGTACCACGCCCAGCCCCTCTTTTCTAAACCTCCGACTCATAACAGCAGATGCTCCTTTTGCATGATGTAGGTTCACCTGCAGGAACTTAGTTGGTTTCATTTCTCAGGGTGGCCCGCTCTTTCTTGCTTGTGCGGGGAGCGATAGACCCCCTTTTGAATAAGTACGATGTGCTTTCGTCGATAAAAAAAATCGATCATTTTGTTCTGCTTGCAATTGTTATCCTACAGTACCCCATAGTATACTGTTGTAAATCTGATTGATAAAATTATAACTTTATTTAACGAGCTAGCTGGTTTGTGTATTTATTTGTTTGACAAAACTTCAATTTGTAATTATGTAATAAGCAAAACAAGCTGATCGATTTTTTAATCGACTAAAGCACATCGAACCTATTGAAAAAGCACGCTAGAAGTATTAATAAGCTGTTGCACGGAAAAAGCTAACCTCACCATGAGAGTATAAGAGATAGAAACAGCCGTCATGTTTTCCGTCCTTTTTTCTCACACACGAATTTCTGATTTGTGATGTGGACCATACCATGACCAGCTCAATTAGCAGACTTAATCGATTATTTCCCATCTGTCAAGTTAAAGTGAAAATTAAAATGAATTCGAGAATTGCTACACAGCCTAAGTAGATACTAAGTAAGTCTTACTTCAACTGATGGAGATGATGGTGTCATTGAAGTTTCATTTTCGCTGTCAGCTGGAAAATCTGGGGATCCTTCGTGATGCTGATGTGAAGAACTCAATTTTTGATTCTGAGAAGCTGGTACGATATTTGATTGGATGGCGTAGCTGGTTGAAGGTACAGCCATTGAATGTATTACTTTCCGTACTATTTTTCGTGGTCCTAGTTCGATTTGGAGTTCGATGATAGGAGCATAATGAATTGATTTGTTCATCGCCCTTGATTTTGACATCTGAAATTTTCAAAGAAATAAAATTCATCTACACTGACTAGAAATGCTTTTCATTGGGTATGATAGTACGAGATAAAAACATACACTGGTAAAAGATGCTTTAAAAGAATTGTATTGCGGACAATATTGAGTTTGCAAATCTTGAATTACAGAAATTTATCCATTCCCTAAGCGAACAATAGCCTCCAAAATATCATAAACCTTCTTAATGCATCTCATATATTTTACAACATATCCTGGTCAAAGACTCGTTTTATTCATTTTCAATTGATTTATCATTGTTATTTCTTTTGGAAAATCAAAAAGTAGGGCTTTGCAATCGAGTGTTTTCTTTCCACAAGTACCTCCACACATGACAATAGGCTTATCTATATAATCATGTTTCAAAATATCGTTACCTTGCTTAGGATTCAATCGCTTTATCAAACTGAACGTCAAATTTGTATATTTTTTGCAGTTGTTGGCTTGACTTTTTACTGTTTGAAATTTTGCTTCAAATAACATACAACTTCCATTACTGATAGGTTGATTCTTTTCGACAATTTTGATAATGGTATCGATTCAAGTCGCTCTCTTCAGTATGAAATATCTTCTTGTGCTTGTCGTACAAGGTACAATATTCAAATGGTTCTGTTTCTTTATTTGGGTAGGAACTTAGATGGGGAAATTAAGTAAATAAATCTACTTCAACAAACTGTTGATGCAAACGTTCAAACATTGGGTTTAAATTGGAACTGTAATTTAACTCAAGTTAAAAAACAAGAATGGCATTGCGAAAGTGTAGTGTATTCCCTACATTATACCAAAGTCACGAGTCCGTCACAACCTACACACCGTTTATTTTCGGAACGAATCCGGATCCAAATGTTTTCTCAAATCTTCCATTCAGTTCCGAGGTTTCAACTTCACGGGATGGACCTCAATTCGTTGAATCAATATCTGACTGGTTCTGATAATCGTCGAAAAAAGAAAGCTGTAAAAAAATAATTAAACAACATTAACAACTTTTTTACTCACCATTCATTCACAACAAAATCCAAATCCAAAACATAAATAGAAATAAAATTAATCGCAAGATAATTTGACTGAAAACCAACTCGATCCAATGAAATATACGAACTGACAATGTTTATTTTTCATCCAAGTATGGGTCAAGTGCAGCTACTCATATTTAGGTAAAATTTGTGAGTACAATTTACCCACATTATGAATTTTGCATCAGCTACTGATATATGAGTGAAACTATTACCTTCTTATGGGTAATTGAGTCTTAGTGTGTACGAAACTGTTTGTTCATATAGATCATTGCCGGAATGTGTTAACATCACTTTTTTGACAGTTCAAGGAGCATTTTTACAAGGTGTCGGAATTCGAACCACTCAAACGAAATTTTTCTTCGGCTTTTTCCGGATTCTGTACGATTCAGGAAATGATGTCAAAATAAGCACTGGTGTCGGTTTTCCGGATGTTGAACTTCAACCGTACTCAATTTAGAGCACATAATCTCAAACCGATCTTACCGAAAATATTCTAAGTCCACGTAAATAAGCTCCCTGAACTGTCAAAACAGCGTTGCTGACGCCATCGTGTTATGCTCTATCAAGGCATTGCAGCCTTTTGCAAAACCGTTAGTGGACAATAAATTTTGATTAGAAAATCGAAATGAAAGTCAATATCGTAGAGCCTAGAAAGCTCTTTGAGGTTAAGTAAACAAACAAAAAATCTAACACTTAAAATGTCCAGTTCTGAATCGCAAAAAAAAACCTATTTCAATTAACTGACATCATGGCAAAGTTGACTCTCAAATTCATTTTTATTTACCGACAATGCTCTTTCATCACTTGGCGCTCAGTAATTGTCGAACCCAGCGAGAACTGCAAAAAACAACTTTTCTTCCATCCACCCTTTTGTCACTCGATTCTTGAACCCACAGCCGCCAGTGACAAGGGTAGTGACACAAACTGACAACGAGTAGAATTAATTGCATTTTATTAGGAACAAGCCGCTCAAACTTGGGTCATCCAATGTCATGAAAATGCCCCTACACTGTGACTTCGCCTGACAGGTGAAACCTAATGTCACTTTAATGAGTTGTTTGTTGTTCTGCTCGGAAGTGAGTGCTTCAATTAATCACGCTAAACACACGGCCCAGAGACTGATAGTGTTGCATAAATCATGTTTAGCATATTCCGTTTCATCAGTTCTCAACCACTCTTTCGATAGACAAGAAAGTTACCTTACCCTCAAGTTATACCGTCTTGTTGGCAATGAAGCAATACTAGAGGGTGGGAACAGCAAAAAAAAATCCCTTTGAAATTAAAATTATGACCGGAATAATAATCACCCGAACCGAACAGTTTTCGCTTCCATTTTTCTTCTTCTACGTCCATCAAATAGCGGGATGAAGTCAGAAGGAGTGATGCTGCATGTGCTTGGGTTGTCGTTTCCTGGTCCGCTTCTCCTCCGTCACCATGCGTTCGTTCGTCCGACGGGCATCGTGTGGCATTATCCTAACTAATGGTTTCCTCAGCAATGTTCTTACTTTGTTCTCGGGCCAGTACGTGAGGATCGAGAGTAGTTTTTCTCTTCTCGTTCCTATTTCTTCCCGACCAAGGCATGCCCTGTAGCATTTTAACCAATCGCTAAGATGGGGCAGGTATGGAGGCACTAGAACGTTGTTGAAGGGGCACGAAAAAAGCTCCACTCAAATAGTATCATTTCATCACGAGCTAGACGTCGCGGTTGCTGGTCTATCGACTTCCAGTGTAGTCCCTCAGAGCAACTTCTGTGTTCATGTGGAGGAGAAACTATCGGATGTATCATTCTACAAGCAGAAGAGAGTGCACTTGAAATGCAGCAAACGTATGCCGCAAACGTAACGAACTGCATTAGAAAAATGGGTTTTGAAGGGTGGAGTGAACCCGGCATTGCCGGTGCTTCTCGCGACAGGGGCGAAACATAACCATCGAGGAGGGCTGTCAAGAATCGGGAACGAGTAGCGGAACAACATGGTTGGAAACTCTGTTGGTAAATATAAGACATTTTCGACCGAGTGGAAATCATGCGGAAGTCAAAGTTGCTGGTGGAATGCTTGTTATGGCTGGAATGCGGTTTCTTTTTATTAAAAAAAAAAAACTCCCTAGCTGAAGACACGTGCTCGTGATACGTTGAGAGGAGAAAAGGATTTTGTCGCTTAAAATATATGAAAAATGTCATAGCAGTAAAATTTGATGTTGGATTTCTGAGATATTTAGCTGAGTTCAATGTTAGTATAAACCGATCTGGCTCAAAAAAAAAAACAATAAAATGTGTAGGCTAGAGCTTTTTAAAGCCCTCAGCTTTTTGAAGTTTCACGTTGTTCTCTAAATGTACGAAACATATTAAAGTATTCAACGCATATTATGATCTTTTGCAAAGGAATCGAAGTTTTGTCGTTGATATATCTCATTAACTTTCTCATATGAAACAAAGTAATAGAAATTTTAATTAAACTCTGCTGCAAATGCAAGTCAATATTTTTGTAAGTCACTGACTAAAAAGGACTTTTTTTGTAAACCAATTTTATTCAAGGGAAGACAAATAGTACTAGGTAAGGTGCCATCCTCAGTTGATTCGGTAATAACTTCTTCAGCTATGAAGAAATAATTAACTATGTACATCTAGTAGAACGCCAACAATAAGCCTTAAATGCAAAAAAAAAGTCCAAAAAGTATACTGAACCATTTTATACTCAAAGACGAGAACCATCTGACAAGTTGTATTAATATGCATATTCCTAGTCCACCCAACAATCATAGTTCTTTTCCCACCCTTTGTCTGTTACAGAAACTTCTATTTCACATTGAAAAAAAAAACAACTCAAACCAACCAAACCCGACCCAAAGTTTTCCATCCCTTCTCAGATCCGAAGAAAGGAAACAGCAGCTAGTCCATCGAATTTCGTGCGGTGATGTTGTGGTGACACTTCTTTTCTTCTGAATAATATCCGTCCATCTCTTCGGGTCAATTGCCATCACAGCGGTACCTTTAGTGGTAGTAAATCGACACGACACGACACGGGGGTCAGAAGGGGGAAAACTTGCCGCAAAAGTTTCTTTTCGCCAAATTCTCACATTTTGATTTATATTTTCCGGACTTTACAAACTGTCTCCGAGGTGACGAGAGTTGTAAAACGGTTCGGGCATATTTCGATTTCAAATTTTAGATTGGATTCTTTTTGTTCCGGCGGGTAGTTGGTGGTGAACCCAAAAGTTGTGCTGTCGTTGTATAATTTCTCAGTTTATATTTAAATACAGTCAACTTTAACTGATTTCCGTTTTTTCCTACAATTTCTTTTGCAGACTTGCTACGAGATGGAACGATACCTGAAAGATGAGCCAAAACTGCAAACTTATAAGAAGCTGCCAGCTGACCTAGACACACCATGGGACCTGTTTACCGCACCCGGACCTATCTCCGGCTGGAAAGTAGAAGTAGATTCGTGTTGTATAGCAGATTTAAATTTAAATGATAGACACTCAGACTCACATTCAAACTCATCATCCTCTTCCACCTCGTCGTCCCCGTGCTCCGGATCGTGGGATAGTAGTTCTACGTTGAGTTGTGCGGTGGTAGTGAAAAAGGAAAGACTCGATCCGGACGACGACGATGACAACAATAGTGACAGCTATGACGAACAGAGCGAAAAGTTTGGCAAAATCTCGGTACATCATCACCTCCACCACCCGCAGAATGCGATCGAACTAAGGCTAGTGGCACGAGCAACGACCTCCGACCTGTTACCAACGTTAACACCTCCCTCTTCACCGGAGTCACATCTTAGTATAGGCAACAAAGGCAGTACGATGCTGGCTGCAACTGTGAAAACTGAACCGGAAATTGCGTTACTAGATCACCAAGGTTTTCTGAGGGTATCAACGGGGACGCACATACCACGGAATGCGATCGTCCGATTAACAACGTCCAGCAGTAAAGGAGGTGTGGGGTTAACGCGAGTGATACAGGTCACTCCCCAACTGCAAGCTGCCATCGCCCAGAGGAGTGCCACTTCGTCCCCAAGTGCATCGTTAGCGTCAGGTACGATTGCTTACTTCTAATCGAAATTGGGGGAAATTGAAATACTACAACAATTTTATTTTCATTGACAGTGACCAGCACGAAACACCATCAGCGACAACACGACCACAGTCCGGACTCGAAGCGACGGATACACAAGTGTCAATTTCTAGGCTGCAAGAAAGTTTACACCAAAAGTTCGCACCTGAAAGCACACCAACGAACGCATACAGGTAGGAACAATTCTTTGATAGATTAAAGCTTTTATTGATAGATTACATCGTGAAACTTCCCGCGCATCGGTCCCAAGCTCGGTCCCATGCTAAATTGTTCCCTCGTGAAGTGAATTTGGTTTAACTTGACGTTGAGAATCTGCGTATTCTGCTTCCTTTGCCTTCTTTTCATGATCCTGATCCTCGATTTCCTCAACAAGTTTCATTCCATAATGAAGAACTTCCAGTCATTTATCGCGCAATACTCTGCCAAACATCAACAGTGACGGTGCAACTCCTGTTGTTGAATGAAGAGTGGAATTGAACAAAAGCAAGTACATACTTAGATCCCACTTCAAATCTGAGCCCCTGTTTTCTTGGCTTATCTGCAGCCGCTACTTTAATGCTCGATTAGCCCTTTCCACTTCCCGATTTGCTTGTGGCCAGTATGGGGTTGTTTTTTGAAGTTCAATCCCATATTCCTGGCAAAAAGCATGTAGCGCTTCACTCACAAATTGTGGGCCTTTTTTTGTTTTCATTGTCTCTGGAACCCCGTATCGACAGATGGTTTCATGGAGAGCCTGGACTGTAAGTTGAGCCGTTATTTCCTTCATGATGACTACCTCTACAAACCTGCTGAAATAGTCCACTATTACCAACAAGTTATGACCTGAAGTAAGTAGTCTCATGAAATCCACCGCAAAATGCACCCACGGTTTGTCGGGCATCTTTATTCGTACTAGTGATTCTGGCGGCCCTGTCGATGAAACAAAGAGGTATTCTTTGCAGGATTTTACTAAATGTTCCACCTCATAATCCATTCCTGGCCACTACACCTTCTGTCGCAATCGTCGTTTCATTACTATCATTCCGGGATGACCCTCATGACTCAACTCCAATACTCGTTTCCTATATTTATTTTTTTGGGACGATGATGCGATCTCCTCTCAACAATACTTCCTCCATTTGATACAACTCTGTTGAGTACGGTTTAAGAGATTTAGAGAGTTTTCCCAGAAATTAACGCTTCAATAACTCCTTTTATTTGCTCGTCCTTATGCGATTCAGCCACTATTTCCTCTGATGGAATTTTTACTGGAGCTGGCATATTGATCAGTATGTATTTTTCTCCTCCCATATCAAACGGCTGTGATTCAGGCAGAGAAAGCCTTGACAGAGCATCCACTAAATTTGTGATGCCGAGCTCGTAAACTACCTTGAAGTTGAATGATTGTAACCGAAGCACCCATCGTTCTATCCGTGCACAGGGCTTAGATCGATGGCCAAACAAAAACTGGAGGGGCATACAGAAAACTTAAATTTGGTACCCAATAAGTACAGCTGAAAATGTTCCACTCCTAAACAAGTCCTAAGGCCTCACGTTCGGTTTGGAACGGTTTGCGTTCCAAGTCAGACAACGATTTACTTGCATAAGCTATAATTCGTCTTTCTCCATCAGTTGCTTCCTGAAGCAAGACAGCTCCTAGTCCAAATGGACTAGCATCGGTGACAAGAGTACTTATGTCCCGTGGATCGAAACATCGAAAATTTTGGATGTCAGAGACTGCTGGCTTAATTTCATCGAATGCTGCTTGTTCTTTTGATGTCCATTCAAATTTCTTTCCAGTCCTCAGTAAAGCTCGCAAGAGGTCTGTTTTTGAAGCCAAGTTGGGAATAAATCGTCCAACATAGGTCACTAGTCCTAAAAACTTCTCAGCTCGGCTACGTTTCCATGTTCCCGGAATTACTTCACTGTAGTTACCCTACTTTCTGTTGGTTTTATGCCTTCCATAGATATGTGATGACCGAGAAATTCCAAACTTTCAACGTTAAAAATGCATTCCTGCTTGTTCAGAAAAACGCCGTATTCATCAAACCGCGCTAGCAACGCTTCATCCCTTCGGTCATGCTTTTCTTGAGATCTTCCGAAAATCACGTCATCTAAATAGCCAACAACCCCTTCGAGACCTGCAACGAGACCGTGTCCATAACTTTTTGGAAGATTTCAGGTGCGCAACTAATTCCGAACATTAAACGTTTTATTATGATTAAGATCTATGATTAAGTCTTATTAAGACATAAAATATAAAGGAATAAAAAAAAACTTTATTTATTTGAACTCTGAATGTTGACAACAAATCAAGGACAACAAGAGGTTTACCTGAACAACCAGTGTTTCGTGATTAATGTTATTTTCACCATTGACTCTTCAGACAACTTCAGCTGATGATAAGCCTCTTTCACGTCCACTTTGGAAAATTTGACTGCCCCGTTAACTCTTCCTAACAATTCTTCAACCAGCGGAAATGGACGGTTCTCACGCAAAACAGCTTGGTTCACATGTCTCATGTCCACGCATAGTCTAATCTCTCCTGACGCCCTCTAAACAGGTACAAGAGGAGACGGTCCCTCTACCTTTTCGATAATTTCTGTCTCCAAAAGATATTGCAACTTCCCGAAGATACGCCCCTCCAATGAAATCGAAGCTCGAAGATATACTTGTTATACTGGCGGGACAGTATTGTCGATCGGAATCTCCACTATTAACCCTTGTATTTTCGGAAAGGCTTCCTCTTCCGTGTCTTGAATCATATCTACGTCAAAACCAACCTTTAACACCTTCAGTTGTTTTGCTGTGCTGTCTCCCAACAAATTGCGCTGCCCATGTTCTACCACGTAAAATTTGGCATCAGTTTTAAGCGGTCTGGCTTGTATTTTGGCTGTAAACAAGCCCATGATTTCCATCGGTTGTTTTGTGGCACATGCAAGTAGCTTTCTATCAGACTTCTCTGAATACTCTTTAATCATGATTCCAGCTCAACGAACTTGCTCCCACGTAGCTTTGTCGATCAGATTGACATCCGCACCTGAATCTATAATCCTTGGGATTTTGATTCCTCCAACGATGAAATCAAATGTGTTTTTGCCCATTGTGAAAAACATGTTGTCCTCTCTAGATTCTTCTTCTTCATTCGCCAGTCTAACACGTTTGGCCTTAAGCAAGCCAGCCACCCTTGCATATGTACGTTTCAGACAACGATTCATAAAATGCCCAATCTGACCACACTTAAGGCATTTGGCATCCTTAGCTCAACAAGAAGCCCTTCAAATGACCTGTGTACCCACAAGCAAAAAAAAAAATCCTGTCTGTTGATTTGGTCCGAAAAGGTCCAGCTGAATTTAAATTGTACGAAAGTTTGTTGTGAAAGTTTCCCACTGTTCTCCTAGTGGGTTCTGTCACCCGCTGGAACACTCGGTTCACCCCAAACGTGGCATTTCCATGAGATTTTATTTCCAATCATGATCCAACTGCTTGACCTGCTCTTGGACATCAGCCAGCGTTGTACCCAATGTCACTATTTCTTCCCTTTTCAAATCTTTGGCCAACATGTAACGTCTAAGCTCGGTTGATCTACATCCCTCCACGATCTGCTCGATGATCCTGTCGTCAACTTCCTTTACATCGTACTTGACAAACTCACAACGTTTGGCCTGAACCGTAATACGAAATCAGCAAATCACCTCTCGCACACTGTTGCGGTGTTCTTTCTCTCTTTTATACTATGACAAGCAGCTACCTTACCTCTTGCACACATTTGCAATAAATTTTTTTTCGTGGCGCTCGGTCGCCCAATCTCTCGCACACAGATGCAGTTTTCTTTTCCCTCCTTTTTTCTTTGGCACCCAATTTCCTTTTCTTTCGCACACAGTTGCGTTTCCAAATTCTCTACTTACATACGAACATCATATTCGTCCAGTCGCACTCAGTTGCAAAATATCCCAACTTTTCGTCGTTTCGTTCCCGCATACATGTATCGATTCCACTATGATCGAGTACACGTCTGACCCATATTCATTAAATTTCACTTATCCCGTCTTCTCCGAGAAACCAAATTACCAACACCAGTATTCGTTTTTCCATAACTTCCTATAGGTATAGTAGAGAACGAACCATTATAATTCTTATTTCGTATTTCCACATACTTCTGCATTGTTCACTGTCAAGAAAAACTTCCCCAGCCACAATAGTTAAAACCAAATTACTAACACAATGTGCCACCTGCGTATCCATCAATGTAGTAAATAGCAAATCTGAAATTTTTGTTACCTGCTTTCACACACATTTGTATAACTTACCATACATTCTTCTATTAACATTGTGAACAAAATATCTTCTCTTCTCTATCTTCTACTGCGCAAAAAGCACCCGTCGAAAAGTTAGCCATTTTACACCCGATTTCAGATATCTATCTATGGTTTGTAATTTTCACGGCGCCATTTTGAAATGTGCAATCACATCCAAAAAATACTTATTCATCGACATCCTCGATTATTTCGGAACACGTTTTCTTGTTTCATCTAAAACACCACTCACTTTTCATTTAGTAAAAAAAAACCGTTTAGTTATAACCGGAAAAATTGAATCCTCATCGACGAGTATGTAGTGTCGAGTATTCGGATATGTGAACTACGGATAACAACCACGCCGTTATGTAGTCTACCATCAACTGACTGTGTATTCTATCTGGAAGTTTATACAATGGTTCTATGGATATGTGTGTAAAATAGCTTTAAAGGGTGATACGGTCAAAATTTGGTCAAGGGAAAACGCGTGTAAATCGGTGAAATCGTTTATTAAAAATCAAATTAAATTTCTTTTTCAAGTTCAATTAGTATAAAATTCAGGAAAAATATTCAGTTAGGCTTCCGCTTTTCCAAATCCGAATTGCCGGGCCTTAGGCTTGACCCCTGCCATCAGATTTTGTACAGCCACCTTGTCCACCTTCTTCGCCGCAGAAAGCCAGTTTGCCTTGAACTGCTGCTCGTCCTTAGCAGTTTTTTGGTCTTCTTTAGGTTCCGCTTGACAATAGCCCAGTATTTCTCAATTGGGCGGAGCTCTGGCGTGTTGGGAGGGTTCTTGTCCTTGGGAACCACCTGCACGTTGTTGGCGGCGTACCACTCCATGGCCTTTTTACCGTAATGGCAAGATGCCAAATCCGGCCAAAACAGTACGGAACAACCGTGTTTCTTCAGGAAAGGCAGCAGACGTTTATTCAAACACTCTTTCACGTAAATGTCTTGGTTGACAGTCCCGGAAGCTATGAAAATGCTGCTTTTCAAGCCACAGGTACAGATGGCTTGCCAAACCAGATATTTCTTTGCGAACTTTGACAGTTTCGTGTGCTTGAAAATATCTGCTACCTTTCCCCTTCCTTTTGCCGTATAAAACTCCTGTCCCGGAAGCTGCTTGTAGTCGGCTTTGACGTAGGTTTCGTCGTCCATTACCACGCAGTCAAACTTCGTCAGCATCGTCGTGTACAGCCTCCGGGATCGCGCTTTGGCCGTCGTATTTTGTTTATCATCGCGATTTGGAGTCACTACCTTCTTGTAAGTCGATAGTCCGGCTCGTTTTTTGGCTCGATGCACGGTTGTAGACGATACACCCAGCTTATTTGCGGCATCTCGGAGAGATAGGTTAGGGTTTCGCTTGAAACTACCGGCAACTCTCTTTGTCGTCTCAGCGGCTTCCGGTTTTCGATTTCCCCCCGATCCAGACTTCCTGGCTGTCGACAAACGTTCCCCAAACACTTTAATTACATTTGTAACGGTTGATTTGGCAACTTTTAGCGATTTTGCCAACTTTGCGTGCGAGTAGCTCGGATTTTCGCGATGCGCGAGCAAAATTTTGATACGCTGCTCTTCTTGCTTGGACGGCATTTTGACAACTGAAGAGTGAATTCCAAAATCAAAATAAGAGCAACATTCTACACACACACACCTTCAAAATGAGGGATGTTCAAGTTTTTTAAATGCAAAATTGAAAGAAATACGTCAAGTTGATATTGACCAAATTTTGACCGTATCGCCCTTTATATACAGTAAAAACAGTTGATTGGGTTGTTAATGCTTCTTTCTGTAAAATTCTCGAACTTGCTGTGGTCCACCCGTCATCAGATTCCGTACAGTAACAGTTAAGCTAGCCGTGGCGGTTCTCCATTTGCTCTTGAAATCGACGATCTCATTTGTTTGCTTCTTAATTTTAAAAAGTTTCTGCTTAACCAGTGCCCAGTATTTTTTCATCGGGTAAAATTCTTAGATTGGACAGTTAGGCGGATTGTCTTTTTTTGACACGTTGAGCTTTTGAGCCTTATACCATTCCAGAAAGGATTTTGCATACTGACAAGAGGCCAAATCAGGCCAAAACAGAGCTGGTGAGTCGTGGCTTCTTATAAACGGTATTAACTGCTTTTTCAGATGTTTATTCTCGTACACATTATTGTTAATAGTGCTGATAGCGACAAAACTTTTGGATTTGCGACCGCAACTACATTTGGCCTGCCAAATCAAATACTTCTTAAGGGCTTCAGACGCCTTCTTTGTCCAGCAATACTCGACTTCGGAGTTTTTTTTTTTGCATTGCATTGCCAGGCCCTAAGCTGTTGAAAGTCTTCAAGCATATATGTTTCGCTGTCCATTATGCTAAAAGAATTTTTTTGCAAAAACTTGGTGTAGATCTCCTTAGCACGACATTTTGCAGTGAAATATTTCCTGTCGTCACGGTTGTCAACCTTTTTCACTTTGAACGCCTTCATTCCATGTTTTTGCTTTACATTCAGCAGTTTCAGAGTTTCAGCAGTCATTACGGATAGCAACTAAAATTTTGGAATTACTTTCTCAAGCTGTCAAAAAATGAAATTAATTTATTTATTGAAATTAAAAATAAAATTTCCATTGTAGAAAAAAACTAGTGAACATTTGAAAACGGTCCGTAATCGGCTGTTCGGCAAAACTTCCGTTTGATGTCGGAACACGAGCGTTGTACGGCCTTCATGTCAGCTTTGCAAATGCATCTCTTGTTTCTACCAATCAACTGTTTGCAATTCGTGGCTCTCCATTTATTTTTGTAAACCAGGGAGCTCTTCGATTGGGTGACTAATAGGGCAGATTTATCGGATTATGGTTTGTGGGTACAAAGGGAATCTAGGGTATTCAGGAACGATTGTATTTTTTTTTCGTAATGCTATGACGTTTCATACCGCTACGTTATAGAACCGTACGTTCATAGAACTGTACAACGCGCTCGTGAAATGCTTCTTGTTGCGACGGCATTTTGAGCAAAACTGAACGAGCATAAACATTGCAAAAAAATACTAGCAGAAATATTCGAGAGAGAGCTAACATATATACACTCGCATTTTTCTCTGAGCTCGTTTTTTGTTGAGCATAGCGGGTTATAATTGAAACGTTTCAGCGATCCACGAAATGATTCAAAAACTACACTGGTAGAAAAGTGTCCAAAATTTATCGTAGACAGGTTTTAATACCAAACGGCAACCATTTATAATCTATTAAGGAGAATCTTTAGTATTTCCGTTCAAAAGATATGCTTTTTGTATTTCCATATAGACAAAAAAAATGATGAAATTTACCAGAGGCGTAAAATTTTCCCTCGTTCGTAACGTAAGAGTAAGTGTAAACAACGAAATAGTTTTCAATCATTCATGCTTAAAGAACGCAAAAAATAACATGCTTCTTTCAAACTTTGTACGCATTCCAGAGGGTTGTGTATTTTGAACAAATAGTGGTGAAAACATTTTCAACAACAGACTAACAAACTCAAACACCACGTCACTGGGGCAACAGTAAGTTTCTTTCATTTCTGTATAGGCTACATATTTTTCAATATACTAAACTGACGCGATACAATTTTACAATTCAATAATTGAACAAATATATTCGGCAGCACTGCGAGTGACTCCGATGTAAACTCAAACATAAATTACAGAAAGGCATCCTTCTCTTAGGAGACACGTCCTTTCATAGAGCTCCATCATGTGGCGTATGCACAAAGTATGTCATAAATTCAACTACAGCTCGGACTCGAATATCCGGAGTGTTTTTCTTTGCGATTTAAAATAATTTGGTATTACAATATGCAATATGATTATTTTCACAATATTGGACGCAGCTAGGAGGAAGAGGGGCTAAAAGAGGGGTTGTTTTGTATATAGAAACTCAATTATCCGCTGTGTGTATCAAATTCATAAATTTACATGAATATATTAATTTTATATTCATACAAAATATGACTATTTGAAGAAACATGAAGGTAGCTAGGATCAAGAGGGTCTGAACTAGGGTCGATTATTGATTGTATACGGTCAAAATCATAAATTGAAATGAAAATTTATTTCAATATTTATATACAATATGAAGACTTCAACAAACAAGAACTTAGTGAGCAAGAGGGGGACTCGGGGAAAGAGGTGTAAGAAGTTTTTCAAAGTGGTCTTATTGATATCCTCATTTGCTTAGTTTCTTCTGGGTATAGGAAGTATTTTTGTACGACAAAATGGTGCCGCGGCCGGTATGAAAAATGTAGGAATTTTGCATGACTTGCTAAATATTAAATAATTTATTGCTAAGGTGGTACTTCAAAATTGACAATATAAATCATACACCTGATTTTTTTACTAAACGGTTAAGACGTTGACTTTATTCTTCAACTTTCGATACTAAGTGTGAACCCCGTTAGCCTTCAAAACTGTTTCCAGTCGACGTGGTATACTTTCGACAAGCTTTTTGAGGTATTCCGGATCAATACGTTCCCAGTCTGGTTTGAGAGCTTCACTTTATCGTTCAGATATCCCCATGAAGAACGCAGTAGTTTTCTTCACGGTGTGCTTTGGATCGTTGTCCTGTTGAAAGATGTGGTTGGTTTCCTGAAAACTGATCATCAAAAGGGACACCTTTAAAAGTTCGCAGAGCAAGTTCACGTTTATATCCACAGTCACGATCCCTTTAATATGTGTCAAACTTTCTACTCCAGACCATGCAAACGCTCTCCCGGCCATGACATTTCAACCTCCATGCTTCATTGTCTTCTGGATGTATCGATCCTTGTGTGCTTCTCCAGAAGCTCTCCAAACTCTGAATAGCTCAAACTTATTCTCGTCTGATGAAAGGCCGCTTGGACGCCAAACAGCTTTTTAATCTGCTAAATCTAAATGCTTTAATCTTTTAAAAATTATAATGTTAGGCTGACTGTACAAAGCTGCAGCAGTATATGCAAAGTTTGGGATCAATAGCCAATTGATATTGCTGATTGCACACAGCTCTATTGACTGACAGTATGGTAAAAGTCATCAGAAGTATGGTCTGCATCTTTAACCCGGAATGGCGTTAGTTAGGGTTTAAATGTATCCATATTGTTAGCTTATTGACATTCCAAGCCAAAGGAGGTGTAAACAGCTCAATTGTTTGCAATTTTCATGCGCCATGCAACAGATTAGATTCAGGCGTTAGCTGGCTTATATTTACCTGAAATATCCCATTAATTTCTGCCAAATCTAGCATTCCTTTTACGTGCATTGGATAGCCCAGAAAATTACATGTTTCTTTTTATCTGTGCAGTCAAAACAAACGAGAAAATCAATGCAATCAAACACATCATTTGTCTAGTTGCGTCTGTTACTTTTTCGGGACACTTGATTTTACATTAAATCGTTGTTTATGTTCCTTGGCGTAAATCAAATTTGTATTATTTAGGTCTTTATTTCTAAGCGTGTCTCGAAGCTTCGAAGCTTTAGCAAAGGTTTCAAAGCTCTAGCCGGGATAAAGTTGTTGGCCGTTCAACCAAGTCATATTCTGCGCCCATCATTGCTGATCCTTCGAGTCTTTAAAGGAACTTTCACAGTCATCCAATTATGTTTTACTGAAGTGACCTCGTTGACCGGAACCCTGCTCGAATAGGGCCCCTAATATGTGCACACAATTTAAAATGGCTGCAATCAAACTACTTTCAATCATCACTCGGCTGCAGCCGTTTGTGTAGAATGAAATTCACTTTACATCATGATTGAGTTGAAAACCCATTATGCATACGCTCAGTGGGAAATTCGATCGGAAACGAAAAATACCATAGTCCACACAGACGTCAGACGATGACGAGAGCATCGCTCAAAACTCAATTGCCAACATGAGAAAGAGCTCGCACTGATGCATGTCACCGAGTTGTTGGTGCTAGGTCTGCTTAGAATGCAGCAGCCTTCGTCAAAGAAATGAAGCGTACAGCCCCTTAGAGAACACATTCCAGATAAAAGAGACACACGGTACCTACCTCGAAAATTTCGCCTCCAGAGGCAAATGTTTGTATACTTTCATTGAAAAATTGAACAATATTTACTGCGATCCAGTGACGACGACATCGGCAACAGCAAAGTTTGCTCCTTCGGCATTTTCCAGCGTCTTTCCACATCCAGCTTTTCGCTTTCGTCCTTGCTGCTATCAACCCATGTACAATTTACTGCAGCATAAGCACTTTTTGAGTAATAGCAATCGGAACGAAGGGAGTGAAAAACCGGGTTGGGACGCGGGTGGCAAATCGGTCGCGGTACGATGCTTTTCTTATGCTTGATTGCACTCTTGATTTCCTTCTCGCTGCTTCTTGTTGATGTATTTCTTTTTAAATGCTTCAAAGATTTAGAGACTACATTGCTGCGCTGTATATTTGTTCCGGTATAGGGAAGTAAAGCAGTTCAGCGACTCTGGTGATGCGATACCGGCAAAGTGCTCTACGCTGAGTTTGATGTAACGACAGATGCACTTTTCATCTGTCGAGAAAGCTGTGACTCGATAATAGCAAGAAGCAGAAGTGGTAACATCAGCAACAGCATCATCATCAAGAGTAAGGGTTGTCGCATTTTATCGCATACACAATCAATTATTCATGCATCGTTGATTGATTACGCTCGAAAAGGATTGAACGCCCTCGTGGGAAATAAGGTTGAAAGGTGAGGAAAAGCCGGGGTGGGGCGACCAAGTATCATATGGTTCGATGGATGTTGTTTCTGATGGCAGGGTGCGTGAAAAACGTGTCATGTTGTAACGATTAACGTCAAACAAACATTGTGCTGCCAGCGAGTGGAGGCGCCTATCTCCAGGTGAAAGTGATTGGTTGCCTGTTGCCTGTTGGAAGTGACAGATAATTTGGGCGGAACCGAATGCTGAATCGGTGGGGTGCAGAGGATTTTGGGGACTGATGAGTCAATTACTGCCATCTGAATTATTTATCACATAAGGTAAATTGATTTAAATCGTTCGGACCAGGTGGAATTTCTATATTTATTGAAAAGTGTAAATTGAGCACTTATAGATCAATCGATTGGAAACATAATGACTGCAGGAGTACACGAACCAGCTGAATAATTTCCAGCATTTTCCCATAATTGCTTGACAAGGATAATTGACTCGGTTTAAAATTGTGTTAATGCATACTTTTGGTCTATCCATATAACATACCTAACCAACGGACACCCTGTACGTGCTTATAATTTATATTCATCCCTATGTCAGTAATGATTCGTTCTTGTACTTTATCCCTCTAAAGAACGTTGACCCCGGTGGCCACTTAAGAGCTCACGTATTTGAACAAACCCAACCGTGATTGCTAATGTTCTCCTACCAGAGGGCATTATTAATATTCAGCTCATCCTTCCGACGTCTTCGCTCGAAGAACACATGCATGCATGTAAGTATAGATGATTGAATGCATATCATGGGCACCCGTTATGTTAAACCAACGGCGACGGTGACCGGTTACGGATCATGAGCGTGCGTTCATTGTTCCTGTGTGTATGTGCCTACACTCACATACCCATCCATCCACACATTGAATCCAGGCATCGAAACGGACAACATTGTCATCCATAAATCGGCGACATCGACTTGGGCTCCCCTGCAAGACAATATCTAGGTACCGACAAGGACGACGACGACGACGACGATGGTTCAGTTAGATGACAACAATTTCTATTATTCTATTGTAGCGATTTCTCGCACTACACTCATTCTTGTGCTGATGATGAAGCTGCTGCTGCTGCTGCCTCTATCGCTTCTACGATGGCTACTGAATATCCCTTGAGTGTTTATATGGTCCTTGGTGTGCAGTGCATGTTATGGGGAGCGATGATAGCCAAGCCGATTCACGGGAGAGACTGGCAGAGTGCTTGCACAAGGAAGCATAATTTCATAAATATGATATAGTTATTATCACGAGACTTCATAAATATAATAAAACTGTGTACCGAGCGTGATGTGCTTCCGTCTTGGCAGTGTGGCGTGGCGTGGGTGGTTTGTCTAAAGTCCAGGATCGAATAACTCCGTTTCCTGTTGCTTTAGGGTAATTCAAGTCCAGTTGGGTAAATGTTCACGGTCCGGAATGAAGCTGACTATCGAGCATTAACGAAGATGACTAAAGATTTGACTTTAAAGCTTTGGTCCGGTCATCGTCGTCACTGATCCGGTCGGGATGTGAATCGAAAAATGATAACTTCTGTTGGATCCGTTTCTTTCGAGGGATTTTATAGTGTGGAAGATTAACGACTGTAATGGGACCACTTGGCGAAGACAATGGCATTTCTGCAACTCACGTCTGTTGGCTGAGCTTCCATGCATTTCCAACGGAGTGCATCATATGCTGTTCCAGGGTAAATGTTAGATTTAATATTTATTTTTCCAGCATAATTATGCTTCAGAGTATGAATAATGCGATGCATTTCGAGGATGGAATCTGAAAGCGGAAGCATATTTACGAGAAACGTGATGCAGCATTCCGGCTACTGCTTGCGCTGTTCTGGATGGGATGAGAATCGGAACACTTGCTCCAACACTCGATGTTAGGCAGCAATCAATGGAATTGAGATGGATCGCTAGGAAGGAACGTCGAGCACACAAGGCGTTATCTGTACGCGCAATGTAGTACATAGGCAACAAAGAACGTTTCCTGGTTCAATTCAAATTCAGTAACGTAAATTGTTGTAATTTCTGCAATATTTCTATATCGTCTTGCAAATGTTTTCATAATAGTTGCATCATTTTGAGATCTTTTGATTTCATGGCTTATAATTTCTTGGATCAACCATTTTTTTCGGAAATGATTGTGTGAAATGAAAGAGCGGAATTAGTCATATCCATTTATTTTAACTTCTTAAAATTATCCGTGATTGATGGTTAGGTCAAAATTTTATCATGGTTAAGTCATAACTCAAGATCTACTGTTGTAACAATAGCTTTATCCACTATATAATGTTAGGATATGTATTCAAACATATTCAATGTGTGTACTGCTAGACCAACAGACAATATGAGATAATCTTGGGATATTTAATGCCAAACAAACTTTCCAGGAGTTCAAAACATAAGATCTACTGTAGTAACATATGTTTAAATATTCATCGTAGCTTTGTATTGCCCAAAAGGCTACGGTTACTACTGTATATCTTAAGATCTGAATTCAAGGTAAGCTTTTATGAACTTGAACATCCCAAGATAATCAAATAATGACTGGTGACCTTACAGTAGATTCACTGAATGTGTTTGAGTGCATATCATCACCTTTAACAGCTTATAAAGCTAATGACTGTAGATCCTAACGTCTTAACTCAAGGGCAGTTTTGGTGATCTAGAACATCCCAAAATATCTCACTGTATCTGTTGAACCTCCAAAAGACCAACCTGATTTGATCAAATACAGATTGTTACTTTGTTTAGTCCAGAAAACTACAGTAACAGCTGTAGATATTAAGTTTTGAACTCCAAGATAGTTTGGATAAACTGGAACATCCGAAGATTATCTGATAATGTCTGTTGTTCTTCCAAGATATTCAATGATTATGTTTCAATACACATCGTAGCTTAGCCCAGAAAGCTTTTGTTACAACTGTAGGTCTTATGTTCTGATCTCAGGTATAGTTTGGATGACCTAGAACATGTCAGATTACTTTGTAATGTTTGTTGACCTTTAAGAATATTAATTGAATATGTTTGAATATTTATTGTAACTTTGTATTGCCTAAAAATTACTGTTGGAACTGTAAACCTTAAGTTCTGAATGCCAGGACAGTTTGGATACCTAGACCATCCCAAGATTATCTCCTTACGTATTTTTACGCTCGAAAATATTCACTGAATATGCTTGAGTATGGGAAGTAACTTTGTATAGCAAATAAAGCTACTGTTACTACCGTATATTTCAGCTTCTCATCTCCAGGACAGTTTGGATGACCTAGAGTATCACAAAATTATAAAAGAAAAACTGTTGACTTTGCTGAACATTAATTGAAAATGTTTGAATCGATATCGTCACCTTACCCAAGTGACAATTTTAGTTTTATTCCAACCGTATAGCACTCCTCCCGGCTTTGTTGATAAAACTACATTCAAAACTGTTTTGTCTACCAACACTTCCTCTATGCTTCTTTAAAGCCGAAATTTGTACAAAATGGCCCATTCTATAGACGGTTGTGAAAACAAGTTAATAAAACCTTTATAAGATCATAAAGATTTTGAAAATGTTCTAGGGAAAGATGTTATGACCACTTGAGAACCTTCATAAAACCTATTGGCTGCCATGGAAACCAGAATGTGGCTAAATGGCCACAGCTGTCAAACTACACTGTGATATTGAGGTTGGTTTTTGTTGTTCTGCTTTGTTCGATGCTCTGCTCTTCTGATTTATTAAGCAGTAAAAAAAATATCAAGTGTTCCGGGAAATTTTGTTTGATAGCAAAATATCCAAAACAAATTATGTTTTCTACCACGTATTATGCTCCAAATTATAGGCGCATTTATTTTTATGGTGAATATTGGCACGATAAGAGCCGAAAACTAATGCGCCTCGGAAATTATGCGAATTTACAGCAACATATATCAAATTAAAACAAACATATTCGATACATTAATCATGAATTTCCGGAAAAGTGCTTGGGATTGGATGACATTATCTTAAAGAATGCCATGATTAGCCTCCGATCTACAATTCATTTGCGTATCATTGCAAATTTTATGCATTTATTTTTCCACATTTCAATTATTTCTTATATTTCAATATGACGATTGGATAAAAAATCACAGTTTTGCCATAAAGCCAATTTTTCTTCGCAATGACTATTATAAAACTATTTGGTCTTATGGTGACTTCCTTCATTGCCAATTTGCCGTTTAATGCATTTACTGGAGGCGAAATGGTTTTAAAATGCTTTTCCAACTGACCATAATAAGATAATATCAATGAGTCCTAAAACGGCATTTCAATACAGCATTTTACGAGTTCATAAAGTCGAAATAAAACCATTGATAGGAGTAAAAGGCATTTAAGAAACAAGGTTTAAAGATCGTTGTAAACAAGCCGTGTAGGTTCTCATAAACCTGACTAAAATATGAAACCTATTGGCACTTCTTGGTGCCATAATAAAACCAAATTTTTTTCAAAGGGCTTTTATAAAACTTGAATAAAACTTAATAAAGCAGGATGGTGTTAGCAACGTTACTTGGGAATATAGCTCATCAAAACAACTGTAACAACTTTAGATCTTATATTCTGAACTCACGGACAAGTTTGGATGACCTAGATCACCCCAGTTTATCTCATAATGTTTTTTTTAGTTCAAAAATATTCACAAAATATTGTTGAATACATAGCGTAACTTTGTATTGCCCAAAAAGCTATAGTTGCTACTTAAGATCTTAAGTTCTGAACTCAAAGACAGATTGGATGACCTAGAACATCACAAAAATATAAAATAATGATAGTTGACATTCCAAAAAGTTCATAATTTATGTTCAAATACATATCTTAACCTTATATAGCCCTGAAACTACTGTAGATCTGAAGTTTTAAACTCAAATACACTTTGGATAACCTGGAACATCCCAGAAAAATGCAAAAATGGTTCACGTTTATCAATGAAACTTAAATTTGTACCATATTCTAAAACAACGCTCAACGCTGTAAGATAAGGCATTTTTTTTATTCTTTTTGAACTTCTTCTTATTCAGGATGTTCTACGTTGTCAATTAGGCCTTAAACCCTCCTTTTTATCAGAAAGAAGAATTTTCCTTTTGGGATCATTTATGACCCCTTAGGCCTGCAGGGTTTAAATCAGGAGCATTTGAAAGCCCTTTATATTTGATTAAATATCTCCGGAAAAGTCTGCTACAGAGCTTCAAAGTATTTTTTCATCACATGCCCAATCTTGTTGAAACGCTCATTGCCGGAAACCGTATTTTCTGCCCAAACCCTCACCGAAGCTGAATGATATGATCTAGCTACATTTATACGATTAGAATAAAAACTTGTTGACAAAAGCTGGCGATCATTTGATATTGATATGATATTGCTCGACGGTGAAAATTTTCTTTTCTGTTAACAAAATCGTGCGATTGCGTCCATTGCCGAGCTCCTTCAATAAAATCTTCGATTTCAGGAACTGATTGGTTTTAATTTTATCATTAAGGTAGTTGTTTTTCGAAAATTTGTTGCATCAGAATCCTAAATCTTCGCGTAGAATACTGTCTTAGGGTCGATTCTCGGTGATTTCGCCATTTTTTTTTGACTGGTCTCTTTCTTTATGCTATGATGATGTATTATTTGGTTCTACGTGGTCCTTACAGTTTTCTGTCTGCCTCTTCCTGGACGGTTATATAAATAAATTTATTAATAAATTTTTAATATTTACACGATGCATAGCGTATGATTACTTTGCTTATAAAACTCAATTACTGCACTTCGCAATGGATTTGACTTCATAGTAGCCCCAAACGTGAACCGAGTTCTACGAAACTATCTGTATTTGTTTATGATACACCAAGGTAGCAGTAGGTGTGCTGTTTTCTGCATATGTCAAATTCAAGCACTACACTGAAAAAAAAATAACGAATAATTATTCTTCACCCTGTACTCTTATTTCGCCTGCAATATGCAGACTTCTTCAAAGTTAAGTACTGATACTTGAACGAAATCGAAGTACAATATCAGTTAAGAGCTAGTTAAACTTGAATCTTTAATCTGATTGGCTTGTTTCTTGTAGGAAATAAAAGTTCCTAAATCATAAGAAAATAAAAGAAGCCTCGCACCATAGTTGAATTAAGTAAAGGGTGTTTCATTTTAATTTTGCAGCATTTGGTGGGGCAATAAGAGCGCAAGTCAGTCCGAAGCCGATGGTGAAGGAGGGGTAATGGCGAACTAGTCTATTCAGACCACATGAACTCCATGGGAAGGAACAACGATAGGTTAGGGTAGGTGGTTAAGGTAGGGCGTCCTGGACCGGTCAAAAATACTGCAAAAAGAAAATTATAAGTCGAGCACTCGACACTGAAGAAGTCTGTAAGTCGCAGACGAAATAGGCCTGTCTGTCAAAAGATAAGCTTTCTCTAGTGAAATTTAAAGGAATTTGCTCACGTTTACGAGTGATAATTTGAAAAAAGTGTTTCAAATGTTTTATTTTTTTATTTTAAAAAGTGATCATATGAAGTGTTAATTTGAAATTATCCAAGTTTCTTTATCACAACCTTTCTACTAATATGTTTTTTTTTAAATACTGTTTTTAAAAAATAAGTGAAAGAGATCATGAAATCGTTAATTTACAATTCCGCATTACAATGATACACGGCAAATCCTGAAAAGATAGAGTGAGCCATTCCCTGTAGTTCGCCAGGCTATTTGAGATGCCACTGTAAATTTCATGTTGTTTCCACGCTGCAAGTTGCTATATCAAAGTAACATCTCTCTATGATTTGCTATAATTTGAAAGTCGGCTGTCGTATACCGCACATATCGAAATTATAATTTATATTAGAATTAGAATTGCAATTTAGGTATGTTTGTCGTTTAGTCAATGACAATCAATGAATAAACAACAATGAAAGAATTGCCACGCCAATGAAAAGTGCACCTCCTGTCGTGTCCCTTAACTACTTGATGTCAGGAGTGTACAAACTGTTTCTAGCCTCGTCTAAGAGTAAATTGCGGCAAAGCCCGCCGGTAGCACACCACTTTCTTTCTGAACAACTACGCCTATGGAAAACCCCAGTGATACGATACTCTGAGTTCCCAAACGGGCCCTCCACATCCCACAAAACCACAATACTTAAGGCCACGGTCCAGAAGTCCACTGCATACGAAATTCTATGACACGGTTCAAACTTCCACCTCAAATTGAATATTAAACGTTTTCAAAACTGAACAAATCTATTTATGATTAAATTTTTAGTGATTTGCGGCCCAACCCGCCGATATCACACTCAATTTTAGTGCCTGTATACATGCGTGTAAATAGAAAGAGGAGCGAGTGTGATATTATCACCACTTTGTGTGGCTGGACCTTTGGCTCTCCCATGAATGGTTTATTAGAGTAGAAGGTCATACAATGACATGACCTAGCGACACCTATCATAAATCAGCTATCTCCAATGCATCATTAACATGAGATTGGGCCCTCCCACCAGCGTCCAGGTACAAAATCCAGCCATGGAGAGGGAGTTGAATAAATTAAAGGGTGTTACGATTAAAATTGGTTTACGTAAACTTGAAGCATTTCAATTAATCAAGTTTTTTTTAAACACCTGAACAACCCTCATTATGTAGATGTATACATGTAGAATGATGGGTCTATCTTCCCCAGTGAAGGCACACCAACAAATCATCACAGTGTACAGCCTGTTACGTGTTTTGAGCAAAATTAGCCACTTCACGAGAACATGGATAAATCTGTTTTAAATAACACTACGAAATACTTGTCAACATACCATTGAAGATCATAATCTCACCGGGGCACCGAATTGACACCTCTTGGATACCAACCTGATGATGACCCTACATCTGACTCTACATTTGAACATAGAATCAAATTAGACCTGACATAATTTCGCGTGTCCTACACATAGAATCATAAACATCAACGTTCAACACACAACATGCCGACTTAGTCTTAATACCCGATCCAGGTTGGAACTGAATGAAAAAAAATAATCTAATTTAAAACGCATTTAAGGTCGCTTAAATACATCAACAACATGAAGGAGCCCAGATCTTATGACATATTCAATTGGATCTTAAAAATATTCAACATCAAAGTTTAAACTACCACCTGTTATTCTCAATAGGTACTCTGAGCTCTAGGGGCGAATAACTTTGAATGTTCATTTAATTTATATTAGGTACATTTTCATTTGCTTTCAATTGGACAGTTGTCAATTTTATAAAGCAAGTATTCAGCTAGGTAACCAGCATGGAAAAAGTTTAATTGATTTTTTTCTCTTAACAAGACAAAAGAGTAATCAAATTAGGTATTGCAAGTGTATGAGTGTGTGTGTGTTCAATCTAACTCCCATTGGTTGATAATAGTATTATGGAAGAAATCTGTTTGCAATTGTCCTTTAAGTGGCCATTGGAAACAGCTTTAATCCGGGAGCTAGAAAGTGATAAAATTTGACAAGTTCCGGTAATTTTTTTACCGGAATACTGTAAAATTTCACTGAAATCCGGTAAATTGGATTACCGAACGTTCAGCTGTTGAAAGTTCAGTAAAAAATTAACGAATACTGTAAAATTTTCTAAGTGTGCAGTATTGCAGATCCAGCAACCCATTTCAAAATGTCTGGAAAGTCACATCCAATTCGAGATTACTTCCACATAAACTATGCCCAGCATGTAAACATTACTGATATAATTTGGATAAGAGTACTGCAACACTTCCAGCTTTGGAAATTTAAAATTTTCAAACCTGGTACGTATTTAGTATCCGAAATAAAGTTTTGTTGTATAATTATTATCAGATAGATCTCACGTAAAGCTACCTTCAAATAACACTAGCTTGCTGAGCCATTAAAAATGAAATTTCGTAATTATATGCCGTCATTGCCATAAGTTTGGCATCAAACCCAATTCAGCAGGGTATTATAGCACTAGCTATCTGAAGCCACAACTTATAAACTTTGCTAAAAATTAGCGAAATTAAATGAAAAAAAAAAAATGACAGCGAAATGTAAAACACATGCACCAGACTGCAGCATCTATTTCGATTTTCAATAAAAATTAGGTATTGCAAGTTTGTACCCAAAATAATAATAAAAAAAAGGAAGATTGTATTGTGATTTTGCACGCTTTTGTTTCATTTTTCACTATGGATCATGATTTGGAGAAACAATGCAACATTGACTAAATTCAACATACTGCCGTTCTTAATTTAACATACTGCCCAAAAAGGTTTGGGCGGGCCCGTAAGCAGAGAAACTTACGCGAAACCTGCGGGAATAAGTGAATCTTATATAATCCGATAAAACGGATAGCGAAATATGCAATTCAGTTAAGCTTTCCAGTAGATCATTTGCTTGAGAAAGACGCGTAAAATTCATTACAACTGTTGGAGTGGAATGTACCAATCACACAGAAACGAAAGCGTTCTCCAAAGTGAAAACGGATCGTGAACTAGTTCACGTTTTCAGGATGTTTACCTTTAAATGTGATTCAGTTCATGATTTCGTGATTCAGTTCACGATGTATTTTTGCTTGTTCTCGAATTCATGACTGCAGTTCACGAATTTCGGCACGGATTTTTTTTCCGTGCATAAATGATAGACACATCCCCTCCTTGACTCCGGTTGGCTGTCCACTCCATTGTCCAATTGCAACTTCAATGATGTCCTGATGTACCCTTTTATCGAGAAAGGGGAACCTTCGGAAAACTGGTCAAAGTTGTAAGAACATCAGTGACTCTCAGAAGAAATGGAATTCTGACAGTGAGAAGATCAGTTTGAGGATGAACCAAAATCGGGTCAAAAAAAGGGGTCTGATAACCCTCGTTTGGATAAACGTAGAATCAAGGCATTCGGGCACAAGAAAGAGGATTCATAGCAGAATGTGGCCAAAAAAGTTGGCACTTCGAAGTCCAATATTCATCGTGCCAAAAACGTTCAAATCTTCGAAACTATAAAAAGCAGAAACAGCCACAACGGAGTCCGAAAAGAGAAGCGTCGATCAGGCCCAGAGTACGAAAGGTGTACGAGACGATGCTTGCTAGGAATTCGAACTGAATAATAATGACGAAACCAACGTGAAATTCGACTACATATCCTTGCCAGGGCCATGGCTTCTATCCATGATTCGAAGCCACAAAGATCTTGTTGTCTTCTGGCCAGATTATGCCTCTGGCCATTACGCGAAAACAACGGTAAAATAATATACAGACAAGAATGCTTCATTCTTTCCAAAGGACATGAACCCTCCTAATTGCCCGCAAATTCGACTAATTGAAGAATCTTATGCATTGACAAAGGCACAACTTAGGAAACATATATCGGCAGCAAATACCATTCAACAGTTTGAAAAAGATTTGAAGAATGTGTCAAAACTTGTCGCTAAGAAGTCTGTGCTGAATCTTATGAAGAAGGCACGCCAGCAAACATATAATTGCTAGGTTGCAAATATTGAGCACACTAACCTATTGTACTTCTCTAATGTCAGCAGTATATCTAATAGATATTGAATTTTCAACGCTTGTGTAGTATTTTTACAGAAAACTGGGTACTAAAGCCGGGTTTCATGGGCAGTTTCGATATAAGGTCTGTATCCGCAATAATCCGGACACCTCAAAACATGAATAAAAGATAAATTTCGCATTATATTTCCGTCGTAGTTGTTTATTTCAGATTCATGGGATGTGTTTTAACAATTCGTGAAGACAAAACATAGTTATTCGGTATTTGCATAAAATTTTCGAACTTTGCGCTTAACTCCGTCCATTAGGGGTTTGTACAGACTCTTCAGAAATCGTAGAAGCCGTCTTTGTCCAAATTTGCTGGAAGTGTTTGATGTCTTTGATTCCTTGCTTCTTTCCAGAAAGCTTCCGCTTCATCAGAGCCCAATATCTCTTGATTGGTCGTAGCTCTTGGCAATTTGGCGGGTTTGAGGTTTTTGGTACAATGTTCACTTGATTTGCTTGGTACCACTCCATCACAGTTTTAGCATAGTGGCGTGATGCCTAATCGGGCCAGAACAAAGGTTTTTCTTTGTGACTTTTGATGAAGGGTAGCAATCGGTTCTCGACACTCTTTCTAATAGATCTCCTTGTTGATTGTGCCTGTAGTGACGAAAGATTTACTCTTTTTGCCACACGTGCAAATTGCTTGCCACACAAGGTATTTTTTGGGAAATTTCGATGCCTTCTTCGTTCTGAAATGCTCAGCTGTAGCATTTTTGACCATAGCAGAATGAAAAGCCAGCCCTGGAAGCTGCTTGAAATCCTCCAGGACATAAGTTTCATCGTCCATAACAACGCATGAAAACTTCGTCAAATATTCGCAATACAAAGGTCGAGCCCGTGATTTTGCTGCCAAGTTCTGTTTGTCGTTGCGATTTGGAACTGTTTTTACTTTATACGACTTAAGTCCCAAACGTTGTTTTGATTTTTGGACAAAACCAGGCGACATCCCTATTTTATGAGCCACCGTTCGAATGGAGAGATTTGGATTTTTCGTTAATATCCTTTTCACCTTTCGGTCCATGACAGGATCAGCGCGTCCAATGTTTTTGTCACTTCTCGGTTTCCTCTCCACCGTCAAACGTTCCGAAAATGATTTGAGCACATCGTGAACAGTGGATTTAGGCAAATCCAATGTTTTTGCAAGGTCCCGTATTGACAAGTCAGGATTTGCCGTACGCCCGTACAAAATTTGCTCGCGAACTTGTTTTTATTTCGTCGCCATCTTGAATACTAAACATGAAATGTAAACATCAATCATAGTCTTTTTCATCATAAACTCTCAGCTATACCACAGTGAAATTTTTCATTCCTACGTGCAATATTTCAAAGGTTACAATGATTTGAAGGTGTCCGGATTAATGTGGATACAGACCTTATGCGCGAAGCACTTTCAAATAGTGCACTGTGTTTTTCAGAGAGTAGCACTTGACAATTAGGGAGCAATACTCCTAAAATAATACCCAAGCTCACATGTCAGCCATTTTCGGATAAATGTCAAGCTAGGTAGAGGTCGATTTCTATCTAATGTCGAAATTATCTTCTTCTTTCTTCTTTAGCATTTCAAGCTTATTGCTTTCACAATTAGCTTATGGCTTGCTCTCAACTTAGTGTTCTAAATGCTCTTCCACAGTTATTAATTACGATCTTTCGATGCCAAGTACCATTTTTGCATTTGTATGATTGTGTGGCAAGTACAATCATCATACGGTATGCCCAGGGAGTCGAGAAATTTTCCTTTACAAAAAAATCCTAGACCAGACCGGGAATCGTTGCCAGCCCAGCTGCGCCTTTACCAACTGAGCTAAGGGAGGACCCATTGGAATTGGTTCCAACCTAGGTTCAATAACGAAAATGGTATAATAGTGAGCAAAAAGAATATCAAACAGATCATATTTTTTTAAAGTTTTGTGATAGTGTTAAGAAAATACGGCTTTGGAAGTATGAAAAATAACGCGAGAATTATCTAAGCACATGACTAGGTCAGTTACGCAATTCATTCGCCAGCCAAGGTGGGGTTATATTTCACATTGGCTATGCTTGGTCAAAAAAGTGGTTCGCTTGATTTAAGCTACGTATTGTTGGGCATACTCCAATCGCTTTTGATATTTTGAAATCTTTTATCGTGGATAACATTCCGTACGCAAAAGACTATTAGCTAGTTTGGAAGCACTCATCCGAAGATTTGGTTTGATTTTTCGTAGAATCCTGCTAAGAAGCCTTCCGGCAGAAGTCTCCAAAGATTTTGTTTCGAAAAATTCTGGTGCCCATACCGAATTGACGATCGTGGACGTGTTACTACTTCTGCAATTTCGGACAAGCTTTTAATTACTATCATTCTTAAGGCAACGATCATATTTGCTTACATTATTAAAATCAAGGAAAACTTACTAAACCATCTTAATGTTACTCTACTTGCATTGGTAAACGCTGAAAACTTCTTCGCTGTAATAAAATGCGTGTCCTTGTTTCTAACAGATTGACAAACCACTGTGTACTTGACTTACATTCTGTAATGTCGTAAGTTTAAGAGACTTTTTAAATATATCAGGAATTTGTGAAAATAAGATGATTTTATGATTGTTTTGATGACTAGGCTTTAAAAAGGACGTATTTATAGAGCAGATGAAAACGAAAAAAAAATGATTGTGGTTCAATTTCCCATGTTTTTCAGCCTCAAATCGTTTGCTGTATTGACAACTCTGTATACATCAGACCAAATCCTTTTTACCAAATAATCGTTATGAAAGCAACCTTATTTCAAACAATATAATGCCGATCGAAATGCTAAATGAAATTACTGTTTTCGCATACAAAGAAGCATATGTTCACCTACAATCAGAGCAGCAAGCATCCTTCTAAGCAACCTTCTCAACCTTCTAAAGTTATTACGATTGAACTTCCGCTTCGAAAACTTCAGGAAGAAATTATACCCATTCCTTAGCATGCCAATGCTCCTAACAACCCAATCCAGATCCGGGAGCCGGGAAGAACAATCCCTGCAATGAATATTCCCGCCTGAGTCCATCTTTGGTGCGGATTAGTTCCGACATCGGCGTTGTCGAATAACGCTCATTCACGACGGAAACAATGGTCGAAGCGTTTTCACACCGTCCTACATGAGTTTAAACAATGGATTCCTGGCAGGTCCCACAAGAAAATTTCATTTCAAATTACACATTGCGCTCTCAGCTGCGACTGACTGGGATGCTTCCCGTAGCTTCCAGTGAATAGAATACGCACAGGAAAGGGGTTTTATCACACCAGATTTGGGACCCATTAATGGATTTTTCATTGGACGTTGTTTGGTTGGGTGGTGGCAGAAAACTAGAACGGAATAAATTATGGCTCTGTGTGGAAAATAGCAAGTGGAAAGTAGAGTGGGCCACAGTCCAAAACCACTCAATAAAACTTTCATTATGTTTTTCGGTTTGGTCATGAATTATGGCAATGCTGTGAAGAAATGGTCCGCCGTTTGCTGTGGCACCGGAACATATTTTAATTTGATAAATTACATCAATCAGGATAGGAAAAACGTCGCAGCAAGCCGTAAATGTGACCAAAAACAAATGATCTGACAGGGGTTATGTACTAAAGTTTTGGAATCTTAAAACCTCTTTAATTATTCAAAACGTGCCACAATCCTGTTTGTGGAAACTCTAGTAGGGTGCTTACCTTAAATTCTATGACTAACCTTAAATTCAGGAGAAAAGGGCACACTGAAGGTGAGCGGTTCGTAATCCTATTTACGGTAGACTTTATCAAACTAAAGACATTCTTGGCATCATTTAATTATTCAAATAGGATCTGCTTAATAGCTCCATATGGAGCGACATCTTCCGCTCGGAAAAGTTTGATTCGTGCTGTGTGGTGAACCAACTTTTTATCGACGTGGTTTGCTTCTAGTAGTTTGCTATCACTTGATTGAAGCAGAATAAATTAGTGCAAAAGTCGAAAAGGTCGCTCATAAAGGAAACTTTAAGTACACACTATGGATTAGTGTGGATCTATGCTAGTGGATGAGCCGGTGGAGGAGGACGACGGATTTTATGTGACCTGATTCACTAATTTTCGGTAAAAGTTTTTACTCTAGAAGACGTCACCGTTGTTATTGTTTTCGTTGTCGTCAACAAATGTTGCTACTTCTAGCCAAGTTGATATCTCCGTCGAATCCGTCGATTGCTGCTCAGTTTATTCTTGGCCAGAGCGTCGGTTAAGGATAAAGTTTTACCAGCGACTGTGAACAACTTTTGCCTCGTTGTGAGTTGTTCTTAAAGCAAAATGTCGTGGAGAGCAGATCGACAACGACGAAGCGTCTGATATTTATTATCGTAGCGGGCAGCAACCTACAATAGGATAAGTGCGATACAAGAAACTTTTTGTTGCTATTGAGAATAGTCTTGGAAAGCAAAAGGAAAACATGTTTACCGAGCCTTCTGGAGCTGAATTATGTTGTAAACCCGGGAATTTTTCTTCTTTACAGTACAATCTATTCAACTAAAATCGGTCTAACTTTAAAATGATTCCGCTATGAAGATATTCATAGGATGCTCAAACTGGTTAGTGAATGCCATACATAATTTAATTAGTTTAAATCCATTGAGCTTGTAGAACCTAACCAAACAAACTAGCTTTTGAAACTCACCAACCGCGCAGATTTGCTCTATAAAAAAAACATAAAACCAATGTTTACAATGTTTGTTGGCCGCAAACTAATTACAGAATATTAAGCACACACTTACCAGCGGATCCCAATCGATAATTTTCAATGCAAGAACTCGCCACATCTGTATCTAACTGTCAGGACAGCCCACACTCGAAAGCAGCTCACACTCACAGTCCCGAAATCCGTGTTCATTTAACCACATGCTTGATTACGCATCAATAATGTTTAGAAATCATCAACAGAACATCCGACACATTTTATGCTACCCAAATCGTCACAGCAAAACTAGACTGCACATTCCATTGTCAAACCATTCCCGGTCCCTTCTATATTTTCACGCGTTTGGATGCGAAAAAACACCAACACTTTTCCAGCTTCGAACAACAAAACGCAACGATTGCTGCGGTCACCCGCAATCAATACGCTCAAATGCTCTCTTTTATGCAGGCAGATCAACCGAACTGGCCACTGTCAAATACCTTCCCCGAATAAATCAGATTGCGATAAAATTCTAATCCCAATATCGACAAAATAGATTATATTCGAATGAACGTTCACGCTGTGGCGTAAATTAGGGCAGTCCGAGTGTTCAGCCCAGCATCATACGAGTTCTACTGATGGCCCTGACCAGATGACCGAAAGAGGTTGGAATTCAGATTTGATGCAAAACGAGGGACATTCTGATGGTTTTATGGTAGGGCAATTTGTGCAGCGATTTGATAAGATTGTTTGTGGCGCTATTTTTGTTTTGAAGGGGGAATTGTGTGGTGGTAGGGCAGGTGACGTTTTAATAAGGTCCGGCACAACAGGTTGCTTGCATGTGTTAGAAGAAAATATATTGTCACACTACCATAACATTTCTTTAACGTGTATAGAATTAATGGAGAAGATTAATTTAAGACGTTTGTTGAGTTTATCGCTGAATTAAACTGAGTAAATGAGTGAGAATAAATGAAATAAGAAATACAAATTGCCAATCTAAAGATCAATGACAAACTAAAAGTTTGGTCGTGTACGTCTGTCTCATAACCTTCTAGTAGACGAGTTTGTGATCGTAGCAATCGACATGTTTTGGTTGATTGTTTTCGAGAGCGGATGGGAGTATCTGGGCAAACTTTTCGCGCAAGCTTGAGGATCCATTGGTTCGAGTACTCCTCACTCTCGTTGTTCGTGGTTCGAGTTCGCAATCTTCGCGCTGTGTACAAAAGAGTATTCAACGACGTTTCACGCGATATACCGTCCACAAATTGTTGCCAGTAACCGCGTTTCTTGGCCTTGATGAAGATCTTAGAAGATGAGGTTTCCTGCGAAATGAGGTACTTGGAACCGGTCGAGTTTGAGCTTGAAGCACGCTGTCCAAATCAGGTTGGAGAGGTAGTTATATTCCACCAGCGGTGGAAGCCCTTCTTCTGTCATTATGGCTTTATCTACTGCTGTCCCAAACTTTGTCAAAACGATGTAACGGGTTAGATCATATGCCACGTTGATGGATTCCGACGGATTGAACTCGGTGGTAATCTTAGTTATTATGGGCACTGGTTTGGATTCGAACAAATTGTGAGGTCTAATCTACTACCAACTGAGGATGGGCCAACCAAAAGTGTGACGTCTCCATTGTTAAGAACTGTCATATTGAAGTTGTCACAAAAGTCATATATGAAAGAAGACTGGTTGTCATAATACATTTCTCCCCAGCCTGTACCGCGAGATTCAAAATCTCCCATGATCAACCGTGGAGCAGAAAGGACCGAACGAATATCTGAAAGTTGTTTTCGGTTAATTGAGGCTCTAGGACAGGCTCTAAGAGAAGCAATGCAATGAATTAAAATCGAGGCATCAGGGTTTTTGGATGTCTCCGAAAGAAATCGAAAGTTCTGGGTGCTCCGCAATCTGAGCAGCGTGCCTTATTGCCGCAAATGGAGGTCGTATGTCCCATCTCCTTGCAATTTTAGCAGATCATGGCCCGATGTACGAACAACCGCACTGGTAGTCACAGTTTTCCCAACTCGACGTATTCAGGGAAGGCTGAACCAGAGAAGGTCACACGAAACGAGTCTGAAGGGATAAACATCTTTTCACCCTTAGTGATCGATACCGTGCCTAGTCTTTGAACATCCAGTATCTTTACTGGAGAAGGTTCTTGAAACGACCAACCACCTGCTTCAGAAGGATCTCAGGGGTCAAACTCGCTTCAGTGACCACATCTTCTTCGCCTAAACCGGTTAGGAGTGAAGCGCAACGAGAATGATGCGATGAATCGTTCCAGCCGATGAAGTGGAACGGATAGCCTTTTTCACATGATGGGCTGCTGGTGTGCGTGACCATGCAGAGATGCGGTGGAAAATGGCTTGTCACTTACCACTTGCAATTAATAATTTCTCGTTATTTGTCGTTATCGCACTGCTAAATCTTCACTTTTTTCTGCAAGAAGTAAAAACTCGAACCACAAACGAAATTGGTTGTAATTAAACCGACTTTAAAGAAATGAACTGCAAAAAAACCAACTTCCATAACTACGGATCGTGGAAGAAACGATGTTTACCGCTTGCTTGTGCACTGGAAAATGATATTGAGGATGTGTAGAGAATGGATTTTTTGAACGAAAGATTACTATTATTTTTTGTTCTGTCGTCAATTGTTTAAGCCCAACGAGTACATTTAATTTCAATTGTGACCATTATAATTACATATGATCTTTCATTATTACATCCAAAGAAAAAAATATTATTATTATAATAATTTAATAGTTTTGAGATTCTAACAGTTAAAATGACAATGAAAATGTCTTTATCGTGCATGTCCTTGAAAATGACAATGATATATCCAAGCATTTGTAAAGGCAAAGGTTCATTGGATATGGAAAAGATGTTTATTTGATCTTCTTAATTGGCGTTTCTAGCTGATTGCTTTCATAAGAATTCGGTCGCTCTCAACTGAGTATTTTAAATGCACATCCATTGTTTTAAATGGGCAGCTTTCGATGCCAGGTACCATTTTTGCATCGAGAAATTTTCCATAACGAAAAATTCCTAAACCAGACCGGGATTCGAATCCAGCCACCTTCAGAACCTGTTACTTTGTTACTGCACCTTTGCCAACTGAGCTCAAAAGGGAGAAAATGTATTATGTTGCACTTTGTTTCCTGAAAGTTTGAAAATAATTGAACTTAAACAGAATTGTTGGCAACCATTTTTGTGTTTTTGTTTCTAATACAGTCTTTATCAACACGGTCCTTTCTGCCGCCGCGGTTCCCGGCTCATATTCATGAGTCGGTCTCTTCTTCTCGGTGATGCCACCATCTTTCTGGTTAGGCTTTAGAACTTTGATAGATTATAGTTATAGTCGTAATGTTATAGTTTTCATTATCAATTACTTTTGCATAAGTTCTCTAACGTCGAATACGTAACGAGATAACTTTTAACACTATTTAAATTAATTTTAAGCAAGGATACATAGATTTAAAAAAATTACAGTATTCTGCGTCTCGTATCTACGACTTTTGTACCGTCTACCGCTGTAGCCTGACAACTCGACTGTCTACGATGACGTCTTCCGCAGTTATTTTTTTTACAGCCACCGCAATTTCTTCAGCTTACCAAATTGTGGCATTCTGCGTTGGCAGTCTCCTCGGGTGTAGATTTTTAAATTCCGAGAACAGAATTCCAAGCTGGAATGTCCTCCGTGTTTAGGTTTCCATAACTGAACATAAAAAAACATCATCTGTCATTTCTTCTTATACTAGTGAAATTCCAAAGAATTGGTTTGTGTAGTAAATGATTCACTCAGGTAAAAGATATTTCGATGACGTGCCGGGTAGCTCAATAGTTACCCGTTCTGCTAACTGAGCAGATGGTCAGAAGTTCAATCCCAGGCCCGCCCTCCTCCTTGCCATTTGTCACTTGCCTCTTTCTATCACCGCTAGATTTAAAAATAAAAGCAGTCTTCTGTGCTTTCATTGATCGCATCACTTACCACAGTGCATCCATGATATAAAATTAACCTGCCTCAGTAAACACAAAAACTATCCTTCCCTTGGCAATTGTGGAGATGCAGAGGTAAACACAGTCTCTAACAATGATTGTCAAACTAATCATCCTCCCCCTCCCGAAGACCGTGTGGACGTGGTCTGTTGATCTATAAATAGAAAGAATTATATCGAATTCGTTTTTGAACCTAGGTTGGAACTAGTTCCAACCTGCGAAACCCGAACTTATCGTCAGTGCAAACATTAACCCGATACAAGTTATAAAGAAAACCAAAGTCAGTGCTTTCCACACACAACAAGCCGACATAATTTTGATACCCGATCCAGTTTGGAACTGAATCAAAAACGAATTCGCTATTAGTGAACCTGTACATTGAAGATGTAAAGCTACTCCCAAGCTCCATCTATGTGGTTCTCTGTGCAATTACACTAGTACACTAGTTTCTGTTCAGTAACGGAGTAGCAACTACGAAACGCGCGGTCTTTTATTACTTCTAATTACTACTACTACTACTACTCAGGTAAAAGACATTTCGATGATTCGCCGAATGACTGGGAATTTGAACAGCCATTAAATATATTAACAAAAAAAAAAAAAAATAAAAAAAATGACCCTAACTTTCCCTTTCCTGACACATTTCCTCTAAGTAAATAAAATTTAACTGCTTTTCTCTTACCCACCCACAAAAAAACGCACACCAAAGCATAGAAAAACAAAAGACATTTCCCCCCCCACAAAAAAAAAAAAAAAGAAAAAGAGAAATTCCAAAACAAACTAAAAAAATGAAAACCCAAACGCTTAAAAACAACGCACCATCAAACCAACAAATTTATCTACCCGGTCCTTTAACCGCCCAGAAGGGCGGCCCCCTACCACCCGTTTCCCTTTACGAAGTACTTAAGTAAAGGCTGGATTACTTTGGTAATTACCATATTATACCATATACAACATTGAAACCAAAAAACCCGTTTTTTTTGACCTTTATGACCCATTAAACTTGTCCATCTGCATCAATATCCGGACAGTCTATAAATGCGGACATTTCGGTTAAAATTGGTGAAACTATCATTTTTCTAATATATGAAATGTATCGAAAATAAGCCATCCACGTACATTTGCGTTGTACGCGTGTATTTGTGATGGTTTCAACACAGACAAACAGACGTAACACTAAGAACAAATTGCCTTACAATACATCGTCATAAATTTAAATTTAGATACGTTAAAACACTAGCGCTATCTGACGGCCGCTCTGCCCATTTCAGTGTAAACCATGTTTGATTGTTTTGCCTGACGCCTTGCTTGAACACCTGCCAACGAGCGCGCCCATGAAACACACGCACACTATTTCAGGCTCGCTTGACTGTCAATCGTTTGTTTTGAAGCAAGCAAAGCAGGTTAGTAGAAATATGAAAATTAGTGGACGCTTGCTCCTCCGTTACATCCTCAATCAATTCATGATTGAACTGACTGGTAAGGAACTCAATGCCTTGGAATTCAATTTCCATTTCGTGGGATAGTTCACCAGGCATCTCAGGAACAATGTCCGTAGCAGCAGGTTGCGACGGGATGGCATTGCCACGTAACCTAAACAATGATTCTATGTTCATAATAGATAACAACTAAATTACTTTTTTGCTTACCCTTTCTCAGGTTTGTAACAGTTTTTATAAGCTGTCGAGTTGAAATGGTCGGAGCATAGTTTCCGCTTTTCGACCGCCTTTTGTCCGCCTACATCAAACTCCACCACAAGCTTCCTTGACAGGCAAAATTTCACCCACTGCGCGCATCTATTTGATTTCAATATTAAATTCTATGTAATAGTAATTTTAATTTCAATAAATTTAATATTTTTCCACGTTACGGGGATAACTACAGAAGCATTTTCCGCAGTTTTTACCTTCCCGATTAGAGCAAAATAAAAAGTCACATTTGCGTCCCATGTTTTGACGAAAAAAAACAAAACATTTTCGAACACACTCACACTTGCAAGCGATGCTAGTGCAAGGAAATCACTCAGCAGGAAAATGTCATAATGGTCGATGCGAGCGCTGTGAGTGGTGGCTTGGCCAACTATTTGTATTCAAATTAATCGTTTTTTTAGGTGGACGATGGGCATCAATTAGAGTGTTACGTCTGTTTGTCTGTGGTTTCAAGTCCCCATCCCTTGTTTTCCGTTTCCTTTTTTTTTTTTTTTTTTCCCTTCTTATTTTCACACAAACCAAACACAAAAAAAAAAAAAAAAAATAATTTTTGACTACTGATAAAACAGAAGAAACCAAAAACGCCAAGCGGCTTGCAACACACCACAACAGTAAAAACACAACTCCACCAATACGGGGAAAAATTCTATTGATAAATGGCCCGGAAAGGAGGAGGAACCCCACCTCCCCCCCCCCCCCCCAGCCACAAAAAAGAGAAGCCTCAATCCCAAAGAACAACCAAACGCCGCAACGTAACCCGCCCAAAAAAGCGGGACCCAGCTTCGGAATGATTTAACGTATCAAGACACAGAACAACTTGAACTTGAAGACCTACAAGAAGCAAAAATCGTCAAACAAAATGCAGCAGCAAGGGCCCGAAAATTGTATTCGCGAGTTTTTCGGCGATCGGATGCATGTATTTTGATGTACGACGAGACCCGTGTCAAAGAGGAGCCCATTCCAGGTCCACAATATTACACTGCCGTCGTAGGAAAGGATGTAAGCGGTGCAGACAGGTTGATTTAAGTGGAGATCTATCGATCTGAGTATCAACAAAAGAGGTTGCTGTTTTTGTATCAGAAGCATAGTACCCCTCCACTGTTTTGGCTGGATTAAACGTCGGCGTATTACTCAGCTTCGGTCCATCAAACGCTATTGGGCGATTGTGAAGAGGGTCATCAAAAAGACTGGTAAAGCAGCTGATAATATGCAGGAGTTCAAAAAAAAAACAAAAATTCAAAAGATGTGAAACACTTGTCCGGAACTTGATGAAAAGTGTGCGATCAAAAATTCGCAAATTCGTGAAAAAATAATATAAATTTCATCCGGTCTTCACAATGTTCAAGTTCAAGCCTGTACAAAAGAGAATCATCCATTTTTGTGAATAAAACAACATTTTATTACATGATTTGAAACAAAGATATGTGGATTATTTATTTTCTATACAGTCTTTATTACATTTGTGGGATAATTAATAACGATGACTTATACCAATGTTAAAATTAACGTACCGATAACAGCATGGTAGACTAAGATAAACAACTTTGGAAAGTGTCTGGATGTGTGGACTACGTGTCCATCTGCTTATGCTGAACGGTATTTCAATGAAATCACAGTAATGATCATTACTTTACTGGCAGTTCTTGAAAATTCATGCAGTAATTTCAATTTCTCTACCAAATCGAAAAAAAGCCAGCAGAGTGGAAGCTTACTTTCAATATTCACAAAGGTTGGTCAATACCGGCCGTTTATCTAGATTATGTGGTGTGATGCCAACTGCAATGAAATGTGTCAATTTCTTCAGGTGTAACTTTGCTTCTCTTTGTGATGGATTGTATTTAAACATTTACGATTTTCTTCTGTAACCTGCAGCCTTGAACAAATCCAAATACAAGAGGTTCAAGCTATGAACTCACCTTCAAATACATCCTACACATCATTCCCACCTAACGAGCGTCCTAGAAAAAACATCGTTCATTTTCGTCATCGTCTCCCACAAAAAATAATCCGCCAGTCACTAGTATCATTAGCAAACTGGTTATTTTCCATCCACCCTTGAAATCAAATTTTCTCAATTATTATCATTCCTCGGCGAGCATAAAGGCCCAACACCGGCTAAAAAGGATCATCCTAATTGCCTCCTGGGAGGGATTTACTTTCCGTTCGACAACGTCAAGATTTACCTCGCCCGAGAGCTTTGTTCCGTTTCCATTCGCCCGAAAATTACGTGGCGCTGGCTAATAACAGTATCCGAGACAGAACCAAGTTTGCATCTCCTTCAGGAAACCCGCCTCCCTCGATGGCAGGAATGGATAAAGTGCTGTGGAATAATTCGAATCCCACCAAACGAATGCGAACCTAGCCGCTAGATAAATGGCAATGACACGTAAAATCTGCGTGGAGCGGAGAAAATTTATTCAACTGGAAAGGATTTTGGACACGCGAATTGATTGAGCCCTACCCTGTCCCAGATTCGACCACAATTCAGAGGTGCCCACCCAAATCTGCGATGGTATTACTTGACGGGGAGAGAGGAGATACGCCCTGTATACGAATGCGTAATCAAATGGATGAAAACCTCTGCCAGCAGGCAACGGAACAAAAAGGCCTACCTTCGAATCGTCTTTCATGGGAAACAAATTGGTCGTAAAGAAGATGTTTTACAGCTGCTTCGGATGGATTCGGGTGGTTTCATGGCATTCTCAGAATGCAGATGCCTGTAAATTCTGATTTTTATTGAATTATTCCTGCACTGGCGGCATGTCTATCTGTATGCGTTTAAGGTTTTCCATTGGGGTTAGTTAAGGTGCAAAGTTCAGAGCTTCGTGAAACGGCAGAGACATCTACAGGAAACAGTAGAAAATCTTTTAGAAAATGTGCACTCTATTTTTCACTAACCAGTTCAAGCATAACCTACGACTGTATCGCTTTAAACAAGACGATATGAGTCTACAACGGGAAATGTATATTTTGCACTCGACTAAGCACACGTTTTCATTTCAGATCCAGCTTTCAAGAGTTATCGCAAATTCAAAAAGCATTGAAGTATTTCCTCTTTGGATGTGTGCCTATACACTTGTGTATATTGGAGCAAGTGCTTACTGGGAAAATGCATAACTTACTTTGGACAGGAAATTCTTTCCATTTGGTTCAACAGCTTACCCGAGCAATATTGCTTCCAATAAACGCACATGCCATTGGTTATGCAGACCAACCGAGCGTAGTACCCTCAAACGGAGGTCAATGGGAACAGTAGTATTCCTCAACATCATAACAGTGGATTTATTGCTTTTGTGCTTTTTCCCAACAATCAACCTCTGTGGAAAATTTCACCCCATGTTACGGTACTGAGTTTCCGTTTGATTCTTTTCCAAACTAGCGGCACTAAAAGCCGCCTCTCAACAACGTGGCGTGTCAGTATCATACGCCAGATTACGCTCGTGCCTCGGCTCCATTAAGCAAAGAGGATGCTGTAGATTTGCTTTGCGAATCCTTTCCAACAAAGGGCAACTGCCGGATTAGCTTTCAACATGCTGACAGATTCGGCCCAGCTGGATTGCTCTCTAGTAGCAGTTATATTTTGATTGGCTTCATGCCGCCGAGAGTGCAGCTTCCCAAACTGTTCCGTCGATCGAGTGAATTTCCTCACGCTCACAGATGTTGCTGGGGATGTTTAGAGTGGGCTTGGGGATGCAGAGAATGGCCGTGGCCATCTAATGTGGTTGCAATTTAACTCTCATATTTTGCACTGAGGGGTAGATTGTTAAATGTGAAAGCTATTTTTCTATGCAAAATGTGAATTATTTTGAATACAAATGTTTTTGTATTAAAACATACTCACTTAATATTGTTCATTCTTTCAATCATAAGCAGTTGTTTTAATTTAAAAACTGTTAATCTGCTAACATCTCTTATTGGAACCATGCAGATGTGTTCGATTAGGAGATATGAGCAGAATGCATTATTAAACGCTAATTCGGTCTATTGACCCTTCGGCATAATGGAATTCGGTCTATTGGCATTCGACCTAATGGCATTCGGCCTTATGGTGCTCAACCTAATGGCGTTCAACCTAATGAAGTTTGGTATACAGAAAAACATAATTAAAACTAACCAGGACATAATTTGATCCATCATGGACAAACAGGGCATGCAATCTCATATCAAGTATTTTTTTTTTAAATAATCGTTTATTTGTACAGGCTCAATCGAATCAACTTTACAGAGCCAAATTTTCATATTTATTTACATCATTTATCTTAAAACTAAAGTTAGGAGGATAGAGCCGATTACTCGCGGCCGTCTCGAGGTTAATATGAATTACAAATTACGGATGGGAAAGAAGGTTGGAAATTATGGTATGGTTTAAATTTAAATTCTAAATTATCTAAAAACTTATAACTGTACAATTTATGGTTTTCTTTTGACTTTAACATTTTTTGAAAAAGAAAAAAAAACACACATACACAGATAAAAAAAAAAAACTTATAGTAAACATACAGGTTAAACTAACTACAATCTAAGGCTAATGTTAGTCAAAAACACATAAATGAGTTTCATGTACTCCAAATCACGTACAGCCAAAATATCTCGAATTGGCACATTGGGTTGTCTACCTCGAGCCCGAAGGGAATCATAAAGCTCAGATCTGACTCCACGATGTTCAGCACAAGACCAAATAACGTGATCTGCGTCCTGATAGCCTTGTCCACACTCGCAGAGATTGCTGTCGCTCAGCCCAACCCGGTATAAATGAGCGTTCAAAGAATAATGATTGGACATGAGGCGAGACATGACACGAATGAAGTCTCGACCCAAATCCATCCCCTTAAACCAGGATTTCTTCGACACCTTTGGGATGATAGAATGTTGCCATCGCCCCAAATCTCCTTTACTCCATTTATACTGCCAGCTGACGAGTGACTGTTGACGAAAAATAGGAAAAAATTCGTTGAAGGCGATTTGTCGATCACAAATATCGCCTTCCATAGCGCCCACCTTTGCAAGCGAGTCCGCTTTCTCATTGCCCGGAATTGAACAATGAGATGGGACCCATACAAAGGTGATGATAAAATAACGCGAAGATAAAGCACTTAGAAGCTCCTGTATTTTCATGAGAAAATACGAGGAGTGCTTTACCGGCCTCAAAGAGCGAATAGCCTCTATAGAACTGAGACTATCCGTGAAAATGAAGTACTGATCCGGTTTTAATGAGGCAACCATTTCTAGCGTAAAATGTATTGCCGCTAATTCAGCGACATATACGGAACAAGGAGCTTGCAGTTTACGATTGGCGCTATAAATTTCATTAAATATACCAAAGCCTGCTGACTCCTCTATCAAAGATCCGTCAGTGAAGAACGATTTAGTGGAATTAACTTGGCCAAACTTTGCAGCAAATATTAACGGAGCAATCATAGGACGATGATGCTCTGGGATTCCACGAAGCTCTTGCTTCATGGATAAATCAAAATGAACCGAATTGTCGAAATCGGAGAAGCAAACACGATTGGAAATGTTCGGCGAAGGGCTGACATCCTGTGTTATGTACAAATGGTACAAAGTCATGAAGCGAGTTTGAGGATTCAACTCAAGGAGCTTCCCAAAATTTTCGATTACCTGAGGGTTCATGACTTCACACCTGGTGAGGAGCCGGAGAGACAATTCTGTAAACCGATCCGAGAGTGGCAACATGCCAGCCAGCACTTCAAGACTCATGGTGTGAGTCGAGTGCATGCAACCTAACGCGATACGAAGACACCGATACTGAATACGTTCCAGTTTAATGAAGTGCGACCGAGCCGCTGACTGAAAACAAAAACTACAGAATTCAATAACCGACAAAATCGTTGTCCGGTACAACGTTAGAAGATCTTGTGGATGAGCTTCCCACCAGGTCCCGGTAATTGTGCAGAGAAAATTGACCCTCTGCTGGCACTTTCGCTTCAGATACTCAATATGGGATCTCCAGGTGCACTTAGAGTCGAACCAGACACCAAGATATTTAAATGACATAGAATGAGTTATCGGCTTACCCCAAATTTGAAGCTTCGGTTGTGCTGGGTTATGCTTCCTAGAAAAAACTACCAACTCAGTTTTCTCCGTAGAGAATTCGATACCTAGCTCTAGAGCCCAAGTAGACAAATTGTCTAAGGTATCCTGTAAGGGTCCTTGCAGATCGACCCCATTGGGTCCCGTGACAGACACTACGCCGTCATCTGCAAGTTGTCTCAACGTACAGTTGTCACCTAGACAACCGTCAATGTCTTTGACATAAAAATTATACAAAAGGGGGCTTAAACATGATCCCTGGGGAAGACCCATGTAGCTAAATCGAGAAGCTGTAGAGGTTCCATGAGAAAAGCTCATATGTTTCTCTGACAGCAAATTGTACAAAAAATTATTCATTAATGGAGAAAAGCCACAAGCGTGGAGTTTATCTGAAAGAACTTCAACAGATACTGAATCAAAAGCCCCCTTGATATCCAAGAATACAGAAGCCATTTGCTCTTTTTTAGCAAAAGCTAACTGAATATCTGTGGAAAGCAACGCGAGACAGTCGTTCGTTCCCTTACCCCTACGGAAACCATATTGAGTATCTGAAAGCAGGTTGTTCGTCTCAACCCATTTGTCCAGACGGAAGAGGATCATTTTCTCCAACAACTTTCGAATGCAGGATAACATCGCGATGGGTCGATAGGAGTTGTGGTCGGACGCGGGTTTGCCAGGTTTTTGAATGGCGATAACTCTCACCCGCCTCCAATCATCCGGTACAATGTTGAGCTCCAAAAACTGATTAAACAAGTTCAACATGCGCCTCTTCGCGACGTCTGGAAGGTTCTTAAGCAAGTTGAACTTGATTCTATCAGCTCCTGGAGCCGTATTGCCACACGAAAGGAGAGAGAGTTCTACCATTGAAAAAGGTTGGCTGATCTCATCTATCGGATTCTCGGTTTCGCGAGGAATGATCCGTGCCGGCACAGAATCTGGACAAACTTTTCGCGCGAACTTGATGATCCATTGGTCCGAGTACTCCTCGCTCTCATTGTACGTAGTTCGGTTACGCAATCTTCGCGCCGTGTTCCAAAGAGTACTCATCGACGTCTCGCGCGATAGCCCGTCCACGAATCTTCGCCAGTATCCGCGTTTCTTGGCCTTGATGAGGCTCTTAAGTTCGCGTTCGAGAGCCATGTATACTTCGAAGTGCTCAGGTGTTCCACGTCTACGGAAAACTTTAAACGCGTCGGACTTTTTACGGTAAACCTCGGTGCATTGCTGATCCCACCATGGAGAAGGAGGTTTCCTGCGAAATGCCGTTCCTGGAACTGGTCGAGTTTGAGCTTGAAGCGCGCTGTCTAAGATCAGTTTGGAGAGGAAGTTATATTCCTCCAGCGGTGGAAGCTCTTCTACCGTCGTTACGGCTTCCTCTACTGCTGTCTTGAACTTTGTCGAATCGATGTAACGGGTAAGATCATACGCGACGTTGATGGATTCCGACGGATTGAACCCGGTGGCAACCGAAATTTTTATCGGCAAGTGATCACTACCGTGGGGATCTTGAATCACATTCCATGTGCAATCCAACGATAATGAATTCGAACAAAGCGTGAGGTCTAATCTACTGCCAACTGAGGATGGACCAGCCAAACGTGTTACTTCTCCATTGTTAAGAACTGTCATATTGAAGTTGTCACAGAGGTCATATATCAGGGAAGACCGGTTGTCATCGTACAGTTCTCCCCAGCCTGTACCGTGAGAGTTAAAATCTCCCATGATCAACCGTGAAGAAGGAAGGACCGAACAAATATCTGAAAGTTGTTTTCGGTTTATTGAGGCTCTAGGAGGAATATATACAGAAGCAATGCAAAGGTTTTTATTTTTAATAACAGCCTGACATGCGACAACTTCAATACCTGGAGTTTGAGGAAAATTCACTCTATAGAAGGAGTAGCACTTTTTGATCCCCAAAAGTACTCCTCCTCCATGCGAATCCTCACGATCAAGACGAATAATATTGAAATCATAAAAGGAAGATCGATTTCGGAAGAGAGACATGTTTCACAAAGAGCGAACGCATCAGAACCGGTATTGTGAGCTAAATATTTAAAAGATTCCAATTTAGGAATCAAACTTCGACAATTCCACTGTACAACAGTGATCAAATCCCCGACCTCATTTGGAAAATTATCCATCGAAGGAAATGATTGCTGCAAGGAGGGGCCACTTGATTGTCAATTGCTTCAAAAAAGTTTTCACTGAGGGAAGCATTGCAAGAACAATGCTTTTAAGAGGGTCAGTAATTTCGAGGTTCTTGAAGATACCTTCGGCAATGTCATCAAATGAGAACAACCCACTTGAGGAGGGGGCTTCTGTTCTTAAAATAGGGGCTTCAGGGGTTTTGGATGTCCCCGGGAGAGATGGAAAGTCCTGGGTGTAGTTAATACTACGGAAACCAGGAGGAATTGTTTTTTCCTTTTTTCCACCTTTTTTTGAAATGGGCTGGTCTTGGGCTTCTGTTCAGCAATTTTCCGTGGGCGGACGCGTCTTCGCTTCCTTGAAGCACCTTCCGGAAAAGTGAACGATGTTCCCTCTTCAACCGAATCAAAGTCAGACTCGTCATCTTACAGAGGAGCAAAGGGATTTGTATTGGCATTGGGTGGTGGGGAGGCTTTTTTCACCATTTCGGCGAAAGATTGCCTGGAACGCTGTTTTAGCGAGCGTTCTAATTTCTCCCCGCGTTGTTTGTACGCCGGGCACGACGAGAGAGCATGAGGAGGAGTTCCTTTACAGAAAGTGCATTTTGGTGTGCTGTCTGCGCAAGCGCCATCGTCGTGCTTCTCCCCACAATTAGAGCAGCGTGCCTTATTGCTGCAATGGGAGGTCGTATGTCCCATCTGCAAATATCAAGTATTTAATTATGCTAAATAACATGCATTTAAAATAGATGCTTTGTATTGACTGTACTGTACTGTACTGACCGGCACAAGAAAAAGCCCACTATGGTGTTTAGATAATATGTTGTTACAATATGAAAAGTTAGCAGTATTATTACGATATTATAAAGTGAAATAAATAATGATGGTTTGGTATTGATATTTTGTGGTCAATCAAATAACTTGTTATAATTATGACATTACATACCACATCTTAATTGCACTTAAATCAAAAATAGATATTACATAAGAAAAAGCCCACCTACAAATATATATTTAAAACGATAGCATAAAGAAGAAAACCATAACTTAATTAATGTGTCCTCCTTTGGCTTTAAGAACTTCCTGAAGACGTGTTGGTATACTATCAGCTATGCTTTGTAAATGCTGTGGTTCTATTGAAAGCCAGGCATTCTGGAGCGCTTCGAAATAGTTATTTTTATTCGTTACATCTTATTTGTTCAGTTTGTTGTCCAGGATTGACCACAAATTCAAATCTGGGCTTTGAGGTGGCCATTCCAATGGTTTTGTGCGATTGGAACGGAAAATGAGTTGGGTCATTATCTTGCTGGAAAATACAGTTTTTTTTTCCAACCCGACCTTCAATAAAGACTCCTCGAAGTTTTCGTTCAAAATGTCTATGTAATGTTTGCTGTCATGATTCCATTAATGCGAACCAAGTTTCCAACACCAGCAAAAGAAAAACATCCTCACACCATCACGTTGCCACCGCCGTGTATTACAGTACCTTGCAAATGACGTTCCTGAAGACTTTCTCCATCCTTTCGCCACTTCCGGTTGAAGATTTCAAATTTCTATTCGTCGGTCCAGAGCACTCGTCTCCAAAATTCTCGAGGCTTATCAGCATGTTTCCGAGCGAAGCGCAGCCTGCTGATAAATAGTAGTCTCCGTGTGTATCTACTCTTCAATCCATATGTTGCTATTCGACGCCGTGTAGTTCGGTCAGATATCAGGAGCTCCAGATTTTCTTGGATGGAACGAATCGTAACCTTTGGATCCTTTTTGATTTCGCGAATTATTCTAGCATCGGTTCGTTGGTCAGTCTTCCGTGCTAGGTGAAATGCGTTTTTCTCAATCGACTAGAACTAATTTTCGGATCTGCAGTGACATTTGTTTGCCTTCCATCCTTCAAACGTAGGACTACGTTTCTCTTTTCTAAAGGGTGTATTCGATAAAAATGGCACACACAAAAATACTCATCAAAATTAAAATGATTATCGGATTTTCTTGAAATTTTCAGGGAATGAAGAACTACTAATGAGTTTTGATTTACAATATTTGTTTTATTCAATTTCGTCTCCCATCCCGAATGCCCGCACCTTCCTTTTCACTCCACCCATCAAATTTTGTACAACCGATTTTCCCAGTGTTTTGGTTGTTTTTACGCAAATTTTCTTCAATTCTAGCTCTGTTTTTATAGTTTTGGGATGTTTGCAAAGTTCCGTTTTCATAATTGCCCAGAATTTTTCAATTGGACGAAGTTCCGGTGAATTTGTTGGGTTCATATCCTTTGGCACAAAATTGACTCCGTTGGCTCGGTACCACTCCAATACGTTTCGAGCGTAGTGGCAGGATGCTAGATCAGGCCAAAACAGAGTTGATCCTTTGTGCTTCTTAATGAATGGCAAGAGACGCTTCTTAAGGCACTCTTCCGTGTAAATCGCACCGTTTATTGTTCCGGAAGTGATGAAGGGAGCACTTATTTCACCACATCCGCAAATCGCCTGCCAGATTAGAAACTTCTTTGCAAATTTCGATAGTTTCTTCTTTCGAACATCCTCCGGAACATCGAACTTCGACTTGGCAACGAAATATTCTTGCCCAGGAAGTTGACGGAAGTCGGCCTTGACGTATGTTTCGCCATCCATCACGATGCAACCGGATTTGGTGAGCAGCTTCGTGTAAAGTTTCCGGGCGCGGGTTTTCGCAGTGATGTTTTGTTTTTCATTCCGGTTTGGGGCTTTTTGCACTTTGTTAACATGTAACCCAGCACGCTTCATGGTTTTCTGCACAAAACCGACTGACACCTTAGACTTTTTAGCGACATCTCGAATTGACATGTTTGGACGGTTCTTGAATTGTTGTACGACTTTCCTGGCCATTTTACTGTCCATTGGACCACTTTTACGACCACTCCCTTCCTTCCTTTGGACACTCAGACGCTCCTTGAAGGTTCTTATTACACGAGACACAGTTGTATTTGCAATTCCAAGCCTTTTTGCAATCCACCGGTGGGACGCCCCTGGATTTTGATTGTGAGTGCACAAAATTTTCTCACGGACAATTTCTTGTTTCGACGATATGACTAGAACTACTGAATGTATAACTATGAAACTTGGCAGATGTAAATAATACACTATGGATAAGATCTACTCAAATTTCTAGGTTTTTTACTCATACGATTCAAAAGTTACAGAAGATTTTCTGTGTGCCATTTTTATCGAATACACCCTTTATACCGGGTGTCATTACAAAATTTAAAAAAAATTTGCGTTACGCAAAAGTGAAAAGTTTTTGAACGCTAATTACTCTCGGATGACTGAACAGAATTACTTCATTTATACGCCATTTGATCAGAAAAACTCACAATTTTTTTTTTGCTTTGAAAGTGGATTTTTTTTCCATTAGTATAAGTAGCTCAATTACTCATTTAAAAATGACCTACTTTTGCTGCCATACAAATTTGCATATCAACAGGTTGAAACATTTGTTTTCCCTAACACGGTCCTAGATAAAGAGTAGCAAATGTATTCTTCTTCTTCTTCTTCAAAATAACTTTGTATTGTCGCTGGTGTCTGATTTTTCAATTGTGGCCTGTCCCCTATTATTGAATTTGCTTCGTTCTGCGTCTTCGTGACTCCCTTGTTTCTTGGCTATGCTATTAACGCTAGTATATATCGCGCCATACGAACCAAATTGATTCAGTTTACGACAGCATCTCTAAGCTGCTGGTTGGTACGAGGCTTTGTCGGCCTTACACAGTCCACCCAGTTGTGGTATGGGAGACAGAGCAATGTCGAATTACCACTGCAATGATGGTAATTTCGGGCCACGACAAACCGCAAGGGTAGGACACGATGCTTCTGACAACAAGACATTCAGAGTCATCTCAAGTTTCTTGCCGTCGGAAACGACGAGTGTAAAAATTATTATCCATACCATACAATGTAAAGTGGTGTAAGAGGGTAATTTTTAGTTAAAAAAATCATGTCTGAAAACGAAAATATTCTGAAACGGATTTTTTTTTTGGATTTAAAAAGCAAAACACCATGCTGTAGATGCTTGGTAAATGAAAATTTCTCGACTCCCTGGGCATAGCGCATGATTGTACTTGCCACACAATCATAATAATGCAAGAATGGTACCTGGCATAGAAAGCTCCCAATTAATAACTATGGAAGTGCATTTAGAACACTAAGTTGAGAGCAAGCAATAAGCTATTTGTAAAAAGTAATAAGCTTGAAATGCTGAGAAGAAGATCTGATTCATATTATAAAAAAAGCCCATTGATGCTTTGAACCTATGTTTATTTTACCATATATCAATCAATTCAATCATCAATTTTTAAATAACAGGTAATGTCGTTCTCAAGATGAGTTTCTATCCACTATCTTCTCGGAGACTTTTGATCTCATTTCACGTATTGAAATTGCGAATTGAGAGGCCAACCGTTTTCTTCAGCATATCATAACGTCCATAGCATTCAACGCCGATTCATCAGAAACTAACTGGAGGTCGTTCTCAGGATCAAAATATTCCGAAACATCAATGCTGTCATCGTCTGGTAGGCTGAAATCCATAGGGTTATACGTTATCTCGTCATCAGCTGTAGGATTGCGTATTAGTTCCACTATTTCTGAATCTTTAAGAGCTTCATATTCAGCATTCTCATCATCGATGACGCTCGATGTCATAAGTTTGGCGGAGATCTTCGTTAATTTCTTTTTATTCACTGATAGTGGTAAATCATCTTCGTTTTGCATATCTTCCGGATTAAACAACAAATTCCACAAATTCCACTTCCTTATGGATGCTTCAGGAGCTAGATCCCATGATTGTGCAATCCAAAAGATGGCATCCTTCACGTTGATCCGTTTAACATTGTCGTGAGATTCTCCTGATCTTCCAAGAACCTCGCGCATCATGATCTGTTTGTCTGACTGTTTTGATCCATTGTACAGTGGAAAAAAAAGTGCCCGAAACGCGAAAGAATACTAGATCGCATTACCTTAACTTGAAGGAAAATTTTCAAGGAATCGAATGGACGTGGCAAATGAGTTCATTTTACCCTGGTTCCCCTAATAGTTCCTTGTTGTTCAGAAATGTCTTTGCTCGGTGTGACTCAAGATCAACAAAATGATGCTAGTCCTATGTAAAATTTCTAGGAGAATCGATTGAAGTAGGTTTCGTTCACCGAACGGCTCTGTGAATGAAGATATGACTGATTTAACCCTGATTCCCCTAATATGGTTGTGTTTTTCAGAAATTTCTTTGCTCGATGTGATTAAAGAACAACAAAACAAACTTTGACAAAGATGCAGCACCAACTTATTAGAAATCAATTTCGTTTTGTTTAAAATGACGATGAACACTCTCTAAACATTTGCAACGCACCAAAATCTGGAAATGACACAAAAAAATGTTCACGCCTTGACAACAACGCTTAGAAAACAGTTGCAGATAGTGTGTGAGCATGCTAGCAGGTGCTACTACTACATGTATAAATTGTCATATTTCTGGCACTGGAAAAAAATCGGAATGGAAAAATTTTGATAGTGCGGCTAAACGAATGCAACGCACTCTATTTAGGATGGAGATCGGTTTTAGTACTTTGAGAACCTCTTACAAGCACGAAGTCAAGAAACGCTTACAACAGAAGCATACAGCCAAAAAAGAGCGTTGTGAGTTGTTGTTAACCCCGTACTTAAAATAGGTTTCTAATGATTAATCCGTTCGCTATGATTTGTTTTCAAATCCATAACAAAAATTGGTCCCAGCAAAATTAACGTACAAAAAATATGTACATAAAATCGGGGTGACATGTGCATAAAATCCATAAAATCCATACAATCGGGGTTTACCTGTATTTGTTATTGAACAAACAATAAATCGACAACCAAAATTGTCAATTTGCACACCAAGCTTTTGATTCAACACAGAATGAATTAAGGAACTAATTGATCAAATTATGCCTTTAAAATGATGTAACTATGCTATCTCAGAACGTCTTTAAACATACATGACTTTTCCGTACCATCAAATAATTGAGTCACATTCTACATCTACGACAACTTTAATATTGTGAAAGCTTCAAACAAAATGAATCCAAATGTGTAGTCCTGCCCTGTAAGGAATATCTTACATTTATTACCCACTATGTTTCATCTGGATAGAGAACGGAGATATAATAAAACATTACCCACAAGTGCACACGTTTCGTTTTCCAAATCCCAGGCTGTGGTCGTGATTACTGTCCTCACAACAAATTTTCCCCGAGATGAACTGTGTAATGCTTTTGCTATGTCTCGCAGAATCATAAACTCCCGTAGTGAACGAAATTCCTACACCGTACAAATGGGACAATGAGGCCTCCTGGGGCTCAAACTCGGCATGAACTAGCCTCCGCACGTCACAGCAAGTCGCACGAGACAGGCCCATGCTTATCTTCGACTGTGAAAAAAGCAGCCCGCTGGAATCCTCCCTGTAATCCACGGGAGCACACGAGCATCACGAACGTACGCGTGCTATGAGGAATGAATTTGTTGGAACAATTTTGCTCTGCAATGGCAAAACTTCGCAAGGTATGCGATGAATTTCAAAGCACCGGCCTGACCCCTGACAGCAGAGTTAAAATCAAGAAGCTGGAAATTTTCGACGAATAGCTTTAAATTCCACCTCTTGCTAAAACCATTCCAATGGCGAACGGATCGGTCGGTTGTAATTCGCCGGTGTTCTGGGAGATGCGAAGCGTCGTTGTTCAAGGCCTCTGAGACCGCTATTTTATCCCGCACCTAACTGTGTAGCTTATTAAAATAATATTTTATGTACCTGTATCCAGTTGGGGCCCTTCGGTGGAACGTGTATCATTGGACCGGGAAAGAACAAACATGAACTTTGCTACTTTCTATCAAGGCGCACCTGAATGTTCAAACACAGCGAGCTCGCTAGCCTGAATCTTTCCACCGCAGCGCGGACCACCCAGCAGCGCCTTCCGGTTGGTTTACTTGGCCGACTTTGTTCCTAACGAGATGCTGTCGGATGGTCGGATACGCAAAAAAAAAACCGCAAACAATTTAACCTCAGAACATTTTTAAGCGTACAACATAAAATGCCATTTGCTGGCCCAAGGGAAGAATATTTCCTCCGATATGTTTCGACGGAGTAAGTTTGTATATTTTTGACTTGTGGCGAAGCGGAGCAACCGGAGGTAGGTAAATCCTGCATCGGTATGTGTGTTTCGGATACCCTCTGACCTCTAAAATCTGACAATGCGTCTAATGCAGACGTCTCCGGTTACAGGTTGATTCCAGCTGTGGGATGTTCTTTTTGTCGTTGTTGTTTAGTGATAGGGGGAGGAGAAATGTGTACGCTTTCGAGAGTAATTCCGTTTAAAACCCGCATTAACAAGGCAGAACAAAAGAAAAAAAAAACAGTCGAATCAAGGGAGGAATAGCATAAAAATGGATTTCTGCAGTAATTATGCCGTCACAAATTAAATTACTTGAAGAAAACTGACATGGTAGCAGTATTCGCTGGGAGGAGAGGATGTATTATTCCCCTCCAAGGGAAGCGCTAAATGGATAAACATAGTAAGCTATCCAAGTCAGTCAGTCAGTCAGTCAGAGGCAGTAACCAAGGGAGAGAGGGAGATAGCGGAAACTGCTCGCAAAGAGGGATGCTCACAAATATCTTGTACCGACGAAAAGCTTGAAAGCATTCTCCGCTACTCCAGTGGCAGTGGTGAATGGGTGATGGGAAGCAGTTAACTGGAGTTGGGTAGTATCCTAAAGCTGCTGTCACGGATGGACTGGAGAGGGGGAGATGAAATGATTCCATAATAACAAAAAGCGGGGTAGAATATTTTAGATTTTTCATTAAAGGAAAATGTTGCCCGAAAGCAAAGCTCAAGAATGCCTTTTGCGTCATTCCAACTGTGAGTACGGTACGGCGAACAGAAACAATGTTGCTGGTTAGTAACAACTTTGTAAGCGCTCTTCATTTTTGCACTTTCTGGAGAAAATCGGTGCCAGCACATAAAACGGTGTTCAGCATCAAAAGATGTAGAACGGTTGGCTGAAAAATGTTTCAATTAAACTGAAGGGATCGAATTTAATCGAAGCTATGCGTTCGAACGTAAGGGGTAATTAAAGGAAACCTACTTCTACGACATATGCAGTTCCAGTGAACTTCTCCATTAGAAAGGTGCAAAAGGAAAACTCTAGTACTGAATTTAATATTGCCTAAAATAGACTGCTTGGTATAAATAAAAAGCTATAAACAACATTTATTAATAGATTTGAAAAAAAAACTTGCTCTCGTATGTTTTTTCTATGTATGCTATGCTTAGAATTAAAATTGTTTTAAATGTGTATCTAATATTTTTCCATTTTTTCATATACTTGCAGGTAATTACTGCTTCTATCCTTAGGGCTCCGTACAGACTTCAGGTAAAGCTAAATTTTTTGAACTGTTTCATCAAAACCAACAGATGAATTGAAAATCTACATACACACTTGTTCATTGAAATTAACACACTGCAGCTTAAAGTCAGGCACCTTTATTTAGCGTTGCTCAAATTCTTGTAACTAGAAACCCTTTGGTGCCTGAGATTAATAGACCAAGAACTACCCCTTCCTCAATTGCGCTGCTGGGAGGACGAAGAAGTGGATTTAATGAAACCTTTCCTTCACATTTGAATGTAGAGAGTTTCATTTTACCTCGACCCACGAGTTCTGCAGTTACACTAAACCCTCGGACTCGGTGCAATCACGCTTCGGGACCAACAGAGTATGACCTACGGCAATAATGGTGTCTGAGGAGGCAATTCCTTCTTCGACCATCTCAGCCAGTATAGGGCAAGGATACACAGTCTGTGCTGCTGGTAGTCCGATTTCGTTTTACAACGAGCGCACGTTAGTGTAACGAGGTCTGTAAAATTTATAGCGCTTTTAATGGGTAATCATATTTCATTTTCACGTTTTATTGAATGGGAGAAAAGTGAAGAAAGTGCAAGGCTTCTTTATTAAATAAATTAGTTCCGAGGTACTGCATCCCGGTTGCTTCTGCAGAAGATCATCAGTCGGAATGGGAGAATCTTAGCATATCTACATAAAGAGATGAACCATTTTATATTATGTGGGAACTCAAACCGGCAAATAACCTATCCATGTAGCAGTAGTATAAGATTACAATGTAAAGCTTAAGATAAGATATTTTAAGCACATAATATATCACTAGTTTTCCTCGATAGATAAAAGATCGTCATGATATTACATTTCCTACACTCAAAAGCTGCCAGTGGGGTGGAATATACTGGGCGTCTCCATAAGTGGACTGTATTTTGGTTGGGTTTGGGTTTCTTTTGGAGTTCTGTCCAAAAACTAGAACACACCACATCACACATCCGTCCATCTATCTAACAGCACATATATTTTGTCCATTACACTCAACATTCTAACATAAAGTTTACTTACAATATTTACATAACGTTACGACTATTTTACTGTACAAACACTCAACACAGAACATTCCTTTCCATTGTGGCTCTGCTCCCATCCATCCTTCCTGAGAGTCAGAGCCGACACGACTATACGCACAGCAGATCGTCCACTCTCTAGCAACCAGATGATCCCTGCTGTGACGTCACCGATAACGATCGCCCGTGATCGCTGTCGCTATCGGTCGAAGTGATAGAGAGAATAGAGTCTGGATTCGGTAGTACGATCGTTGCAGTGATAATCCAATCATTCGGCAGTGGCGTAGCGAGGGCAGGGCGATGTAACTCCCGAACAGATAGGAATTCGAAAACTTATTATGATATCAACATCAAATTCAAATCAAAAATTTGATTTCACTTCACAATGGTCAAATTTGATGCCAAATTTAGTTTTTATCTTGCTGCAATCTTGCGTTCACTTTTCTTTGGGAAAAGTAATTTTGTTTTCGTTGTCCTAACAGATCATCATGTGGAATACTCATTTTGCTATCAACAGTTAAAAATGTACAGCAAATTGACATTTCAATTTGCTTTCACTGATAGCATGATCAGTTTTAAATTTGATGTCACAGGAATACATTTTTCTATCAATTCTTCCAACCATTAAAACGACCAAAACGACAACAACCTGAGTAATCATTACCGGCGACATCACAACACCCTATTATATTTTCTAAGTGATCTCAGACTGTACTCGGGTTTACAGTCGAAGCAACCTTCTTCTTATTTAGCATTTCAAGCTTATTGCTTTCAAAATTAGCTTGCTCTCAGCTTAGTATTCTGAATGCACTTCCACAGTTATTAATTGAGAGCTTTCGATGCCAAGTACCATTTTTGCATTAGTATGATTGTGTGGCAAGTACAATCTCATACGCTATGCCCAGGGAGTCGAGAAATTTTCCGTAACGAAAAATTCCTAGACCAGACCGGGAATCGAACCCAGCCACCTCGTGCATGGTGTTGCTTTGTAGCTGCGCCTTTACCGACTGAGCTAAGGGAGGACCCAGTCGAAGCAACCGTAGAGTCTTTAATCAATATCATCAAATAAATTAAGCAAATTCTTAATTCTATTGACATTACATTGAAAGGCACGCATACAACTCTTTATATGGAGGAGACAACACACCGAAGGGCCTATACTGCCGTGAAACACATATCAGTCCCATATGAATAGGAAATCAAGCAAAGATGGGACTGATATGCGTTTCACGGCAGTATAGGAAGCAGGGTAAAAGTTTTATTTGTTGGTTGAGGTAAGCATGAGCATGAGCATGAGCATGATTGACCGCCCACGGATGCAATTCCGTTATTGCCAGATCAGCTGTATTTGCACAAAGAACCAACAGATGCTGTTTGGGACTAACATACATCTTCAATGTGTAAAAACTGGTGACCCATTATAAAGCAATACCGGCGCCGGCCGTGCCTGAATGCTGGTCAAGTAAGGAATGGGAAGGAACGTGTTGACATGATACTCGCTTTGGAGGAAGCCGAGAAATCCTCTGCACTTCCACGAGAAATCACTGGGATGTTGGATAGTTGGGGAAAGGTAAGCAGCAGGGTTCGTTTTGGTTAACGATACGCTGAAAGTACATACCTACACCATCCGCCAAAAGCAACAGACCGCTCAAATGTCACTGAAAATAGACAAACATAATGAAAAACAAAACAAAACCAATTAGACAAAATGAAATAAAACAGGATATTAGATATTGTCTTCAAAATATGGTAGATATAAATTATTTGTTGCTTTGCAAACCAGCTCTCCTCGATGTCCTAGATGGCCATGTCCTGCTGGACCCGCAGCTGCCAAACATGTCTGCTTCGAAATACTGCCAAAACAAAGCCCTACGCTCAATTTCAAACTACTTCTATTCAATTTCTTAACCTGCCGATCTCTATCGGACCTATCGATTCTTTCTCTTCACATCTTTGGTTCTAGCAAAAACTGCTGTTCACTACTGGGATCCCATGGTGTTGAGAAGATATTTCCAATTTTCAAAAACATTATAATTTAAATTGGCGCACTGTACGCAATAAAAACATAATTAATTAGTACGAACTTTTTGTTTTCGAACCGATTTCAACTGAACTTTATGATCGCTATTTGCACTGCTTTCTCATTTACTCCTTCCATTTTTTGCCAACATCCTCAGTGACATTCCGACATTCCATTTTTGAATAATATTTTGACTTTATTCCGCTGCAAGTCCTCGCATTTTGGAACACAATGTTGGAAACGATTAAAGCGTACACAAGTGCCGAGAGATAAAGAAACAACAGGATGCAGCCATAAAAAAAAACTAGTTATCAGTTATTGTGAAATGGCAGTGGTTTTTGACTGCGTTCATACTTTCTGGGCAGTCTTAGTTTATTTTTGTTTCAATGGGAATCACTTGTTACGCATACCATTCAAGTTGGTGTTTGTATGTTTGTATTGTTTGCATTACAATATTATCTAAATAAATTAGATGCGTTCACTATCAGGGGATTCGTAATAAGAGCATTCTGGTGTGGAGGAGTGGTGGGTATTTGAAAAAAAAAAAATAACATTGATAGTCTTCCTCGTCAAGTTTCCCTTTGCCATCTCTCATCAACGTGGAAATATTTTCAACTAAATTTTAAAACAAAGCTCTAACATAGCATCTTACATGATTAACATGTAATTAATCGCTTTGATAGCAACATTATTAACAATAGAGAGAATCGAAAGAAAGAATCAATCCATCAAATGAGCAATAAGGGCTCTTAATAAATTTACTTACCTTACCAACCAGAATAAGGCAGGCGTGGCCTCTGCTGTACACAGAAGTTTTTGCCATTGTAATCGACCCATGGCTGTGCCTCGCCAGCCTCGCTGTCTGCGGAGGGTCCACAGGTCGCCTTCTACTTGATTGATCCACCTTGCTCGTTGCGCGCCTCTTCTTCTTGTACCTGTCGGTTCGTTTTCGAGAACCATTTTCACAGGGCTGTCGTTCGACATTCTTACGACATGCACAGCCCATCGTAGTCGACCGATTTTTGCGATTTTTGTAAGATGGGAGGTTCTCCCAGCAACTGGTGCAATTCGTGGTTCATTCGCCTCCTCCACGTTCCGTCTTCCATCTGCACTCCACCGTAGATCGTACGCAGCACCTTCCGTTCATGTTCATGTTTCGTGGCCGTAGAGAACTACCGGTCTAATTAATGTCTTGTAGATGGTCAACTTTGTGGTTCGGCGAACTTTGTTCGATCTTAGCGTCTCTCGGAGTCCAAAGTAGGCACGATTGCCAGCCATAATGCGCCTTTGTATTTCTCTGCTGGTGTCGTTATCGGCGGTCACCAATGAGCCCAGATACACGAATTCGTCTACTACCTCGATTTCATCACCGCCGATTTAAACTCGTGCTAGGAGGCTAACATTGTCTTCTCGTGAGCGTCCTCCCTTCATGTATTTTGTTTTCAACTTTTAAACCCAAGCCAATCCTACCAGCTTTAGCCTTAAGTCTGATGTACTTTTGCGCCATCGTCTCAAAGTTACGTGCTACGATGTCAACGTCGTCGGCGAGGCCAAATAGTTGGACAGACTTCCTGAAGATCGTGCCACTCGTGTCTATCCCAGCTCTGCGAATCACACCCTCCAGTGCAATCTTAAACAACAAACACGACCATCCATCACCTTGCCGTAACCCTCTCCGAGATTCGAAGGGACTCAAGAGCGTCCCTGATACTCGGACGACACACATCACTCGATCCATCGTTGCTTTGATCAACCGCGTTAGTTTTTCCGGAAATCCATATTCGTGCATGATTTGCCATCGATTGTATCATACACTGATTTGAAATCGATGAAAAGATGATGTGTGGGCACGTTGTATTCGCGACATTCCTGCAGCACTTGCCAAATCGCGAAAGTCTGTTCCGTAGTAGCGCGGGCACCCATGAATCCCGCTTTGTATTGCCCCACGAACTCCTTTGTAATTGGTGACAGGCGGCGACATAACATTTGGGAGAGCAACTTGTAAGCAGCGCACAGTAGCGTGACGGCACGATCATTGCAGCAATCCAGCTTGTCGCCCTTTTTATAGATGGGACTCACTATTCCTTCCATCGAATCCTCCGGTAAACATTCCTCCTCCCAAATCTTGGTAATTACCCAGTGCAGGGCTCTGTCAAGTGCTTCACCACCGTATTTTAATAGCTCAATTGAGAGTTGGTCAACACCAGCGGCTTTGTTGTTTTTTAACCGACCAATTCCATCTCCTCTTAAGAAATTTAACAGCACACAAATTACCTTAATGTTTGCGTTGTTAATTTGCATCTACAAGGCGCATACATGATAGTTTGTGGGTGAGTGTATCGCACCGCTAACAGCATGTTCAAAAGGGTGGTTTCCTAGAGCTTAGTACAAGTAAAAAAGTACTGATTTGTTGAACTTTCGTTGTTTTTAAATGTAGTATGTGGAATTTGAACTTTGTCTTTGCCGATACTGTTGATTATTTTGATTTGATTTCACGGTGCATGTTACATGCATATGGCTGGCTTACCAACATATTGAAAAACTGATAAACTTATGCAATTCTATGTCAACTTAAGGAGGCTATATCTGAAATTTCATGTTATTTTTTTGAAAAGTGGAGGACTTTTCGGAAACCAGTACTAAGACTTCTACAATGCTTCAAAACCTCGATAGAACTAGTCATGTTTCTAAAAGCTGGTAATCGGTTTGAGGGGTTAGGTGAAAGAGTTTTCTCATACCATGTAACATATACAGATAAGACGAACGTAATTTAAGCTCAAAGTATGGTTCCGAATCATGGAACATCCTCCAACGATATCTCTATAATGGGATAGACCTATCTAAAATAGTTCAACATTCGATATTTCCATGCATTTTCCTCTTAAAATCTTAATATTTTTCAATCTCTTTGTTTCCGGTGTTGCTTGGAAACATACGGATACAAATTTCTTCTCATATATTGAGAGAAAAATCTACACCTCATTTTTTTTGCCGTTCAGTGAAAGCGAGCAAATTTGTGGTTGGATAAAATAAAACACACCTTTTCAAGCCAAAGTGCTCCTACCTGTTATTCTATTATTCAATTAAGAAATGACTGATTATTCAATTAAGAATGATGATCACTCGATGATCCCTTCAACATAAAAATATACATAGCTAACTTTTTTGAAGTCTAATACCGATAATTGCCCAAAAGGCATTAAAGTCTCAACTTTGTTTGATTTATTTATCCAACGGAAATGTTACCTGTGTATGGGTGGTAAAGTTTCATAATTATAGACACTGCCAGCATCACAAGAAACATTCATCGCACAGCATACTACCTAAATGAAAATTCGTCCTGAGTGACGTTGGTACCCATCTCAATTGGCTGGATGCTTTCATATCGCGCAATAAATTGAGCCATTTCCATTCCCAGGCACAAACAATTGGCTGCTTAATAATCATTGTTATTAAAGTAAGGACCCATCAAGCACGAAACGGAGCAGAAATTTAGCTGTCTTGAAACGTGCCGGAAATCTCTTCCATTTTATTTCCATCATCAGACGTCGACATAGTAGGCTTGAAGTAGGACGTCAATAACAACTGGTGTGGGAGTTACGGGTGACGATGTAATTAACACGGTTCCCAATTGACAGTGTTGCCAATATTGACAGCTTTTTACAATAAAATCAACGGTTTCATGGTTTTCACTTTGCTTTTAAAAAAAAACTAAGCAGGAACAAAATAAAGCCATGAGATGAAGCGCTTAGAAACCGTCCATTGTCTACCCGTCTTAGACCCGGAAGAGACCAGAATGACAATCACCACAGATCGTAAACATAAAAAAGCGCGAATGAAATTTTATTTCCTATTTTGATTATTTTATTATGCCGGTTGGGTTGCCTTTCTCGGAATGGTGCACCAGACAGCTGTGAAAGTGAGAATTATACCACTTACCGCTCTCCCACCGTTATCCGGGCCGTGTGGAGGGAGATGGCAGACGCTCGTCTCAGAGTAGGAGGTGGCAATAATTATGGCACAAAACCGTTACTTTTATTGCGACTAAACAACTACAGTGGAAAAATATCTTCAGCGAAAAAGGACAGTGACGAACAAACTAATAACAAGTTGGAAGTTTTGTTGCAATGGCTTAATTTGATTCGCCTCTCAAGTCTCAAGAACATTTCACCCTTAAGTTCACTAATCGATGAGCACGGTTTGCCCGGTGCGTTGATTAACAGTGGATTTGCAGCGTGCCAGCTTCTCATTCAGAGCTTTGATTTCAGCCTGAGCTCTGTCAAGGGAAGTTTTCAAAGTGTATTTTTCGCTATTTGAAGTTTTAAGATCGGCTTCCACGACAACTAGCCGACTCATCGTCTCTCGCAAAGATTTTGAAAGTTGTTCAATGTCTTCAGATGGTTGCCTTGAGGATTTTGTCACAGAGCTCTCGATACGTTGTATTTGTTTCTGACCTACCATTGTTGGCTTAACAGCCGATGTCGCATCTATCTTGACACTGGATCTTTGCTGGATCTCAGATAGTTTTTGAGATTCTAACAAAACGAGCTCATCAAAAGACGTGCCCAGATCTCGACAGCAAAGTCCCCTTTTCTTCACCAGGTGAGTAGGGCAATTCTCGTCAGTGGTTTTTACGGTAACTTTCTTTGAACCAAGCTCCACCAACATCGCCTCCATGTCCGGGCAGGACCAATCATTACCACTCAGCGTAATTGATTGCAGTCTATTGAAATTGTTCAGTCCTTTGGTGACTTCAAATTTCACCAGATAATTATTATTCAGACGAAGTTTTTGAACCAGTGCGATTCCGCGAGTATCATCGACTGATAAGCGCGTTAGTTCGTTGTTTGACAGGTCTATAAACTCAAATGCAATGGGTCTAACATCCGTCGTTGATACTGCAAATATGTTATTATGAGCTAGATTCAATTCTCGTAGCGAAGGCATGTTTTTGAACAATGCAAAATCCACATTCAGCAGGCGGTTATACGAGAGGTCGATGTAACTCATCTTGCCAAACCGAGCAAGCGTCTCGATGTTATTCAACCGGTTTCGAGATGCATCCAAATATTCCAGCATGAATATAAACGAATTCGGATCGGTGGTCAATTTATGAATATGATTGTTTCGAGCAACAATCTTTCTCGCGTATCTTGGAACCATGATAGACGAGATCAGGTTGTTACTCAAATCGATCATTTCCATCAGGCGTAAATCGTTGAGTGGTTCCCAGTTGATGAAAATCAATTGATTCGATGATACGTTCAACCGACGTAACTTGTTGCATCCGATCAGTTCTATCCCATTGAAAAGATGCAATCGATTCTGAGCCATACCAATCGTCTCCAGGTTTTGACATGCTCCAAAAACATCTTGCGGTAGGATGCTAACTAAATTTCCTGACACGTCCAAGTTCTTCAAATTTGGTGATTTGGAAAAGGCATTCGGTGGAAACTTTTTCAAACCAACTTCACTAGCCTGTAGCGATTCCAGTTGTGGAAATCTGTTGAATAGCACTTCCGGCAGATATTCAAGCCTGGAGTTTTCAAAAACGATGATTTTCTCGGTTGTTGAACGGGCAGCACCGTCAATGATGTCTTTTTCCAGTACATTAATTGATTGCAAAACACATTTCCCAAGAGTGCTTTGCGGGGAACAGTTCAAAGCGAGTGATCTTTTTGCGCTCTGCGGATTTGCAGATACTACTGCCACTATCAGGCTGGAAGGGTTGGAACTGCGTGAAACAAAGCTCGAAGATGTCTAATGCAAAAATTACCTCAATAAAAGTCCTAATGCCGGTCGCATGTTGAAGCCTACTGCGAACGTAGGAGCGAACCAAAGCTGTGCTACCTAAAATAAATAACAGATAACACAGAAAATCTGGCGAGCAGCAGGTCATGAGCTACACAGATTCAATTGAGTTAAAAATCCCCGCATAATCAATGATAGGAATAATTCGAAGAAATTTCGCTCATGACTGTTCCGTTGAAATTTGATATGTTGAATTGTGCTCCATTTAACATCAAACAGATTTCAAAATGAACCACCATTCAATTCTCATCACCACTAGGCTCAACTCCGAGTAACGGACACATTCAAGTGGCATCCATGAGAGTAGTAAAGCCATAGAGGAAGGCCTTTTTGGAAACACGTTCCTAAATGGTTGCTCAGGGACTTTGGCAAACTTCCGGTAGTAGGAAAAAAATGTGCCCATGCTTTTCACAAGAAACTGACTTCTGGGGAGGAAGTGCTCGTCTGCTGTAGTAACGACGGTATCCAAAATGGCAAAATGCCAACAAACGCTCGAGATGGCAATGACGAAACTTTCGCTCGGGTAGTGCAGAACAGAGAAATAAACACATAATATAATTACAAAATACTAGACTTCGCCATTAAACAAACATTTAACCGAATTAGTGCTATAGTCTGTTCCGGGAGCCAGCTGCTGCTGCCTCTGATGGTGAAGAACGAATGAAAGAACACATCCAGGCAGCGGATGTCCTTCAACGTTAGTTTGCGAATTTCACTCAACAACGCTGTGCTTCACATGGTGCGTGAGTTTGTGTGTTGACGGTTTATTTGAACAAGGGCCATTAACACACGAAGATAAACAAGTTTCGAGAGTGCTTGTTGTTCAGAACCGGAGAAATGGAGGAGGATGGAGGGATTTTTTTTCCATACATGAGAGAGGTGTGGATCTTTTTAACGACTAACTGAAGATGAAGTTTACACTTGGAACCAGATTGTAAACATAGCTAAGGATACGATAGAAAGGTCTACTGTTTAATCATTGAAGATCAATTAAATTTAATTAAAAACTTTCTATTCAACGCATGTTTGTGATGATTATTACAATGCATTAGAAAAGAGCACATACGGCTGACGATAGAATAAAATGGAAAACGAAACTGACTGTCATGAAAGATGGATGTCCTAAAGTGTGTTTTAATGGCGATATGAGCAATAGTGACAAAAAATTGAAATACATCGTAGCATATAAATTTAAGGGAGCCCATTTTCAGATAACGGGTGGCAACTAAAATTTTGGAATTTCTTTATCAAGCTGTCAAAAAAAGACAACCATACTTGAAGCAGGTCTGATTTGTTTAAATTAAAGACACATTGTTCGTTGATGGAAAAAACATTAGTAAACATTTGAAAACGGTCCGTAATCGGCTGTACGGCGAAACTTCTGTTTGATGTCAGAACAGGAGTGCTGTACGGCCTTCATGTCAACTTTGCGAATGCATCTCTTGATTCTACCAATCAACTGTTTGTAATTCGTGGCACTCCAGTTATTTTTGTACACCAAGCTCAAAATCCTGAAGATCTTCTATTGGGCGACACTGAGGCAGATTTGACGGGTTGTGGTAAAGGGTGTAAAGAGTGTACCGTTTAAAATCCGCACACACGCCATTAATTATCAAAATTAGAGTTTTTATCCGATTATCACAAAATTTTCAGGGAGTGAAAAGAAACAACTAGTTAGTTTTGGCACAATTCATTCAATTTATTTCGCCTCTATATCCGAATGCGTGAACCTTGGCCATAACCGCAGCCACAAGGTTCTGAACGACCTCAGAATCAACAGTTTTTTGCATACTTACCCACACAGATAAAAAGAAACATTGAAATTTCTGCGTTATCTAATGCACATAAAAGGAATGCGAGATTTGGCAGAAAATAATGGGATATTTAATGTAAATTAAGCCAGATAACGCCTGAATCTAGCCTTTTCAATGAAAGATTACAATCATTGTTGTATGGCGAATGAAAGATTGCAAAAAATTTCGTGGTTTACGTCTCCTTTGGCTTGGAATTAAACGAGGGGAAATTGTACACGCTTGTTAAAATTATTATTTTTTTCTGTGCATAATTTCTTCATTTCTTCTACATTCTTCACGGCTTTAGGTTGTTTTCGATGGTACTCCTTCATAATGGCCCAGAATTTTTCCATTTGGCGCAGTTCCGGAGCGTTTGGGGGGTTCAGATCTTTCGGCACGAAATCGACATTAAAGGGTGATACGGTCAAAATTTGGTCAAGGGAAAACGAGTGTAAATCGGTGAAATCGTTTATTTAAAAAATCAAATTAAATTTCTTTTTCAAGTTCAATTAGTATAAAATTCAGGAAAAATATTCAGTTAGGCTTCCGCTTTTCCAAATCCGAATTGCCGGGCCTTACGCTTGACTCCTGCCATCAGATTTTGTACAGCCACCTTGTCCACCTTCTTCGCCACAGAAAGCCAGTTTGCCTTGAACTGCTGCTCGTCCTTAGCAGTTTTTTTGGTCTTCTTTAGGTTCCGCTTGACAATAGCCCAGTATTTCTCAATTGGGCGGAGCTCTGGCGTGTTGGGAGGGTTCTTGTCCTTGGGAACCACCTGCACGTTGTTGGCGGCGTACCACTCCATGGCCTTTTTACCGTAATGGCAAGATGCCAAATCCGGCCAAAACAGTACGGAACAACCGTGTTTCTTCAGGAAAGGCAGCAGACGTTTATTCAAACACTCTTTCACGTAAATTTCTTGGTTGACAGTCCCGGAAGCTATGAAAATGCTGCTTTTCAAGCCACAGGTACAGATGGCTTGCCAAACCAGATATTTCTTTGCAAACTTTGACAGTTTCGTGTGCTTGAAAATATCTGCTACATTTCCCCTTCCTTTTGCCGTATAAAACTCCTGTCCCGGAAGCTGCTTGTAGTCGGCTTTGACGTAGGTTTCGTCGTCCATTACCACGCAGTCAAACTTCGTCAGCATCGTCGTGTACAGCCTCCGGGATCGCGCTTTGGCCGTCGTATTTTGTTTATCATCGCGATTTGGAGTCACTACCTTCTTGTAAGTCGATAGTCCGGCTCGTTTTTTGGCTCGATGCACGGTTGTAGACGATACACCCAGCTTATTTGCGGCATCTCGGAGAGATAGGTTAGGGTTTCGCTTGAAACTACCGGCAACTCTCTTTGTCGTCTCAGCGGCTTCCGGTTTTCGATTTCCCCCTGATCCAGACTTCCTGGCTATCGATAAACGTTCCCCAAACACTTTAATTACATTTGTAACGGTTGATTTGGCAACTTTTAGCGATTTTGCCAACTTTGCGTGCGAGTAGCTCGGATTTTCGCGATGCGCGAGCAAAATTTTGATACGCTGCTCTTCTTGCTTGGACGGCATTTTGACAACTGAAGAGTGAATTCCAAAATCAAAATAGGAGCAACATTCTACACACACACCTTCAAAATGAGGGGTGTTCAGGTTTTTTAAATGCAAAATTGAAAGAAATACGTCAAGTTGATATTGACCAAATTTTGACCGTATCGCCCTTCATACCACTTATATCACTCTAGCACGTCCAACGTGTAATGACATTTATTTATTTATTTATTTATTATTATTATACTTCATCTGACTATCCGTCTTAATGAATATTTAATTTCTAATGACATTAACATGAAGAAAACAATACTACTTTAAAGTATGCATAACACAAAATATATTAACAACATGAAAATTCTAATTCGTGGTCTAGTAATAAAGTAATTATCCTTAGCACACAGGGCAGGTCTCGTCAAGTCCTCGTCGAACAGTTTCGGAAACCTATTATTCATCAGCGCCTTTCTAAAAGTCTACGCTTAAATGTTTCAACAGATGCATTGAAGTCAAACAGCAAGTACACCTGGTTGAACGTAGCTGACAAAAAGCGGATGGGATCGTGCTGACCATACAAAGTATTGCGGGATTCAAGCATCAAGAAATCACGTTGGCGAAGTGTTCGTTCTGGGGCGTATACATTCAGCTGCTCAAGGATCCTCGGTGAGTCCATATCGCCCAAAAGAATCTTGGCAACAAAAACAGTTTGCGCAGTACTTCTCCTTTTTTCCAAGGTTTCTATGCCTAGCAATCTGCATCGGTCCTCGTAGTGCGGTAAGTTGTGCGGATTTTGCCATGGGAGATCCCGCAGAGCATACCTGACGAATTTCCGTTGGATTGATTCAATCCTAGCAATTCAGATCGATTGATAGGGACACCAAACCACAGCATTGGATTCCAGGATCGACCGCACAAGAGCACAATAAACGGATCGAAAGCATAGGGGGTCACGAAATTCATTTGCTATTTTGAAGATGAATCCCAGCTGTCGGTTTGATCTGGAGATAATATCGTCGTAGTGTGATCGGAAGGTAAGAGCTGGGTCAAGGATAGCTCCCAAATCCCGTACCTGACGAACATGTTCTAAAGGCTGACCGTCGATGATGTAATCAAAAACAATAGGCTCATGTTTTCTGTGGAACAAGATGACGTTGCATTTGTGAATGCTTAGTGTAAGCATGTTTCTAGAACACCATTCAGCAAAACAATTCACATAATATTGTAGTGTAAGGCAGTCTTGAACGTTTGTCACACTCTGCCATATGCACCTGTCTATTTATGGTGCTCGCAGTAACGAAAGGTGTACTCCGCTTTCCGCAAATACAAACCGATTGCCAAATTAAGAACTTCTTGGTGAACTTCGATATCTCCTGTGTCCGGAGGATCTCGGAAACATCACACTTATCCTAAGCAGTCACATAGAGGTTTCCTGGAATCTTGTTGAAGTCCGCCTTCACATATGTCTCGTCATCCATTAAGCAGCAGTGTGGTTTCGTTAACTTCTGGTCGTACAACTTCCGGGCACGGCCTTTTGCAACCCTATTTTGTTTATCGTCACGGTTTGAGGACGTCTGCACCTAAAACGTACGTAGTCCAGCTCGAGTTTTGGTATTCTGCACGAAATTCTTGCTCACATGCAACTTTTTAGCCACATCTCGAACTGCGGCGTTCCGTTTTCGTTTAAAGGCCCCAACCACGCGTTTGTGATCGTTCTCGTTGACCTGATGGCTTTTTTTTTCGAATCTTCGCAGACACCGTGGAATTCGCGATTCCGATGACATTTCGATGATTTTCGATGACACGATGCAACACCCAACAAACATCGGTGTTGAATTAGAGCTTGTTAAAACAAATTTGGAGAAGCTATTCAGCCATTCTAGAAGAAACAGCTGAATAGCTTCTCCAAATTTGCTTGAACAAGCTCTAATTCAACACCAATGTTTGTTGGGCAGATCCTAATTCTCAAAGTACTCGTGCAAAACTTTTTCGCGAACGCACTGTTCTTTCGTCGCCATTTTGAAAAGTTTTGCGCACCTGATGAAATCAACTCACAGAGTGTAAACAATACACATTAAACTATGTCTACGTGAAATTTCAATTGATTTTACCCAACGGATCAAAAGTTGAGTGTTTGCGGATTTTAAACGGTACACCCTGTATTGTCCATCTGCATGGTGTTTCTGTATAAAAGAGATCAACATTTTCTTTAAACATTCGTTCTGATACACATCTTGATTGATAACCAAACCAGAGGGCTTGTAACATGACTTAGAAATACCTCTCTTGGAAAAGGCAATAAACAGCATCACATGTTAGTTTATTTCAATTTTAAATTTAGTCAGCACCAACAGGCTTAGAAAAGCCGCAATGGTGGTATTAACATATGACATATACAATAAACTAAAATATCAAACCACAACACACTTATATATAATGGTCCGATGCCCAGAACAATATGACGTGAAGCGTCTGCGCATGGTAGTCGAAGATTGTCGAGACTCTGTTAAACACTCGCTGCAGTCCTTCGTTTATACTATAATTGTTTCGGTGAATTGGCATCCTCAACATTAAATTATTGCATTACGCCCGTGGTGAACGTTTACGATAATCTGCTCCAGGATGGCGCTGCAATCGATTCGGCCTAGTAAAATGTTTGCAACAAAGAAGGCCCTGGATGTGTCAGGATGAAACCGAAGTGGTGTAAGATCGATCAATCTACAACGACTCTCATAACTCGGTATACGGAACGGGTCTCTCCAACAGATTCTTGAACAATTTCGACTCTATTGGCGCCATTAATCTAGCTCGGATTAAAGACGGCAGAGCAATACTCCAGAATCAACCGAACCAAAGAACAATAAAGGGACTTCAAGCAGTAAATATCAGAAAAGTCTTAAGCATCCGATAAATAAAGCCTAGAACACTTGTTGACGACGTTCTTCTTCTTCTTCTTCTTTAGCATTTCAAGCTTATTGCTTTCACAATTAGCTGTTTGCTTGCTCTCAACTTTGTGTTCTAAATGCACTTCCACAGTTATTAATTGAGAGCTTTCGATGCCAAGTACCATTTTTGCATTAGTATGATTGTGTGGCAAGTACAATCATACGCCTAGGGAGTCGAGAAGTTTTCCTTAACGAAAAATTCCTAGACCAGACCGGGAATCGAACACAGCCACCTCCAGCATGGTGTTGCTTTGTAGCTGCGCCTTTATCGACTGAGCTAAGGGAGGACCCATGATGACGATATACGACATGTGAAGGTTGTGCATCAACTGAGAATCGAGAATAATTCCTAGACCTTTTACGTAAGTCGTACGTTTGATTACCGTCCCTTGAAGCTTGTAGTCTAAGAGAATCGGCTCCTTTTTTCTAGAGAAAAACTACAAGGGACAGCTCAATGGGGTTGTACGCAAAGTTGACATAGGACTGCGACATAGGACATAGACTGTGATGAATGTTATTATTATTATTTTAATGAGCCTGTATTAGAAAAGAGGCGACATTGATCTACTGGAATAAGCGAAACCTTGCCAAAAATCAGTGGGGTTGTGTGTAACATGTAGACTAAGTTAAACCTTTGATTAGTTTCGCTAGTTTCGTAGCGCAGGTACTGTCTGATGGGACGTTGGGTTAGCATAAGTAAGTGAGAAGTCGCTTCTTAGAAAATACCTATATGGTGGCCCTGGAAAGGAACGTTTGGTTTGAATGTTGGTATGATGAAAGGGCAACGGTTGTGCCGGCTGTAGTGATTGTGTTGATATGACCGGCCAGCTGGAGACCATTATCCTTATCGCGTTATAGATTGTTCTGGGTCTGTTTGGGAATTCAAAATCAGTAATTAATGATACTTTTGATAGTTGACAATTGCAAAACACTCCAACTTTTTGAAGCAAAAATCTCGAAAATCTATCGAGAAATGATAAAGCTATTAGCGTTCAAACTGTTCAGTTATTTTAAAATTTTCATTTGACGCCTACCCTTGCCGTAAGGCATAGTGTGATCAAAATAGCATGGGTGTGATCCTAATAGATCGTTAGACCAGCAGTAAGTATGTTAAGATATTCTATTGTACACTCTTTTAACAAAATTTGGTGGCCCAGAAGACGGCCGTTTGGTTTAAATGATGATACAGCCTCGAGCTGAAGGCCCTTCTCCAGCGTCCCATTCAGTAGTTGGCAATGCATTACCGCCTTCAGTTTCGCCCGATAACAACGAGCTCGCTCGGCATCGGTACATGGCCGTTTCGAAGGATTTTCCGTATATTCGCTTCCGAAAATTGCGCATACGGTTGGCAGCAAAACGATTCTCACTTCCACAGTTCCTCAAAATGTATTTCTTCCTAGAAGTAAAACTCTATCAAACGCAAATCAAAACATTACAGAGTAACTATTCATAACAGTACTAATTAGAATGTGCAGAGAATGTTGATTCGGAATATCATGTTCGAAAATCAAAACGTTGTCCGTGATAGCGAATTTCTTGAAACTTGCCGGAACGCATACCTAATTCTTTAAAATTGTTCAACACCGATGGATGGATGTACACAAAATATATTGATCTTTTATAAGTAAAAGTCTTAAAACTTGAGTAAACAAAATGACATTCGTAAAACCTCTAGTTGATTAGTGCAAAAATCTCAAAAATCAATCAAGAAACGATCGAGCTATGAGCGTCCGGTGATTCAAATTTTCGCGACGGTACCCTTTGTAAAATTTCTACCTGGCATAGTTTATGGCTGCCTAGCGACGGTTGTCTAGCCTCTTAAAAGTTCCTCAACAATTTTGAATGTTTTTCGCGAGTGATTTGGAAATTTTTTAGCGAAAATGTAGAAAAGTGCATTGGAACATTGTGAACTAGGAGTATGAACTGTGACGCGTGGAAGCTATGGATTATTAGTGTCGATGATAAAAAGTTCGAGCAGTGAAAACGTGATACAAAGTTATATTTAGATTGTTTAGAGGAGCGATATACAATCCAGTGTGGGGTTGGAAGTGTTTCTTGTGGTTTTCTAAGTGACATGTTCCGGGGAATTAAAATATTGGAGGCCTTGTTGGCCTTTTCTTTGTTCTGTCCGTGCAATAACGAGTTACGATTGAAAGAGACATGAAGAATTCTTTTCTGGAGAAGTGTGAAAGAGAGATCAGTGATAAAAAATGAAGTCTGACGACTAAAGAAAACGAGGAAAAAGATTTTGTCCACAGTGCTTTTTGTAATGCAAAAGGAGTTGAATTTGGTTTGTGTGTCCGTTTTATTCAAACAGCCACTACTTACTACCAGGTATCAGGTAAACGGAGAAAAACCCACAGATCCAGAGTGACTTTTCCTTTGTGTCCGAACTATGAGGTAACGAAGTTAGAAAATTGCGAGTGAAAAACAATAAATTTGATTGCGTTCATCATAGTCGCCGTTATCATTCCTAGGATTGGGAAATGTTGGCTGAGAATAGAGAGCAAGTGGTAAAGAGTATACAAGAAATTTATGAAATTGCGGAGTCAGACAACTCATATGTTTTAGTATGAACATAAAAAGGAATGAGAACAATGAAACCTAAAACGTCCCCGAGAGAGAGAGAGAGAGAGAGAGAGAGAGAGAGAGAAGAGAGAGAGAGAGAGAGAGAGAGAGAGAGAGAGAGAGAGAGAGAGAGAGAGAGAGAGAGAGAGAGAGAGAGAGAGAGAGAGAGATGGTGCTATAACCATAAGCCATTCAAGGGCAAGAGTTAGTGACAGACAAGCTCTCACGCAAGAAAAGGCACTGCGGCCTTGGAGCCTGGATACAGCTAGGAAACGCCAGTGCTCCAGCCCAGAAAAGCGGACAACCATGGAGTTCATTAACTTTCCTAGCTTCGTCACTTCCAACGACCTAAGTTCAGATAAATATACACAGGATTTCTTGCCAAGAAAAGCCTTCCGCACAATCCCATCCAACTTCCATCTCCAAATGGCAATGAAGGTAGCATGGGTTCTCGGCATCTTTTTAAGAAGACGTCTAATCAACACTTCCTTCCCATCCCTTGCTGATCATAAGGACCTTTCCAGGTGTTGTGCAAAGAGATCGATGAATGAAGAGCCTGCCACACCCAAGGCAGCTATTCTGGCGCTTCCACCGTCTCTACAACAGCCAACCCAGGGTTGTGTATGGTCGGAAAATGCTATACTATGCTATCCTATGCCTAGCAATGGTTATCTAGCCAACGGCCTGCTAGCAACAGCCTACACGCTAAGAAAAAAGTACCAAAAATTATATTTTTTTCACCCATCTCGCATGTTTTGTGCATTAAGTTAAAATTAGGTATGAGATGAAAACTCAATTTTGGATTATTATATTTCAAATTGCAATGGGTAAAATTGACCTAATTTTGGGTACTTACATTTCAAGTGTCAATGGGTAAAATTTACCTAATGAATTATCGAAATAAATGGGAGAAATTTTCTTAACCATAAGGAATGGAATATATAAACATAGATACCTAATGATAATTTTTTTCGAACAGAATATTAAAACACACGGACAAATAGTTAAATCGTTCATTTTTATTTGTCAATATTGGTGCAATAAAACACCTCATAAATACGTTGGCAATTCATAAGTAATAGCGTTGCTAACAAAGCTGCCATTTCGTGGATTTGGATGGTTATCCGATAACCTAAGAGAATCGCGACGAACAAATAATGCGTTCGTAGTCGACCAGACTAACATATAAATGACAATCGTCAACACCGCCGACGGGTGCTACGATTTTCAACCAAAATTAAGTTGAAAATACTCAACCGTTCAATGCGCGAAGAGAACGGGATGGTTGAGGTTCTTCTACTTAAAATTGAGTTGTTTTGGTCTTGAAATTAAAATATAAACAAATTAGGTTTGGAAATACCAGTTTACAATAGTTAATGGTCCTGATTGAATTTTCAAACATTGTTGATAATATACATAGATCTATAAGCATATAACCAACAATATAACGAATGACGATGTTGTAATTTAAAATTGGAGTAAAATATCGAACATAAAAAAAACTTAAATTTGAGTATATCTATCATTACTGACTAGATGGGTGAATTCTACCTACTTCATTTTTTTAATTCACCCAACTGGTAACTTCACTTGACAGAACTCAACGTTGAGTTTTTTTTTACTTAAATTTGGGTACTTTTTTCTTAGCGTGTACAGCACAATCAGCTACCTGATCAATTGGCTGCTCACCAGTGCACCTTCAATGTCACTTGCCACTACCAGCTGCCAAATCTAAATTGGCGCCCTGCCTTTCAGAGTACGTGCCATCGCTAAGCAGCTCCGCACAACTCCAATACTGTCAAACGACTGATAGAATTTGCGAAGGTTTCTCCCTTATATATCGTGCACTGACACGTATGAGACGTTCGTTACTCAAATTTGAAGACTGTGGTAGAAAAGTAATGTGCATTTACAATGCGTCTCACAATAGGTGTCATCTTTTTTCAGTCTTGGTTCTTTACAGCTGGGTAATTTTAACAGTGGAATGGATTATACCCGTTTGAGTGTATTCTTTTGACAGCTTATCGCTGAAGATAAACGATTCCGTTTGTTTATATTTAACAGCTACCATGGAAGCCATACGGGAGCATGTTTTAAAACTACATTAGAAAATGCTTAGACCGTGACAGATATTCAATAGCCTTAAGTAGTTCGGAGTGATTAAGTGTTTTGTTTTTCGTACCTTGAAACGGTTCAAGGAAACTGGAAATGTCCATATTCAACACAAAAGAGGTGCTAGACGAACTGCCAGAACGAAGAAAAAGATCAAATGTGTGAGGAAGCGAATAAGACGTAGTCCGGCCGTATCTGGCCGTAAATTGAGCAAACAATTTCAAATGTCCCCTGCTTCAATGAACAGGCTCCTCAGACATGACCTGGAATGCAAGCCATACATGAAACAACGGGTTCACGGGTTGAGCGTCAAAAGCAAACCAGGGTCCAAAGAAGCAGAAATCTTTTGGTTTATTTTCGGATGAAAAGCTCTTCCTCCTTCAGGGTAGTCATAATGAACAAAATGATCGTGTGTAAGGAAAAAGTCTTGCCAATATACCAAGAGATAAACTAGCTGTAGAACGCTATCAGAATGTATCGGAGATCAGGGTATGGGGCGCCGTTTCATGAAAAGGAAAACTTCCTCTTCTTTTCATAGAACCCAACGTAAAAATCAACACTGAATATTACATCGAGCAGGTTTTGAAAAACCATCTGCTTCCTCATGCTTCAACGCTGTATGGGAATACACCATATTGTTTTCAACAGGACGCAGCTCCAGCTCATAAGGCAAAGAAGACACAAGCGTGGTGCGTGGAAAATTTGCCCGATTTCATCACAAGCGAAGAATGACCTGCATCTTCACCGAATCTCAACCCACTTGACTACTTTGTTTGGGGTTATATGCTTCAACGAAAGGGCTTACTTTAGATTGATTCAAGAAACATTGGGTTGATATTTGGGTGTATTTTCTCTATTTAATATATTTATTCGAATTTTAAAACAAAAAATGTTATAAATAACAGTTCAGTCCACCTGGTGAAAGGCGAATTTCACCTTCAGCCGAAAGGACACCTTCGCCTTAGCCAATTGTGGTAAAAAGTCCTCGATGGTCGGTAGGGGATTATTCTCCCTCACCACCGCTTCGTTGACTTGCCTCATGTCAATGCAAATACGAACATCGTCCGCTCTTTTTGGAACCACAACTACTGGGGAAATCCACTTAGATGGTTCGTTGATTGGCTCCGTAATGCCTTGAGCGAGCAGCTCATCGATTTTCATGCCAACCTTTTTTTTTTCAATGTCACTTGTTGAAAAACCGGTGTAATGTCGATCTTTATCGAAATATCAACGATGATTCCTTTGATGGCTGCCAATCTGTCTCCTTCCGCATCAATTTCAACTTCGTTGACGGGAACGTCAATCTTCAGAACTGCCGTTAAGCTGTAGTGTCGCGGCCGATCAGGATTTTTCCATGTCCATTCATTACATAAAACTCCGCTGGTTCGATGGCGCTTCCAATCTTGACCCTTGCAGTAAACACGCCAAGTACGTCGATTAGACACAAGCACCTTGTTGCTTTTCAGTTTTTCCCAATCCACTTAGCTCATCAGGTTGTACTTAGTTCCGGAATCGATTACCGCAGTTACGACAACTCCAACAATTTCGCACTGCAGCTCTCCGTTACTGTCCGGTGTAGTCACATGAAAAACGTATTCCGAGGGGTCGTCTTCACCGTGTTTGAATCATCTACGGAGATGTTCTCTTTGGTAGGATTGTTGTTTTGGTTCATTTGCCTCTGATGTCCAATCCGTTAGTTGCCACCTACTCGGGTAAGCTGCTTGTTTGTACGGCACTTCTTCGCAAAGTGGTTTCTACCTCCACACTTATTGCACTTGTTGCCTCTTGCGGGGCATATGGTATCTCTTGCCAAATGTCCATTGTATCCACAACGATGACATTCAATTTGTACTGTCTTACTGAATCGTTTGTGATTGGGTGCATAACCAATTTCATCAATGTTTTTGACTTCACTTACTGTTGGCTTACAATTGCCGAACCGGCGACAAACGGTTTCTTTTGTTGGACGACTGTCTCTAAAATCTTATCCACACTTAGCCGGGTGTTTTATCACCTGTACCTCACCGTTTACAGTGTGTCCCATAAAAAATGCGAAAGTTTTCAATACTTATTTTTGGGTAGCTTTAAACATTATTTTTACTGTTTTAATGCGTGTGTAATCATCTGACTGTATACTCTGAGACGAAAACAAAACAGTGGTTCGCGAGTAACAAAGTTGAGAAAAATGTACGCAAAGGAGGTTGTGACTAGTTTACTGCTCGCCCAAAAGCCCGTAAAACAAATTGCAACGATTGTGGGATGCCACCTGGCTACCGTTTACCGTATCCAACGTTCACTCTTTGATGGACCACGTCCACGGAAACCGGGAAGTGCCCGTCCACGATCCTCTCGCACACCGAAGGTCATCAGATCAGTGAGAGACAAAGTGAGGCGAAATCCTATCAGATCGATCCGGAAATTTGCTAAGGAAGCCGATATTTCAAAAACTACCAGGCAACGGTTTGTCAAAGATGACTTGAAATGTTCGTCCAAGGCAAGTTTAAAGCGCCACCTTCTAACGGACCGAATCAAACAACTAGGGCTAGAGCGCTCGAAACGTTTGATGTCAGCATTAAAAAAGAAGTATTCTCCGATGAGAAAATGTTCACTATCGATCCCGTATCTAACACACGTACAGACAGGTTTATTTCGCCGAAGAAGATTGAGAATGTTCAAGAGAACGTGAAATTCAAGTTTACAACCAAACATCCGACCGGAGTCATGGTTTTCGGGGCAGTTGCGTCCAATGGCTTGAAAATGCCTCCAGTATTTATCAAAGCTGGATTAAAAGTTAATACCAAGGTTTACATGAACATTTTGAAGGACCACGTTCTGCCATGGATGAAAGCCAATTTTGGAGTACACCAACACGTCATTTTCCAACAGGTCGGAGCACCGTGTCATACCTCAAAAAGAACTCAAACGTGGCTGAAGTAAAACATGGAATTTTGGCCAAAGGACATTTGGCCTCCTTGCAACCCGGACTTGAATGCTTTGGATTACTCAATATGGGCATATGTTCAGGCTAAGGCCTGTGAACGTTCTCACCCCAGTGTTGGCGCCCTGAAAGCTTCCATTACCAAGGCATGGAACTCGATGACTGACTCATACATTGAGAAGGTATGCTCTCGATTCCGTCCCCGTTTGGAGAAGGTGATCGAGAATAATGGTGGACATATTGAGTAATGTAATCATGAAAGGCTTAATAAATGATTTCCTAAGTTATGAATAATGATTTTTTTATCATTTTCTATGGAAAAAAAAACTTATTTGAAACTAAGGTATGGATTTTCGCATTTTTTTATGGGACATACTGTACATTTTGGGAACCGTTCTACCCCGAAGAGAGTTCGCGACGAAGACACAATACCCACGCAAGCAAAACCCTCCAAAAATGTCGTAGGTTCATTACGCCAACAGTGAGTAATGACGACAGATTTTGGATGTATCTGACCAAAAATATCCCCGGACATCTAATGTTATGGACAGGGCATTCGGACTTACCCAGTTTTTCCGCTTCCTTGTCCGCTCTACAGATTGCGAGTAATGGTGCTATAACCGTAAGCCATAAAAGGCTAGGACAAGAGTTAGTGCTCATGTCCCAACCGACATACAAGAAGAGTCTGGATACAAGTAGAAAACGCCTGTGTTCCAGCCCCAAAAAGTGTACAACTTTCTTAGCTTCGTCGCTCCCAACGACATATATACATATGAATATACATATGTTTTCTCGCCAAGGAAAGCCTCCGGCACAATTCCATCCAACTTTCAACTCCAGATGACTATGAAGGTAGCATGAATTCTCAGCATCTTCTTAAGTAGACATCTAATCAACACTTCCCTCCTCCCATCTCTTGCTGATCATAAGGACCTGGCCAGGTGTTTTGCAAAGAGATCGATGGATGAAGAGCCTGTCATACCCAAGGCAGCTCTTCTGGCGCTTCCATCGTCTCTACAACAGCCAACCCAGGATTCTGTATGGTCGGAAAATACTATGCTATGCTATCCTATGCTATAAAGCAGAAGACAAGAACTGAATAAGACGGACAAAGTGAAAGGTGAATGAAACGAGGTATGCATCGATGATTTTCAAAATACATAAGAACTAGACATCCAATAACATAATTATAAACGACTGAAGAAGTTACGAAATGCCCTCTTAAACTTATAAACGTAACACTGATTGACTTATTAAACAACATAACATAAACAACATAAAGAAACTTCTCCGTCATGAGTTCCACCAGTAAACACAATTAAAAACGGTTGTACAACTTGTTATTTTGCCATCTTTTGTCTCTTTCAAATTATTTCGCCCCAACATTTCTAAAATGCAAATCTTGATTTTGAGCGGCTGAAACTGTACCAACATGCTTGCCAAAAGTGTTCACACATGCTGACATGACTATTTAATCAACATCTAGTATCAATATCGAGATAATGGCAGCCATTGTGAGACTCGTCCCGTATCCCTTAACCAAAGATTCGAACCTATGAACACAAAAAGAAAGAAAAAACAAAATTGATGCAGTAAAACAAACGCATTATTCTCTTCAGATTACCCTCAATCGCTATCTGCTGAACAAGGCAGTGAACTCAGCAGGCGACGGTTGGATTGTTTAGCCGTCATTCGAATTTCTCTTTGTTCTCATTAAACTTATTCAACGTTATGTTTAAACACATTAAAATTATTGATCTGAAATTGAATTTTTTATTTATTTTCTCTCTCGATCAACAGCCTAATATTATTCACAACTCTATTAAACAAACTAAGAACCGTTCGTCAATTCATTCTCCACAGTAGAACTTCGACTATCAGGAACAATTTCTGTGGTTGCATTCAAAGAAATATTTGTGATAGCACTTTCTTCCGCAAAATTGGTACTTTCCTTCTCATTTTCAAAGATTTCACCAGTGCTTCCGTGAATTGCCGGTGCGTTGGAATTGATTTTTGCTTGTAGTTTTTGGTATTTCTTCTCCTGGACATTGATCTGCTCCTTGAGATGTTTAACTGTGTGCAACAGCTCATTATGGGTCGAATTTATCGATTGGAGCAAACTTTCCATCACTATGCGGTCTTCTTCACAGGATTGAGTTTTGTTTTCGGACTCTTCAAACACTTCAAGCTGGTGCCTGTATCGATCATCTTGGTATTTAAAAATCTTCTTTAACCGTATCAGATTGTCCTCTAAACCGATTTTTTCGATTCCCAATTCTTTGCTTTGGGCCAAGATTTCGACTTCCAACTCGCTGCAGCTAGGACTTTTCTTTGAGGTTTTCTGGGCCTTGGCCAAAATTTTAGAATTCAAAGCAGATAAAACGTACTCGGTTCTAGACAAATACGTTTTGCCTCCTTTAGATTCCAAATTTAATCCATGGGTTTCGGCTTCCTCTTCAAGTAGGTCGTAAATGTCATCCAATGCATTTTTAAAACTAGTACATTCCTTACTTCTTCCAGCACAAAACACTTTTTGGCTGTTAATACCTATCACCAAAAACACCAAAATATGCAGTTTCATTTTCCAACACGCCTGGATCGGTAACAATTACTCACGCTCCACGCATGCACGGTTCTGTTTGCTAGACCTTGTACTGCACAACTGAAATTGACCAGTGTGATTTCCTCTGATCAGCCGCGGAGGATCGCCACCAACTCAAGAGAAGAAGAAAAAAGTTTCTCACGTTTAACGCGCTGCTTGCTGAGGTCACATATTGCAGTAAGGCTGGTATAAATGTGCGCAATACAGATGTATGAGATTGGTATTTTTGAAATTAGTAGAATTATTAGAAATTATTAAGAGCAAAGAAGTACGTCTTTAACAAATGGGCTTTTTCTAAATCAAAATTGCAACGAGAGATGCAGAAACAATTGGCTAAGACTGGTGACGTGTTGTTGATGAGTCCGATATCTAGGGTTGCCTACCTTCGTTGGTGAACCAGCCTAAAGTTGAACGCCTCCAAGAATAATAATAAAAAGATGATGAAGAAGATATTCTTGAGTTTTCTAAGAACGGGGTCCGCAGATTCTTTTTTTTATGTTTGAGTGAATAATGCTTGCTGTGATCTGCATTGACTTCTCCACAAACCTCAATAAATGAAACTTCTGCGATCAAAATATATTTTAGGCAAAACAAAAAATTTCTATGATTCAGGATTGGGCTTTTCATCTCAATAATTGTTTGTAAAATAATTGTATCTTCTGTGACACATTTCTACTAAACGTTATAGAAAATTGTACAGATTAACTATAATTTATTATGAAGATGTGAGTGACAACCTCGAAAGCATTTCCAAGACCAAGACACCAAAAGATGATTAAAGAATGCAGAAAAAAAAATCACCGAACACAATCTTAGTGAGTAATGCTGCATCATATAATTCACCTACAGATCGCCATTTAAGAAAAAGAAAAAAAAAACTAACTACAGCAACAACAGCATTATCGCTTATTGGCCCGCTGGGAATCCCCAGCGTCTTTGTCGAGATTCAGACTTTGCTTGCGATCTGGTTATACTGTCTTGCATGATGCTCGACAGATCAACCTCAGTTGATCAGAACGAAGACAGGCAAACGCACGCGGTGTTTTGGAGTGATCTGATTTCGAAGCAAAATGAAGAGGCTGATAAAAGTGTTGTTGTTGGTTGCCCTCAGCTGTCAATCGGTGATAAGTTACGGTTGTGACAATTCACAATTATGTGATTCTTACAAACACACATTGGAAGACATTGGAAAATTACTAGTACAAGAATCCAACTACCATCGTCTTAATATTCATGGCGAAGGAGGATACACATATTTTTCACAAACGCAGTACATTCTTAGAGCATTAAATGACAAGATCACAAAAAGTTATCGTCAAAGTTCTCACGGCAGCAGCTATAATGGTATCGGGTGTTATCAACTGGAGGAAGAAATTTTGGCAAAGACCAAAGAACTCGGAATAGAAAAAATTGGACTGGAGAGTAATTTAATACGCCTGAGGAAAGTACTCAACTACCAAGATGAACGCAACAGATTCAATGTTGATATGCTCGAAGAATCCACCAACAAAACTCAGAGTTGCATGCAGAACAGACGCGTGCTTGGGAACGAGAACAAATTTTTAAATTCAAAACTCATCGAACAGACTAAGAAAATTAAACAACAAGAAGAAAAAATCAAAGCTCTAGAGAAGGAAACCAAAAGACTTCAAGCAAAATTGAATGGCAATGCACCGGCTATTCATGGCGAAACGGGAAAGATCTACCCAGAAGTGAACAATATTACTTCAGTGGCTGATGTCGTTGGTCCTGCAACTACAAATACAACTGATTTAACTGTGTTTTCTACGACTGAAAAAGGAGAAACAAATCCCATTCCTGATATTGATCTCAGGAATAGCGAATGAAATCATAATTGTTTATATATAAGTTAGCAAAAATAGGCATTTTAAGCGAAATACAACTTTTCAACCGCACACTGTTATCATTTTATGATTAGTTGTTTTGACATAGTTAACGAGGGCACTTGCGTAATTTTAAAGGACTGCAGTGATTATATTGAACAGAGCAAAACAGAATTAGAACTAGCCTTTCATCATATAAAATCCCTTAGTTTTCGCCGTATAATGACACGATATAATTTCTTCTTCTACGAACATCCAGATAGTGGATCACAGAAACTCCTTTTGCGCAGTGGGCTTTCGAGACCATTAAAAAGATCTTTTTTTGAATGTACTGATGTTGATCTCAGATTCTGACAAATTGATACAGTGATTTTATAAAAAATCTAGCACTAAGTGTTCAAGGGTGAATCGATAAATATTGCGACACTTCAGATTTATATGTAAATGGGTTATAGTTATCGAAATGAAACCAATTTTTTATAGTAATTCAGTATATGTATTAATTTCATTTTTGGTACTTTTTCCTCAGGATTTGTTTCATCTTTCACCTCTAGTTTGGGTTTCCGAAGATCGCGTTTCATCATTGCCCAAAAGGTTTCGATCGGACGAAGTTTAAGTTGGTTCATGTCTTTTATTAATAAATTCACAGAATTTGCCCAATACTACGGTTTCGGGCCAAAATAATGGTTTTATTTTTTATTTTATTTTAATTTTTTAATTTTTTTTTTTACTGTCGTCAATCATATTTGTAGACCGGTTTCACATTCTTGTCTTAACTCTATTGTTACAGATATTTTGCGATAAATATAGGAGCTTCTCTAAAATGTCTGCGTCATTTACTCTTTGCCCAATAACATCGTTTATGAATGATAATATGGCAAACTCACGTCGTTTTTCAAGACCATCTATTTTAATTAACATACATCAAGCATATTACTTGCCTCGTAAATTATATTGTTATAGTGTTCTACAAAAGTGAGCTCAGAATCAAATCGGAATGTTTAAGTGGAATGTTAGAATCAAAGTTATATTCCATGCATACTCGATATTGGTCCCAGTAAGCTCTGTGGTTTTTTAAGGAAGAGCAGTAACGAGACTGATTTTCAGTCCTGGGCATTTCGGATTTACCGACAGTAAGTATCCAAGCCAAAGTGTGACATCATACTAAATCCTCTATCTATCTAGCCTTCTATCTTATAAATTAACTAACAATTGTTTTGACCCAAAGTTGTTGACAAAAAAAAAGTTAATGTAAACCAATTTGGAATAGCAGCGTAAGCCGTATTCATGCGGAAGGCGGAAGGCTTGCCGAAGAGCACATGCAGCAAGCGAAAGTGTTTAAGCAAGGGAAAGGGTCGAAGAGACCTTGTATTTATATGTATTTTGTATATTTTTCAACCTAGTAAAAAATTTATGGAAAACGATAAATTTAGTTCTGTGTCAATTTGATGTACTGTTTGAACGATGCGTTCTAGGAAGCCTAAGAATGTGTCAAGTTATATGGTTGATGATGTTGAATAGCAAAAATTAAGCTGATGTTACTTTTTTTGGGGATATTTCAAATGACACTGGGAATTAATTGGAACCGATGCCAGCATGGACAACCAAATGGCTACAAAGTTGAAATGAATCATTTAAGACCAGGTCAATCTGATAGTGTAGTGTCCTGCGAATAATCATCAAACAGAATTCGGTCATTGGCATTGCCTTGAGCATTACTCCATCAATAGTGTTTGTGAAATCACCAAGAAGAATTTACACCTATAACGGGAAAGTTCTTGGAGGTCACGCTTGAAAAATTCCTTAGGCCATTGAAATGGTAAAGAAGCGGTGTATTGTTCGAGCTCTGCATTCTCATCCATCGAATCCGCCATCATGCAAAACTCCAAGATTCTGACCGCAAAATTAAGAACGAACCGTATGTGAATCTCAATCGCCATCAATGTGATTAACATGTCCTGTGTGAAGTTATTGACTTGCCCTGCTGAGTCAATAAGGAAACGACAAGGCTTTCCCACCACTTTAACTACTTTGAACGTATCATCGTTATTTGATAAGATCGTAGCAACCATAGATCATTGCACGGAATGTATTAACCTCACTGATTTGACAGTTCAGGGAGCTTGTTTACAAATTTTAACCTGTCAAATGAAATTTTTCATTGGCTTTTTCGGGGTTCAATACGATTAGATTCAAAAAATGATGTAAGATTAGCACTGGCGTCAGTTTTCGCCGCAAATTTTACTTCAATCGTAATAAATTCTGAGCACAAAATCACAAACCGATCTTACCGAGTATATTCTAAGTCCAAGCTCCCTGAACTTTCAAAACTGCATTGCTGACGCTATCGTGCAATGATCTATAGCAGAGCTTTTTTTTTTCCAGTGATGCGATCTGTCCGAGTAACAAGATTGTGTTGCCGTTATTATGGCTTTTTAAATCGGAATATTGACAAGATTAGTTCCAAATAATTTTGTCAAATCAGTTTTGATATCATCCAGGAATTTACCACTTGGCAGAGCTATCAAGACAATCTTGATGGGATGATTATTATTTGTATTGAAGGTAAAAAATGTGTAATGTTTCTCAGTAAGATATTCCAGTAGTCTATGGAATCCGTCCAAGGTTTCCGCCAGCCAACGGCATTTACCCCCACGGGAAATCTGAAGTGAACATTTTACGCTTTGAACTTTGAACCTTCAACTTTGCGAAGAATGTGGAAATAGGAGTGACCACAACAGGGAGAACTTTTTCCTTTCTAAGTCGAGAAACTTTTATAGGGTTTTTATAAGATAAAAAATCAGTCCATCATTTGTAAGCATATCAAACTGATAACTCACATTAATTGCACAAGAAAGAGGTTAGGGTACTGCCCTTTCCATTTTCGTTTGAGTCCTTGAGCCATAGTACAGATGAATTTTCTTTAATTTTTTCACTAAATCGATATGCAAGCAGATTACTATAAGAACCTGAAGGAGCAAAGAAAAGTATCCAAGCCAGGTTACACATGGTGCCCTAACAAAGATTGAAGATGAAGAAAGATCAGCAATAATAAATTAGGTATAATTTAGCACTGAGCAGTATGTTTTATTTAGTTGAAGTGTTAAGTAGTAATATCACTTACTTCGGCAAATAGAAATAAAAAAAAACCGTACACCCCAAGACCTTGACGCGACCTGCACTAAATCAAACATATTTTTTATTATCTTGAATGTTTGTTAACCAAAAAATGATATTTATTTAGATGACCTTTAATTATTTGATCCCAAATGTTAATGTACTACTGAATCACTTCCCATGTAAAAATCTAAAGTAATCTGTAGATACGAATTTGGTTCTAAATGGAAACTCTCTATAAACTCTCAAACTCTCAATAATCTTTTGCAGCTGACACTTCTTGAGTATCTTTTCGTCACAAAAATACCAGTATTTGATGTATTTGAAGATGCATAATAATCAAAATAAATGTAACTTATGTTGCTTATACCCCATTCAGACAACAAGCTATATTGCGTGATACAGAGTATCTTGATATCTAATATCATGCACATTATTTCCAGTGAAAGCAAGACATATGAATGTTGATTTCAAGAAAAGCTGTATAAAGTAATAGAGATTGTAATGTGAACGGGTTCTTACTTATTACAGTAAGTCAAAAAAGTATATTCACGCCGGAAGTTTTACACAAGTTTTCGATATGTTGAACGTGAACTGTAAATTATTCAATTGATTTGTTGATAAATTGGTATTAAAACAGTAAAGTCCGATTCAAAGTAAATTTGGACGCATTCAAGTGATCATAACTCAAGAATTCAACAACAAACACGGTTGATCAAAAGGTCAAACAAAAGGGTATTTATTCAGCTTCCCGATTTATAACAAAATATTACATTTCACCGTTTTGAACGAACTGTCGCACTTTACTTGTGATCGATGCCATCATGGTCTGCACAGTCGCTGGTGACACGGCACCAGCGAACTTATTCCACTTTAAACGCATTTGTTGTGCATTTGTCACTTCTTTACCGCATCCTCGAAGTTTTCGCTTGACAATTGCCCAATATTTTTCAATTGCTCTTAACTCAGGGCAATTCGGAGGATTAATCTCTTTGACAACGAAATTAACATTGTTTGCAGCATACCATTCTAGTACCTCCTTAGATTTGTGACAGCTGGCTAGATCCGGCCAAAACATAACGTTGGGCTTGTGTTACCGAATGAAGGGTTAACATCCGCTTTTTCAAACACACTTTAATGTAAACCTTCGACGTCATTGTGTGAGATGTGATGAAAACCTTGGTTTTAAGGCCACAACTGCAGATTCCTTGCTTAATCATTAGTTTCCGAGCAAACTTATCAACAAAAACAAATTTATACCTAGAAAAGATATCCCCATGACCAGTTGCCAGGTAAAATTTTCGTCCGGGGATTTGTTTATAATCCATTTTGACATATGTTTCGTCATCCATTAAAATACAGCCATCAAATTTCGTCAAAACTCGTTCGTATGGTAATCGTGCTCGCTTTTTGGCCACTAAATTTTGTTTCAGGGAGCGATTCGGATGTTTACTGGCACAAACAGACTTATATTAGAATCGTATTTCTTTGCCAAAACATGTATGGAGACACCAGGGTTGCCTTTCACGTACCTCAACACCTTTCTCCTCAGCTTTTTGTCCCTAGTGCCACTTTTATGATAGATGCGCTGTGCTCTATCCACACTCAGAGCATCCTTGTAACGTTTGATAACAAGACACACCGCTGACTTTGGAAATTTCAACACTTTTGCTATTTTTGAAGCAGACCACGAAGTATTCTCTAGATGTTTGTGAACAATTAATTTTCTTTTCTCAAGTTCCATGATCCGTAATTTCGAGATGCCTCGATCAACAGAGAAAAACTTTTCACCAGTTTCTTTGTCAATGAAACATCAACAAATGCCTGTCAAACGTTTTTTGTTCCAACCACCAGGAACGCGGTGGTGTACTAAACCGTGCGTCCAGATTTACTTTGAATCGAGCTTTATCTAATACTGTTAATATTTGATAAAATGAAAGGTAGTTGAACATACACGCTCAATTTCAATTAGGTAAATTTTGTTTTTTTTTCCGATTCACTACACAATAATATTAATGTCTATCTAGTATCCCACAAACATGGAGAATGCGCAATTAATATATAATGAGAGTTATTCCTAGAGTCGATGTGACGTTTGGCACTTGGTGAAGTGAGAAAAGTCACTACGTCTCTCGGAATAATCATCAATAACAATAGATTAAACATATGCCCAAATGCTGTACTCAAACGGAATTATAGGTCCATCGTAGCCACCCGATTTCTGTGGTATGGACTATGGGAAGTTTTGCCAGCAACTCAAGCGATTCGTGGTTCATTTGTTCGTCGCAGATTATCCTTGAAATCCAAGAGCAGAGCGATTTGCAGTTCCTTGTACCGATTTTCCAATCGAAGTCCTTATTTCGAAGTTCTTATTTTGTCACGCCGATTGTTCCAATAAGTATTTACTTCTGTAATATTTGAAACATGTATTTTTACAGAGCAGCTCGTTGAGGCAGGGCAATAAAACATCAATAAAAATGAAAAAAATAGCAATAAAAATGTGTGAAATCGCCACTAAATTATTAAACACTGTGCCAACGAAAAAATAACAATTCGCACTATAAAAACTTAAAATAGCAATAAAAAATTGATAATTCACTTTCAATAATTCAAAAGTGACCGGTAAAACTTTCAAAAAAAGCAATGGTAATTAGTATTAACGCCATAATAAGCTGATTGTTTTCTGTCATAATAATAAGTTCTAGCACTATACATGTGACAAAAATCTTCAAATCTTTCAAATCTTCCAATTGAAACCGGTGCAAGATCGCTCCGGGGTTGGTTACCGATCTTTTCAATGATTTTTCGTACCCTAGTCGGCAATACGTGGAGGTTAAAAGTTTCTGGCCAAGAGGCAAAGGAAGCCAATGATGACAATTTTATACTCTACACTTTGGTCATCCACCTACCAATATATGCTGTTGAATGATATAAGATTAGTTTTGCTGAAGACACTTTTCTCGTAATCGAAACGAATCATTTATGAGCAAAAGACAACTCAATAAGTAACATCTGTATATCGTATGCGTGATAATATTTGCACTATCGTGCAAATTAGGTTCCCGTTTCATCTGTGTTTTCTTTGCATGCACGTTAGCTATAATTCATATCACAGTAGGCTGCGGGTAAAAGAAGCCCATTTCCTTAGTTTGAAAGATGCACCATAATGAAGTTGCAACGCGCAAATGTCGCGCAATTATCCCACGCGCAAATGTCGCAAAAAGACAATGCAATCGCCGGAGGAGCCCCAGTGGATCCGTGGACCCCTTTTCAAATTCCAGAACCGATCGGTATATTAGTTCTCTCTCAATAAGAGACGTAGTTGACGAGCATAAAAACGTGTATCTGACCAAGCATCCTGCTAGCGTTATGGTGTTGGGATTGGTGGCTTCTGATGACAAAAGAAATGAACCCAGTGTTCATTCCTGAAGGCAATAAAGTAAACACGGAGGTCTACGTCAGGATTTCAAGTAAGTATGTCCTTTTGTGGATCAAAGAGCATTACGACCCAGAGCCAAATGTTGCATTTCAACAAGATGAGGCAACTTTAACAAGAAGTGGTTGCAGGAACATCTGCCGTTTTGGGCAAAAAATTTATGAACACCTCGATCTTAATCCGCTGGATAACTCAGAATGGCGCGTCATGAAGGAATGTTCTAAACGCCACCCAAGTACAGCAAGCCTCAGACAAACATTGACCCGTATCCGGAGAGAAATGGATCCAGGCTACATTATTAGGACCAGCCGTGCGTTCCGGAGCATATTGAGGTCGTAATTGCAGCAAGTGGAAACTTCATCGATTATTAACATAGTCAGAAACATTCCCCTTTTGAATGAATAAAAAAAATCGAAACCAAATTTTTGGAGACTTTTTTTGAATTTTGACATTGCTCAATGGTATGAACATTATCACGCACACGGTAGAAAATTACATGATAGTGTGACAAAAAATGTACAGGAACATTTTTTTACTTCAATACATGCACCCCCTTATTTTTAGTTCAGATCGAAATAACCTATATAAAGGCAACGTTTACCCTATTCCACGTTGACAATGATTGTAAAGTATGTACGTTCATAGACATGTCTACAACGATCACAACAAAAAGCATAACAGAGACATTTCCGTGATGTTCCTTGACGAAGGCCCTCGATTTTGAAAGGTTATGTGATACCGCTTCGTAGTTTTGAATCTAGATGAACCATTAACAACAGCAGATTTATCCTTTGAAAATTCCACTTATTTCAAATAATCAATTTGTCGGAAGCTTACCCCGAAAACGAGGAAAATTTCCGCTGTGAATCTCAACCCATCAATCCTCGCCTGTATGTTGCCGTGCGGTCATATCACCCGAAACACGTGTTTCCTCCAAGAAACCAAACACCGCTGATTGGTGGTTGAATGACCCGGAAAACATCGTATAGCAAATATGTTTATCTCCCATTCCGCCCAAGTGCTCGAAGAGAAAATCCAACCACCAAGAAATTGACTCGTTCTTCAGTTTCCAGCCTCCGTGGCCTCGGTCCCCCCCCCCCCCCCCCCACACACACACGTTTACAATATATGTATGGCCAAAAGCTCCATCAGAGCAACGTCGTTTTAGGTCGTCGGAAACGGTTAATGGACAGCCTTATGGCATCCTTTTTGGCCATCACAACTTCCCCCGGCCCCCGAAGGAGGAGAAGAATGTCTGTCCATTTAGCGCACGAGAGTTGCGTGTCTTAGCTTCCAGCGGCAGAATGTATGGGCTGTTATTATACCTATTTTTATGGAGCACATAGATTTGTGTTGTAGGTACAGATTTCGGGTCCGGATTGCGTTTTATCCGTTACTTGAGCTAAAAAGAATGGCTTAGCATTTCCTTCAGGCACAGACGCTTCTGGGATATGTGTGTGCAAATTAAAACACGCAATTACGCCGGCTAATGTGATTAAGCTAAGAGCTTCATTCTACGACCCTTCCGGAAACGTTCTAAGAGAAAGGAGATGCTCACCGTTGCGTTAGTAGCTTCAGGATTAGTGGTCTGAGTGCTATTTGGGAACACGAGCTAATGCTGCAGTGGGTGATAAAACCAGTGCAAAGTACATTCGCTACAATTAGCTTTAAGATGCTTCATGCCGACAGGTTTGGGGTGGATGAAATTCCTCTGAGATGCCTCGGAAACAATTCGTTATTCAACAGCAACGAAATTAAATCTCAAATTCAATCGGTCTGGAATTCCCACCGCAGCTCCCAACTCTGTTGAAATAGCAATCATAGCTTGAAAAAGGACGAGAGTAGTATAAACAATGCACATGAAACATTCAGCAGTTTGAGTAAGTATTCGACATTTCTCAATTGGATTCATATTACTTCTGCAAGTGAGTGCATGCATCTTCCAACAGGATGTGTTCCCCATCTTGAGTCCTATGTAATTTCCATTAACTAGCAATTATTTCCCAAGAGGATTTTTGGTAGGAACTTTGCAATAGGGAACAACAAGCGTTTATTTATGAGAGATGAAGTTGAATACTATGGTTTTTCTTTGCGGCAACTGGACATTTTCTCGTTGCCCGCAACCGAAGATTACGTTTTTTTTTCTTGACAATAAAGGAAATTTATGGCAATTCTTGACAAAATCAAGGAAATTTGTGGAAATTTATCACTTTTCACGTAATTTTTAATTATCTTCCGATCATCATGACTGTGCGACAAATACTAATACGGCCAAGCCTACTGGGCATTGTTAATTGAATAATGTAGATTTCAACACACTTAGAAAAATCGTATAAAACATGCACATAAACGGATATTTGAAATACACTATATAGAAACTAAAGACACAGCACCAAACCATTACGTCGACCTAAATTGTGAGATTTTTTCAAATTGCGTTTCTTGAAGTTTCCCATGACCATCATTCAAAGCGATGCGTCTGCAACATTTGTAAACAACCATCTCAGATCTAAGCCAAACTTTGAGAAATTGTTCACCAAAAGCCTGTGTGTAGAAATCCCAGTTAATGTGTCAATTGGACCACCCCTCGTTCCGTTCGTGTGGTCCTCCTTTTTGACAGTTTTGAAAAACAAAATCATGTTTTCGATTGAAGATATGTCAGTATTTATTACGGCTTAAAACAATCTGTTGGTTGGTTTTTGGAGGCCTCAGATAGCTAAGTTAATAAGAGGGGGGAGGGGGGGGTTAATTCGTACAAAAAAGGCATGATTTTGTGAATTTCATGTGACAGCACAGCTGAAATCTCTGTATTAAAAGTAAAGGTATATTAAAGTATGACATTTGAAAAATATTATGTGAGATTTTCGCAAAGACATATTAAAAAAAAACGGCAATGGCACCAATTATTCAGGCGTGCCTCGAAAAAAAATTGAATTGCAGTGTCCCTCATAACTTGGTGCTGGATTATTAATTCCTCCAGGTAACGCTGGGTTTGGCGAAATTTTAATGTTTCACTGTTTTGGAGCACTTTGAAGAGAAAAACATGATCTTTTGCGAAAAAAATTGTAATTGAAAAAAAAATATTAACAAATTTGAAAAAATCTCTCCAGCGTTACCTTGTAAATTATGTACAGAAATATTGTTCAAAATTTCAAAAGGATCGGTGCAAAAGCCTTGGAGTTATGGGGTACACCGAATTTGAAAACGTGAGTTGCGGGGAAAACGCTATAAAGTTTTGAACAGTAAAAAATCTGGTATAAAACGGTCATAAGCGAATTTTATCGGCATACCTCACACTGAATCATCAATGGCAGGTCCATAAAGGACGTTGTGGAAGAGCGTTGCCCAGATAGCATTCTTCATTTTCCAAGGAATCAGAGTAACGTCTAATAGCCAAACCGTAGTATAGCGTCAGTTTATCAATCATTTTGACCGTAAGCGTCCCTTAACCAGACAGATTCTTTCGTTTGATCTTCTTTCCAGCCTTAGTTTTAGTATCTACACCGGTCCTTATGACTAAATCGCGTAGACGAGTGCCCATTCTTTTTTTTAATGTGTCCTACAGATTCTTTTTTCACGATTGAAAAATCATCACCATAAGGTTTAGAATTTACCAACCTGGAGTAAGCCTTAGAGTCACCGTCGCCGATATAGCTGCGATATCGTACACCATTCTTTACGGAGCGTTGAAACATGGTTTTTATCGCGTCGACCTTCATATTTCCAGCTGCAACACTATGGTTTGCTCGACAATTTCCAGCATTTAAATGAGCTTCATGCCATTCATCATTCATCATATTCAACAGAGTTTAATTTATGTTCCCATATTTCACATTCATGGCAGTATGAACTTTTGACGAAAATGTCAAGAACATTACCAGTATAGTAACCGATTAACGAGGTGACACCGAATAAAGATGAGAAGCCTCTTTTTTCATGTTCGGTCGCCTGATACAGTGAGTTCATCGGCATCTTCAGCCGTTACTCTCTTCAGCTGTTGCTGCTTTTTCATCTTTTGTAGCAAATAAGAAAAATCGATTCGCCACTTCTGTTACAGTTGAGCACATTTTTTGAACGTAATTATTGTAGGTCGATCTTGATAGAAGCCTACTGGACAAATCCATCAACCCGCAGAACTTTTCACCTAATCCAAGGCCTAACATCCTCATCACAAAAACAAACCGATAGTTGACTTCGTAAATACCAGTTTATTCTTGCACTGGACGGAACATTTGTAAACTGTTTACAGCTTTCACACGATACTTTGATGTTAAATCCAAGGCCTTCTTTCTTTGTCGAATGAAAATTTACTTTTCCATCACATTTCACACATTTGACTAGCGTAGCAATTGTTGAATAGACCTATAAAAAATCAATTACCTCATGATGTTTTTTTAAATCCTCCGTAACTTCATCTGCAACGGTAACTTTTATTTTTTTCTGCTGATGCGCTACTTGTTGAAATACGTTCGCTTTTACGTTTATGCGTAGGTACAATTTTTCTAGGTCGACATTATTTCGAGCCAGAAGATTCAGATCTTTTTACTTTTTTAGGCATTTCAGTAATAATGTCTGTCACACCCGAAAAACTCTCGTGAAGCCAAGAAATTTGTCAGCTCGCCTGCTTTAAATAAGTCCTAAACACAATTGCATTCGCAGCGGAAGCGATAGAAGCGCGCGCGAGCTCAGAAGTTCGGAAGTGATTGTTCTTTTGTTATTTTCTATAATATTTTGGGTTCGTTCAACTACAAATCTTCCATGATGCGCATACTGTTATAGGAGCTAGCAGTGTTCCGACTATCAGCTTTATTAGTTCATTATTGTTCCGCATGAGGTTTTATGTGAAGAGAGCTTTAAGTGCGTCGTCATTACTACACGCAAAAAAACCAAAGTAGAAACTACCATTTCGAGGGTTAAATTAAGCGCAAACACCAACAATTTTCACCTGACTATAAATGTGTTTGATTTTACGATGCCTGCGATTAGATCAACCATGGTGCGGTTGATATCAATATGAAATCTGTCAAATATACCACAAATGATGAATGTTTTACCATAAACGTAGTAAATTTGACTGAAATTCCATGCATCTAAGAACGTTCGTACATTGTATAATTATTTTTAAATATATGTACTGTATATGAAACACATCGTACAAAGTGGTTACACAAAATATGCTTAACGATTTAAATTATTATAATAATAAAATTTGCATCATATGTATGAGCCAAACCATTTTATGTATATTTTTAATAGTTTGTAATGTGAATCGTCGAACATTTTATAGAAAATATTGAAAGTCAAGTGTTAACATCAAAATCTGCTTAAAAATTAGTTTTTAATAAAAAGAAGAATTATCAAGGCTCTGAAAAGTGTTATTTATCTTGGACTACTTCAGCAACATAAAAAAAATTCTTGGAACCAAGAAAGGAATAAAAATTCAGACCCTAATGCACAGAGGGCTTTAGAGCGTTCTGATGATATTCTGCCAGCGATTCATAATCATATGATTCCTGAAACAATTTCTACAGTAAACGCTAAAGATAAAAAATACCTTTTCAACGAGAACCTACCAGCATCGGAGATCCGTAAGCTTAAGCGCACGTGTTTTTTTTTTTAAATTTTTATTCGCAATCCTATTTTCCACCATTCCGTCAACACCTTTTTGCAGAGATTTGCAGTTAGTCTGCCGAGTTCCATATTACTCAGGCTGTATTTAAATCACTTGTCAGGATTCTCAACACTAATCTAGATTTAAATCTTTCGAGTAATGCCCGTACCATAATGAAAACTTTATGAAACATATACATAATCGAAATGGGAGAGCACAGACGATATTGGCATCAGGGTATTGAGAAATGTCTGCAAAAAACTTTGGCACAGATCGATAAACTATCACAATATCTTTTAATTTCAACATCGACGGTTTACCAGTTCACAAAAGCAGCCTAATAACTTTGGCCAATACTGTGTAATTCACGAATTGCCCCACATTTCGCTTATGGCCATAGAAATATTTTAGGGCATCGGCAAGCAAAAAATGCTGTTGAATTTCCAAACCCATTTATAGACGAGCTTTTGCCAATCCTAGAAACTTATCTTAGCAACTTATCTACCTTTTCACTCGTCAATTTTGGTCATTAGGAAGATGAATTTTGCTGCATCATTATGCTTCAATAAGGATGTAATGACCTGTGGCCTTGTTTTTTATTTTTGTGAAATGTTTAGATCAGGTCGTATATAATACCAATCCAAATCGGTATGTTAGCATGAAATTGGTCGTATATGAATCCAATTACTATCGTGTTTATAATGAAACAACTTTTACTCATACATTTGTTTAGTGGCAAATGTATGGTTATAAAGTCGTAGAGTTAAATGAAAAGCATCGTAACAATGCACATTCAAAACATTGGACATTGGACTAATTTGATCGTAAGAATGTCTATCAAATCGTATATATTTAGATTTTAAATCATTGTAGATACCTAAATTTCATTCAATGCAGTTATATCGCCTCCACTTTTACACGTACAAGGAGTTTTATGGCATAATATACGATTTAACCACAGGGGATATACGCATGTATTATGCTCTTGCATTTTGGGTTATGATGTATGATGTATGCTATGTACTACCACCCATTGTAGCACGGAAACTAAGTCCGACAGCAATGGGCTCTCCTCTCTGTCAGACTTGATCAAGCTTTAATAACCACTGATTATCCTAATCATGCCGTTGTATGAAGGGCCAAAAAGGGGTTGGGTGGATCTATATGCAACATCACTTATACGTATCCACAGGGATATAAAGAATCTCCTTCCAACAACAAGATTGAACAATTGGTGTAAAGAGCAAGCTATCTAACATGAGGATGCCCCAATGGGCGGGGAGAAGAGCCCGCCCTCTATTCACAAACTGTTAGCAATGAGGAGTTGGCATTCCCACTCTCCCAATCCAGAGTGCTTCAATCGGGTGCCCTGATGGTCCCTCCCATTCCCATGAAATATTTATATAATGGTGTATATATTTATGTAAATGAAAAATACTACAAGCATATCTATAATATATGATCTTCATTCGGTAGTTATTGAATCTATTGAAATTTTACAAAACTAACATTAGTACATTTTAATTTACTGTTGCCATGGTCACTATTTGCTACTTGATGCAGATTTTATAATAGCAATCCGCTACTGACTCAATAGTTATTGCTACCGAGTTAGGAATGGGAAGATTTAAATGGAAGGAAGTTAAAGATAAATGGGCATAAAAGCAATAAGTAATGTCTCAATCATCTTTGAAGTAAAATCAATAAAACAATATTACCAAATATAATGGTATTGTGAGTTATGATCAATTAATGACAAAGATTGAAATGTAAAATCAAACACTAGCCAAATGGCACACAGCGGTGCATGAATCAGATCAGTTCAGAATTGGTAAAAAGTCCATTTGTAAACCGGAAATGAAAAATACATTCAGCAATAAGTGCAAAAGCCTACCACAGATTCCGTAATTTTCAAAAGCCTACCACAGCTGTGATTTTCTGCGTTATATACTGGACATATAAGGAATGCTAGATGTCATAAATTGAATATATGTTTCGTGTTTAAGCCAAATACCGCCTGAATCAGGTTTGTTATAAAAATGTGAAGGTATGATATATGATGGAAATAATACGATGTTGTAAAGAAATACTACATAATGTACATATAATAATTAAATGCCGCTATTTGCCTTTTCCGCTGCGATGTTAGATGATTGAAACTCTAAAATAGCGAAAATTCCAACGTGATATAATAAAATAAAGTTGATCACCTGGCAGCCTAGCAAAATAGCAAATAAAATTTAGGCAAATAAATTTCATATGAGTATGATAATTGCCCAAAAACGGAAACTCAATAAATTCAAAACAAATAAAAATAAAAATTAATGACAGGAAATTCTTCGATAACTCTTTTTTCCTACTGGGCCCATAAATAATTCTTTATGTCTGTAAAATAGAAAATGTAGGATCATAAACAATGTTAGTTTTTGAATTAAATATTTTGGACGACGCATATTTTTTTTTGTAGAATTTGTCGTATATAATCCTCTCTCTAAAAAAATGTAAAAAAAACCATCCTATCTTTTCAAATACATAACGTGAGTTAGGTGGGCCAAAACATACAATGATGAAAATGCGAAGCTGAAAATAGCATTGAATAATATTGTGAAGAGATGTTATAATATAAAATGATAATAACAATTATATTCGTAATGTCTGCATGTCTGCTGATCCTGCTGCAATTGTAGAAGGACTTGCATGATGATAGCCACGGGGGAAGAAAACAATTCAAAATTATTATACAATACTTGGGAATTCCATGGATGATTTGAAATTATATACCGTATAAAGAATACTTCCATTTTTCGTGGCAGGGTAAGATTTCCGCATGCTACTTTACCGGGGTCACGCTGCCTGCATCGCCTTGTTGCGGCTGCCACCTAATGTATAGTTGACTCAACCGTTTCTTACTCGACCGCTGGATGCCAGGACAGACGCTGTTTGAGCCGCACCTCCTTGGTGGACAGACGCTCGGCACGCACCTCCTCAATCTAGCTGAAGTCAAAAGGACAACAGTGCCCAGGCTGCACTACCAGCTAAGTACGGAACCCTTAGCTGGCGGTCTTTGTCATCTCTTGACCCGTGGAAGCATAAGGTAGGAACTTATGAGGACCATAGCTATGTTGCGGAGACGCACGCTCAATCCCAGGAGTCTACTCACCATTTAGCAGCCCTGCTCTTGCATTTTGGGTTATACGTATAAACTGGTTTACTGAGCGGATCAATATGTTCCCAGGCTGTTTCGAGAGCTCTAAAATACATAGTTAATTTTATTGGTCACCGATTTCTTGTCCATTTTATCGTCCAGATAACCCTACAGATTGTCAATCGGATACAAATCAGAAGATTGTGGAGGTCATTCGAGAATTTTTACTCGGTTTGACTTGAAGAACGGAATAGTTTTTTTCGTGGTGTGCTTTGGATCGTTGTCCTCTTCAAAGATGTATTTGGATTCCTGGCCTGTTTCAAAAGAGACACATTCAAATTTTTGCAGCGCAAGTCGATATAGGGTACGGGACGGGTTTTAAGCAGTTTAGTCAGCCCCTGAGACATTTGATGAAGCTGTATGTAATCTATAATTAGAACTGCCAATATTTAGACATTAATCCCTCTGCTTACGTCTGGTCTATCGGAAAATACCTTCAGCAACGAGCATTAGGCTCAGAAAATTTCATAGCCATGGAATTAAGTTCCCAATTGCAGGGACTTCTTAAACGCATGGGGATTGCTTTCTGATTAAAAAAATGTTCTCTTCAGCTCCTCAATCTGTACATAAGCTAACAATATTGTATGAGTTCGATTCTGTGCATGTGTGTGAAGGCGAAATGAAATAGGCCAGTTGACGATTTGCTGCAAACGTAAATTTCCTCAACCCGCTCCTTCGTTTTACCCATCCGCTCTCGAAAACAATCAACCAAAACATGTCGATTGCTACAACCACAAACTCATCTCCTAGCAGGTTATGAGACAGACGTACACGACCCAACTTTTAGTTTGCCATTGATCTTTAGATTGGCAATGTGTATTTTTTATTTCATTTACTCTCACGCAAATTTTAGCCAAAGCGACTGTGACGACAAACGGGATGCTTCGTTAAAAAACAAACAAATGCAAGAGACAACAGGCTTCACGTTACATTACCGGTGCGCTATATCCATGGTTAACAAAGAAGAGAGGAAACATGGGCTCTCTCAAAAGCAACAGTGATGCCATAGCTGCAGCTCAACAACAAAGCATTATTTATCGTTGGGTACTATTGGACAGCTTCAAAACATAGTTTTTATTGCAAATGATAGTGCCAGATGATGGACAATATAATCATAAGCATAGATCAACCTCCAATGACTGGAAGAAACATGAAATAAATAGCGATTTCAGATTATCTAAATATGTAATAAATTTAACTCAATGTTCAACATCACATTCTGGCAACAAGCCTAGTTGTGGGAGAGAGCTGATGAAGACATGCCCTCCGGTACACGCGATGCAAATGCAAAATACACATAGGCAACATTTGAGAGAACTTCTTCAGCAGGTCAGAAACTGATGGTTTCTAGATGATGTATTTTAAATCTTCAAAATGACAGTAATACATTGGTAATCAATCATGATTCATACATCGAATCATTGGCCTAATAGATGAAGCTTATGATCGTTTCATTAAAAATGAAATAATTTGGAAAATGTAGGAGTTATAGACCTATTTCCTAACGACTGATTAAAATAGTGACCCTTGATTAAGCCGTTCCCAACCCTATGTGACATCAAGCGAAATCTGTTTCCCAGACATTTTAAACTTTTTGAACACATACGGAACCAACTTTGGCGAAAAACACCTCATCTACGCTGTGACTACAACTGTCAAAGAATGCAGTGCTGCCAAAATATCAAACCTGGCATTAATTAGTTCATCGAGTAGTCCGAGTTTTGAAGTGTATGATTTTTTTAACGATTAAATGAATGAGGTGAATCCATGGCACATTGACACATAATACGGGATTTTAACAAACAGGTGATTGATGAATAAATGCTCAAAGTATGATTAGAACCTGGTCAAATATAAGTTTGCACTTTTTCTCGGTCAATTCGATAGAAAAGGCCAATTTTAAATTGAATGTCGGATTTCGCGAAAACGATGCAGCAAAAGAAAGGCGCGTCGCCGTCGAAGCACGATTATTCTAGCTTCGATCATTCGCGTGATCAAGCTTATGCTTTCAAACATACACCATAATATGAGTGAACATATCTCGTGTGAATAACTTAGCTGCAAAAGCCTTTTCCATTGAGTATGTTGTTGAAGCTAGCTACAAGCTATCAACTTCTGCTGTTAAATCCCGGCTGATTGAAAGGATCTCTACAGTAAAAATATTACATTGTAAGTTCAAACACCACCATCAACAGGGTTCAACGATCTACCCTAGGATCATAATGGACCCTATCGAATGGATACCCTACTACTACCACTACTACCACCATCACCAGCAGCGAGAGGCAAAATCTCATTTCAAACACATTTCCCCATCAGCTTCATTTGTTTAGCTGTCAGTTTGCCACTGCAATGTGGAAAAATTGCTTCACATGTATTATGATTATAAAGTCATTTCACCGTGCAAGCCAATATTGCTCGTTGCAGAGGCAGTGGTGGCGAAGCTCCATGGATTCTTCCTCTATTTCTACATAAAACTTTCTCCACTGGATTCCTTTTTCTAGCAAACTGTTCCATGGCGAAGATGTTTCCCTTCTTTCGTAAATTGATGGCTTCTGCCATCGCTAGAAATACTGCAGCAGCAGCTTGCTTGCTTGTTTGAAAGTGTGTTTTCTACCATTTTTCAATATATTTCCGAATCATGTTTGATGTTTGTCAGGATACAGGAAAACTTTTGAAAAATTTATTTCCACTTTCACCGCACCATGTTTCATGTATTATTAGCCCGCGGCGTTGAACAATGCTTGGTATGGGCTATTTCACCTGAATAGCGGCACAAAACCATTTCCATCAGTTACATAAAGACATCGCAAAGCGACGGATGGCCATCGCACTGATGGTGCATAATTTATTTTAATTGCACGATGAAGACATTTACATGAACCATGCCGAGAGCATTATGTGGATTTTCACGCGCGCTGCTCATCATCGTCGCAGGGCGCCGTTTGCGAAGGGCAATAGTGGCAAACTAATGATGGGTGGTGGACTTGATCCTTCGAAATCCAGCATTCGCCTTCCAAACCCCCCCATTTCCCAAGTTCTGGAGGGACGCGTGCTCCTAACGATGAGGATGGTTCTGTTCGCCCTCCGGCTGTTGTCTGCCTGCAGCGTCGTAAATTGGCTGTGAAGCTCCGCGATGGAATGCCACGGGAAAGAGAAATTGTTATTTTTTTAATAATGAAGAACATAATGATAAGGAAAAATTTAGCCAAACGATCACCGGGATGGGGGCGTCCGTTTCGGGAGATGTGCGAAAAAAATGGCCCTAATTTATGGCCGGCCTCGTGCCTGGAAATTGGTACAGTTTATGAATTTTTAATGTTGATTATTCCGGCATAATGGATTACGAACCACGGGAACGCGAGACGGTATCATCTCCTGGCGCCCGATTCGGGAGAGCGAACCACCTCATGTGGAAATGTGATCGTAAATTAGATTAGACGAAGCGCTAGTTTGACGTGTTAAGACCGATATAATTACGTTCGCAACAGGGACAGTAACGATGGCTTTTTTTTGGTACATATTTACCACCGTGCTTTGAAGCTGTCGATGGTATAAGGTGGCTGCTGGGCAATCTATCTTCCATGTTCGTGAATCATTTAGAGACGCTTAGATGATTTGCTATTTTCAACTTATTAAGATCCGTTGTATCGACGCTTTGTTTCTAGGAATATTGATCATATAATTGGGTAACTAAAATTGAGGGAAAAAAAAATTAATGCGATGAACCGTTTCCTGTGCCATGTTTTTGTGGTTTGGTTTAGGCCAAGTTCCATCGCCTTTTTATTTAAAGATTTAATTGGATCAATTAGCCACGTGTTGCAGGTTTTTTCTTAGCATATTTAGTATGTTAAGTAGAGCCCTGGGTGATATTAGATCAGTGTCATGAAAATTACTCAGTATCAGCTGATCGCTATTTGAATATTTGCTTTAAAAAAAATGGCTTCAAAACAACATAGTCCAAATACAGTCGATTTCTCCGATGTAATACCGATTTCTCAAAAATGACAAACCAACTGTTAAGATCAACGACAGCATCAGACAGAAGAGGCATTCTTCTACATATTAAAATCTATGTTTGTTGAATTAATTTGCCTTCTGCGATTCAACGTCATTGGAGGTGCTTAAATACTGCCCCAGAAAGTATAGACGCAGTCAGAAACCGCTGCCATTTTGCAATACTTGATAACTAGTTCTTATATATGACTGCATCCTGTTGTTTACCTTTATTTGTCTGCACTTGTGTAGCGGTTTAATCGTTTCCAACACTTGGTTTAAAAAATGCGTGGACTTTCAGCGGAACAATGTCGAAATATTGTGCACAAATGGTATACAGAGCCCGGAATGACACTGAGGAAGTTGGCAAAAATGAAAGAAGTGAGTGAGAAAGCCGAGCAAACAGCGATCAGGTACATCGAGCACAAGGAGGAGGTCTTATAGCGGGATGTGGCCAAACAATTTGGCAAGTCGAAGTCCAATAATTTTATTGGATTCATTGGTTTATAATTCATCGTGCTAGAGAACTTTTGAATCTTCGAACCTATAAGAAGCAGAAGCAGCCAAATGGAATCCGAAATAAGAAGCACCGATCAGGCCCAGATTGCGAAAGTTGTACGATACGATACTCGCTGGGAATTCGAACTGTATAATCATGGATGACGAAACCTACGTGAAACGAGACTAAGAATCCTTGCCAGGGTCACAATATTATATGGCGAACTATTGAACCAGTCTGAGATATCCATTCAAGTTGAAAAGTTTGGTAAGAAAGCTATGTTCTGGCAAGCGCAGTGTCGTCGTATCGAAGATTTGTTTGGTTTATTGAGCTCCACTGTGGAAGGTCAAGGACGCGAGGCAACTTATCAACAGGATCAGAAGCAGCATCCGGAAAATTGACGTCCAGCGGTCATGTGCTTCCATCGGGACTAAACTTAACCGCACGGCGAAACACGCACGATATGCTAATATTCATAAAGCTACGTTTGAAGACTGCAGTCAACCCTTTATATAAAATACATCAGATTGAACTGTACTACTTTGTTGTTGTTTTTTTCGAGCCATTCTTTCAATTTTTGCTATTTGGTGGCCACCTGTTACGTCTTACGGTTAGGGTGGGGTGTTCAAAAAAAATAAAGCAAAAGCGAACCACCTGAAAAAAAGAGAAACTAAGTTATTTTGACGATGTGTACTTCAATCAATTTGAAATGTTTTCAACTATACAAGTTGATTTTAGCAAAACTAAGGAAATTCAGAAATAATTTAAACGCATTACGTTTCTTTCAACAGATCAAGAGATATGACCAACATGTTATACGATGAGAAATTTTAAAATGTCGCAGTAATTAATGAAATAGAAGTAAACAAAGAGGAATCTCAATACTACTTTTAATCCGTTCACATTACAAACTATATTATTCTTGACAGTGCTGTGATAATTCATTTCGTGAAAATAGATAAATTTACCGATAACTTGGTTAAACAGCTGAATGCATGAATGTGATATTCGATGTTATATTCAAATGATATTCAATGATGAATATCATTTGAACATTCAGATATTGCGCTCTCACGTCTTAGGTTTTAAAGTTAGAACAATATAGGCTACTACCATTCATCCAAAAGCACACGAGTTCTGTGTTGCTTTGGCCTGATTTATCGTCTTGCCATTATGGTAAAGCGGCTCAGGAGTGGTATGCAGGAAACAACGTCAACATTGTACCAAGGGACTCTAATCCTCCGAACACCCCAGAACTTCGTCCGAATGAAAGATATTTGGCCATTGTGAAGCAAAACCTTGGGAATTCGAAAGGAGATGAAAATAATGAGAAAGATTTTGCTTAAAAGTGGGAACATGCTTCCAGAAAGGTGACTGAGGACACTGTGCAGAACTTAATGGATGGTATTAAACGTAAAGTTAGAGCATACGAATATAACAAGTCCGAATAATAATATTTTGATGTATTTGAGTTATAAATTAACCCTTTGTTACGATGATTTTTTTTTTCGGTTTAAGAAATAAACAGAAATAATGTTATACCGTGATAATGAGCACATACCTTAGTGTGGACGCAGTAGTTCTACGCCCCAAAAAAAAAAAAAAAAAAAAAACAAAGCGTTGGATAATATATTTTAATCAACATTTAAACGATAGACGCAAAAAGCAAACTGATTTACCCCAAATACAGAAATTTTTGCTATGCCAAAAGGCATAATATGAAAGTAAAAAAGTGCAGTATATCAATGTATCAATTAGTAATTTACCTAAAGGTCATGTTCTGGTTGACTCATAATTTTCATTACAACTGATTGGCTCACTGAGTGTGAGAGTCCACTTTACACAGTTGCATGGGAACTACCACTCAGATTTTTAAAAATTGGAACCACTGAGCCCATGAGTGACTCCACTTTTTACAATGCTGAGTCGTAGTTCTAGTGCAGGTGATAAAAGTGGACTTTCGCACTGAATCAAATTGGTGACCGTGTAAGGGACATGTAACCTATGCGGAAGGATTCACTGTGGACCAATTTCAAATCGAGCAACTGCTCAGCGTAGCTCCCGACACTAGCTTCCAGCGTACAGCGAACCTTGTCGTCCTCTTGCTTCCAATATTAATGTAAACAAATTTAGAGAATGCTTTTGCTTAATTCAAATAAATTATATACATTTTTCTTTGTCTCCCGGTGTAGTGCCGTGTAGCGTTACCAACCGACACGGGACGTCGAGCCCTTTAGATGGTGCTTCCTTTCCACTCGGCAGATCTCCGCTGCTGGTGTTGTTGGCTGTAATACGAGCTACTGTTGCACAGTTCACCACGGAGCGTATATCGTCACAACAGCTGAAAACTGGATAATTCCACAAGCGTTATTCATAATGTCGGGTTCAAATCAAATCATTATACGGTTATCGCGCCCTGCTTCCCACTATACATGTCCAAAAGAATGACATTAGTTATTCGGCTGTGTTTGCGTTTCAGCTGTAACTTCAGTAATAAATTCCACCTACTGCATGATGGCGGAACGGAAGGGATACGGGTCTACCGGAAGTCAGCCAACGAAACCTCGGTTAGACAGCCAAGGAAGAATGTGGTTCATATAATGGGTAAATGTACTACTTGAAAAATGTTCTTGAACTTTAGTGTGCAAATTATCGCTTCCACTCAGTGTGTAAACTGAGCAAAATTAATCCGGAACAAGCAAGTCGTCTGGAAATATAAAATTGAAATATTTATAAAATTTTGTACGGTACTCAGGGACCCAAATTCACGCCAGCGTCATAAGGGAGAAGTTTTTCTAGCTGTTTGAATTTTGACACTATCGTCGTTGTCGGAGCGTTGTACTGCGTTTGGGGGAAGCGTCACAAGACAGTTGTTACACATTCGTTAGATACAATTAAAACTTTAAAACAAATATACACAAAAAAACGGAGCAAAGTCCCGCCGGCAATTAGAGGAAACGGAAGCTGTAGCTGTGGTTTTTCCGATTTACCCATTTCCCTCGCAGTTTTTGTTTCGCCTGGTGTGCTCAGCTAGAGTAGAGGAGTCGAGATCTGAATGTTGGAGCACTGTGCATCTTTCGCTCCAGAAACTCCAGAGCAAATATGCAGAGCGTTTGCCCTCACCGAGCATGGCTGCTTTGCTTCCGAAAAATAGTTTCGCCCTCATGCACGTTTACAGTGATGGTCGAAACTTTCGTGCTGTGATTCGATCTTCACGGTTGTCTGTTTTTGTACTTAAATTTCGACCGGCCCTGCGAAATTTCAACTGGCAAGATTATGTAAAGGCACTTCGCCTTGGAGGAAGGATAACGCTGAAGGAAAAAACTGCAACCACATCGCATCCTTTAGTTTGGCCAAAAATTTCCGTATTTGTCTATGCACAGCAAACTGTTGGCAGAGGCCTGACACGAAGTATGCGACAACATAGCTGAGAGTGTGTGGAAGTTTGTTCGTCTCGTCTCCGCTGATTGGTGTACGGGTTCTTCTTCACTTCCCATAAGTGCAAATAAGCACACTATGATGGTAGATGGCTGCCGGAAAAAAACACGCGAAACGGTCACGGGATTCCGATTTTTCGTAGTGTTTCAGCCAAATCCACAAAGAATCTACGTTTTATTTCTGCCGAGCGGTGAAAGTTGCATCTTCGTAATAAAAGAGACAGCTTTCTCCTTGGCTCGTTTTATTATTGTCAGAGAATAGAGCCTAGACGTGCTCGGAATGTACGTATTCATGCTCGGAATATAGCTGGACAAGCACAGATCTCCGATAAAAACCTTTGGTGCAAACATACGCGGATATGCAAAATGAATTTTAAACTATTTTGCTCTAGTGGATTTGAGTCACTGATATGATTCGTGGATTGAAGTTTTTGTTTCCTGTAATTTTTTTTAGAATTTAGGAGACCATAAAATTGCACAGTTGATGAGGAACCATTTGCTAAGTTGCATTTAAACAGCTTGTAATATTCCAGCACTATATATTTGTTAGTACACGGTGTTCATTAAGTTCGAATATAAATGTTCATCATTGAGTACGTAGGGGCCATGTACATATTCTGTATTGATATTGCTGTCAGCTTTAGCTTCGTATATACACATACGGATAGGCCACACAATCTATATTTAAAAATTCCCGCATTTTTCCCGCATTTCTCCCGCATTTTTGCCTAATTTTCCCGACTGGGAAAATGAGTGAATATAAGTTGGATTTTTAGATATTTTTTGCAGTTTTTGAGGAAATTGTTCAATCTGGAATACTTCTGGCTTGTTTCAATTAGGCAAAATGATGGATAACAGCTGCAAATCGGGCTTCTTACGTATTGCAGTTTCCAAACGAGAACAAAAATCGCTCTATATAAGTCATTTATCTTTCAAGTTTCTAGAAGCATAAACATCGAACAAAAAATAGTAAGGCATTTGCGGTTTTCGTGTACAAAATGATGCAGACTATACTCGGTGTGAAAGTCAAATCATGACGCAGATACAGGGTGCAAAACTTTCGGTTCATGCATCTACAATGACGAGCTCCACCAAGTTTACAATCGAGTTGATGGTTAAGCAAATAAAACACAGCAGAGTTTTAAAGCTTTTCCAGTAAATCTAATCACGATTTGTAAATAACAATATGAGCTCGGTTGTTAAGTAAATTGAGTTTTTATTGTACTTTTATGTTCTCTACAATATTTTTCTTTAACGTGACATTTTCGAGATCCATTTAATCGTACGAAAAAGAGCGAACTTTTCATCGAACACTGCTCATTGCATAGACTGTTTGCCAATGATTTTTGATCCTTTTTTCCCAAACTTTCAAAAGTTTTGATGGAATCCGCCTTATCATGTTTGCGCAAATATGCCTTTGTCAGAGCCCAAAAAGTTTCAAACGACTTGCCTGGGGACAGTTTGGAAGATTCATCTCCTTGGGTACGAATTTGACTCCGTTGGCTTTGTACAAGGTGTCCTTCGCTTAATGCACTAATGCCAAATCCGGCCAAAACAATGCTGGATTATTATGTTTCCGGATCATGGAGAGCTGGCGCCGCTCCAATCATCCCCAAACGCAAACATCAGCAGTCATCGTACCAGTTGTTACAAATGGATTTAAAAGAATTCTAGACTCACACTTCCATAAATTGTTTTTTTACCGAATTTTTCGGTAAAAATTGACATATCGGCATCGTCAATAGTTTAACCAGCACGGACCGTGTACAACTGGTCACCTGGTTTTATAATCAAATTTCACGTAGGATTCATCATCCATAATCATGCCAATTTCCTACACAGCTGTTTATCGTATAATTTACGGGCCCTTGGTGTGACAGACGCTGCTTGTTTTTCACTTCCTTTTGGCTACTTCTGCTTGTTGAAAGTCCTTAGTCCATTTCGTGGCTTTGTTTGGTCGACGTTACTTTCCGTAGTTCCCAGCTTTTTGGCCACATCTCGACCGGATATACCCTTTTGCGAAAGCTTGCGTGATTTTCCCTTTTTGTGAAAGCTTGCGTGATTTTCCGGTCCAGGTTTTGGTCCATGGGCCCGGTTTAGGTTTAGATTTTGTCTTGTCCTGAAAGGAAGACTCCTCACCATACTTCCAAATCGCGTTACAAACTGCTCCGATGCTCACACCTTCCATTTTCGCAATCTCAGCGAAACGTTGGGAAAAGTGCACTATTTGTGCACGATCTGTTTGCACTTTGCCGGGGAGATGCTTCGCATTTTCATGAAAAATAAATGTACCGGCACGTGAGACTCACAGAGTCATAGATTAAAATGCAAACAGTGATACACAATAATGATCAGCTATTCAAACGTCATGTGGAAGCAACAGTGGCGCATCAAAATCGTGCTTAGACTTTCTAGGACACCCTATATGGGCAGGTTAATTAGTGCAAATGGAACAAGAAAAACTGAAACAATCATATTCAGAGTACGGTGGCTGGTTTGGTGTATTCATTGACTGTTCGTTGTGGAAGCGCACAAAAATTCCTCAACAGGCAGGATAAATAGAGGTTGACGCCGTCTGCCACCTATGTACATTTTTATTCTTGATCAATTTTTAACAAAATCTTGAATAAGTCAAGTTCAATAACAAATACTTATACTTCAAAAGCCGTTGGTATCTACTCTCTATTTTGAAGCATTTTATTTACTCGTCAATGCACGCTGCATCCCTCTCGACATTGGCCAAAAGCGTCATATTCTTTGCTGTTCTTTCTGCTTCTCTCTACATTTTTTAGAAATTCTCCTTCACTTTTTTGTGCTGTCAGCGACTCGCCGTATTTGGCATTCCGTAATTTCAACGTCGTTGTCAGTTCCAGGGTTATGGCTTCGTAGACAATTCTCTGAGCTCCCTAACCCATTTCAGTTTGGTTCACCACCAGACACTTATTATTTATTGAAAATCCTCGCTCCATCGTCGTATCTCTAAATTCCAATCACATATTAAATTTTGGGCAAAAAGTAATCATATCGCGGTTTTTCAAAAAAATCACAACTTTTGGTGTAAATACTCAAAATTTTAAAAACTGTATTTTAACCATTGCATGGAAAGGTAACACTTGCAAACAAAATCGAAGCAATTTAAAATGTTTATGCATCTGAATTTATCAACTCTATTTAGTCTGTTTTTACACTGTTTCATAGTAAAAGTGGAACGTATCCCACGTGTAAAAAAAAACCTTAATGCTATAAGCTTACAAAACTGTTCCAAAAATTGCATTACAATATTATCCAAATTGTTTGTGCTTGATTTTTCAAAAAAAAAATGTTGGAGCTCTATACACACCATGGGTAAGAATGCTAAAATATGAATTTTCACGGACGCGATCTGTTTGTAAGCGGGAGCCGGGGAAAGAATGTTTTAGTATAATTTTCTTCCCTGACCCACCACCCCCTGCGAAGATGTGTTTGATTGTATTTATTTTTGCATCTCTCTTTCCCTCATTCTTATGTGCTAGGGCGCGTGCATGTCTCGTCCGGGGACGACATTCCTGCTTTTGGTAGTGTGTGGGTTAATGCAGCGAAAGTACCTACTCAAATTGATCTCTTTATTAACGAGGACGAAATCGTTAACACAATCGAGCGTTGCAGGTACAACTTTTGAATCACACTTGATTGTATGGCTAAAATTACCATCGCTGGTTGGTGTCTTCGAGGTGGAAAAACGATTGAAGCTGGCGAAGGCAATCGGCCCATAGAATAATTTGAACTACGTTTGCACCACTTGCAATGTGCTAAACCGGAATCCTTTGGATCTGCGCTAGACCATGGATACTGCTCTTCGTAACTTGTAGAATAAGTTGGCAATCACGCACTTGTCGTTACCAAAAGTAAATAGATGGTGATCAAATCCATGTTCAAATCATCAATTTGAAAAAGTGTGGGCATGGTTCCTGCCATAAGCCAAAAATTCCCGATGGATTTTTAAATTCCCGACTTTTTCCCGCATATTTCCCGATGATTTTGGATTCCCGCATTTTTCCCGCATTTCCCGATTTTCCCGAGTCTGTGGCCACTTTTTTTTTTTAAAACAACACTACAATTTTATTTTTTTTTTTAACCCCTTTTCTTATATAAATTCCTTTGTTACATAGGAAAAAATGTGACTCTGAGAATGGGTCTACGGTATTCTTGTGAAGTCATTGTTCATGATTCTATGTGAACAGTTGATTTATAACGTGTGACTATCCTCTGAATATCTAGTATGTATTACTATGTATATCGATTTAATAAAGCCAATGGATTTGATAAATTAAACTTTTCTGAAAAGGATAACGTGTTTACCGATTGAATGTGAATCAGTAACTGTTATACAAATACAAATTTTCAAAATTCTAACTTTTTTATGAACATAAGTGTCAAACCAATCAAATACATGATAATTTAAAACATAATGAAACACTATTTCAATGATCAATGATTTAATTCAATAATTTTAAAATCACTGGTCAAATAATTTCCTGCCAGAAAATTTATGTATGAGACAATCTTTTGAAAACTTGTTCCGCTGATTTTTTTAAATGCCTTGTTTTCATATCAATGGTCTCAGATGAGTTAACGTAGCAAAACTGAAGCTTGGCTGGTTTACAGTTCGGGAAATGCGTCACGGGATTTGGGCACCTGTGTGTTTTAAATGGAGTCCAGGATGTGAATTCTCGTGGCGAGAATTAAGTCTACACAAACATTACAGTTTTCCTGAAGTTTAAACCCATTCGCGGGATTTACTCCGGGAAATAAAATTCATCTCTACACACTTCTTCTTAGGCGGGAACAAAACATTCCGATTTGTTTCCGGGCAGATTTTGCTAGTTTGAACTCGAACAGGGAAAAAATATTAAAATGTCAGAAAGAGAGCCGAGTTCGGAAAAAGTTTTTTTTTCGATTTTGATGTGCTCGAAGACTTTGATGGGTTTGTCAGTCAGGATAAAATTGATGAACAGCTAACGCAGGATGAAACATTGGACGAAGAAAGTATAGAGTTCGTGCCAAAAATAAAAATAAAAACGCGTTGCAAAAACGACAAAACGGAACAAGGAGATTGACATTAAAGTTGCTCTTGGCCAAGAAATTTCAAAACATCCTTGCTTGTACCAAATAACAAGCAAGGAATATTCCACCAAATTAGCTAAAGATGCTTTTTGGCAACAAATTAGTTGTACTATTTCTTCGTCTCTGAATAAATCCATCAGTGTCTCGAAGTGCCGGAAGTAAAGGGATGCTTTGAGGGAATCGACCAGGTAAAAGCCATGCATCGTTAAAGTAAACTTACATAAAATAATTCGTAAATTTGTTTTAATACAGCAAAACCCCCAGAGATTTGTGATAAATCCGGTGCGGTCTTCAAAACTGTCTATATTTCAATGCTTCCTACAAGAAAAAAAACTTACATAGGTAAATGAAATTGGAATGCAAGGATGATCCCAACACGTGCTGAAATTATTCATTAAGTGAGACTGGAAAAAATAGAATGTGATATCCAAATACACGATCTTAAGTATCAAATCCTTACTTCGCTATTGTCAAATTCTCAACATTGCCAAAGCATCCATGAAGCTAAAGTAGATACTTATACTTGTACATAATATGTAAATGGTGAATGATCGTGAAGAATTAACTTTAAACTGATTGAACACCGTGTTCATACATACAATTATTGTTTATGTTCTTATTCTTATTAAAAAAAAAAGTAAACCAAAATCCTATAACTTAATCCACATATTTTATATCAATTTGATTTGTTCAATGTTAAATTAAAGATTACTGATAATTCCACTAATGATGTCTATTTTGACGTAATTTTCAACAAGCTTTCGCTTCTTTCTCTTCCTAGAAAGTTATTACACCGTGTCCAACATAAACTTTTTCATGTCGTTGTAGTGGTGACAGTTTATACACTATCTATGTATTGGTGTTATCTTGCAGTGTATTTACACAAACCATTGAAAGTTCTGTTTGACTATTTTCATTCGGTGTCCTTATTTTATTAATCCTGAAAGAATCTCGTGCTGTGGTGATAAAACAGTTTTTGGAATGAGAGCGCCCAGGCGCTATTTTCAAGAGTTTGAAGAACCTTGGAGTAGACCGTGATTTTGTGTATAGAAGGTACCGCAAAACTTCCTCGTTGGATTACCGGAAAAAAATCCGGATGAAAACGTTCAGCCAAGACTGAACGAGTGATAATGACCGCCAGGGAACGAATTCGACGAAAATCACAACGCTCTGTACGTAAAATGGCCGGTGATCTTAATGTCTTGAAATTGACCCTGCACAGTGTACTTGAGCAGGACCTGGGATGTCAAGCTTTCAAGAAACGTAAAGTTCACGGCGTTTCGCAATCTTCAAAGAAAACAAAGGCTTGAAAGAGCAAATTACGGCACGCTGGACGAGACTTTGTCTTTTCCGATGAAAAGTTATTTGTCCTGCAGCAATCTCACAATCTACAAAACGGCAGGTTGTGGGACGGCAGGTCCAATGACATCCCAGATAGTGACAAAAACATCCCCCGGTTCCAAAGCGCCGCTTTCGTGATGGTATGCTGCTTGTTTTCATCGAGAAAGGCGTTAAGATCAACGCTTTCTATTATAAAACGGAAGTTTTGCGGAATGTCATGAAGTCAAACTTAAAATAAATTTACGCGAAAGGTGATAACGTGTTTAAGCAGGACTGAGCGCTTTCTCATACAGCGATTCTGGTCCAAAACTGGTGTCGGTGAAAATTTGTCCGACTTTTTGGCCAAGGATGAATGGCCTCCCAGTTCAACAGATCAAACCCCTTGGATTAGTGTGTGTGGTCATACATGTTGTCGAAAATAAAGGAACACAAGATGTCTACTTTGGCCAAGTTCAAAGTCGTAATCCTACGAATTTGGGACGAAATGCCGATGGCAGTCGTGCGTGCCGCATGTCAAAAAGGTTAAAGGTGGTATTATTCCGAAACATATGCTGTAAATAATGATACCTTTCAAAACAATTACCAATAAAATCCGGAAACATATATGAAATAATCGAAGTTTGAATTTGTATGAGAATTCATTGGACACGGTGTAATTGAGAGCTTTCTATTTCTATGCGAAACACTAAAGTCTGAATTTGTATATTGTGTGGCAAGGTAAGCTCTATGTTCAGGTACCGAAAGGTTTCTTCGACCGAACCCGATTTGCCGACTCGGGCTTGCAAACCGTTCTCTGACCGACTGAGCTTTCTGAGACCTCGAACATTTACCCTAAATATCCATAGATTCTTCAAATATTTTATATGCTTGACTCACCCTCAAACACTCCTTCTCTTGGCAAAATCCTAGAGGCGAACAAATACGGACATTGTTCATATTTCTGTACAAACTTTTAGAAATTTCAGGGGGAATTACCTATTCTAGGCCAGCTAAGGAGAGTTCACCCTTTAATGAGTATTTTCGTAGCGTCGTGCACACATCTGACTATTTTCATTTGTTTACATTAACTTAATCCGTGAATCTACAGAATTATCCACAACGGTTTGAAAGTGTTTTTTTTAAGCGCCAAAATAAGTTCCTTTAATTATTTTAATAAAAATATAAAAAAAAAAAAAAACAAAAAACAACAACTAACACAAACAGTAATTATAAAAAAATACGAAAAAAAAAAAAAAAAAAAGAAAATAAACAAAAACAAAAAACCATCCAAACAATAAATTGATAACTTTGCTTCATTTCAATAAAATTAAATACATGCACAGAGAAAGAAAAAAATGGAAAAAAAAAAAAAAAAAAAAAAAGAAAAAAAAAATATCAAAAATAATTAACATTAGCCACGCCCCCAAATTCCCCCACCCAACATGTGTATCAGTTTAAGAGATTTCCTAAAATTATCGTTGAAAGCATATATCTACACGGAAAAAAATCCGTTCTCATATTCCAGAACAAAAAATCACGACATCGTGAACTAACATCAATTCCAAATATGTGACTTTTTACTCATAAACGTGATTCCTTAAATCCTATTTCCATGAAAAGAATCACGATGTCGTGAACTCAATTCATGTCTGTTTGGCATTTCGTAACACAATAAAAATGACTGGGAATCATGATCCACGATCATAATAACGTGAACGCTTAAATCCATATGCGTGATTTTGTTCCTCTTTTCGTGAACGTTGTTCGTGAACTGTCATTTTATTGTAACGCTTGTAAAAACTCTAGTCAGTCATTGTTGTGAGGTGCAAACGAAAGTGAAAGTTTTAAAATGATTTTGAATTGTGTACCTAGAGAAACATTTCGAAAGTGTTTCTTTACAACCGCAGGTGGTGATGGTTGGAACGCCGAACAAAGCAGCTGGATTTTTTATTGTCTTTGGTGGCGCAGAATACAAAGCCGATAATATTCATCATGCTATATGTTTATGCCTACAAGTAACGTTCGTATTAAGTCTTAAGCACCGGATTTTAAAACAGTCTGGATGCTCATACAATCATATTTATTTGGGATACATGCCTCAATTCTAGAAATGCCGAAGGTGACTCAAGATGTTATCAGAAGCATTTCTTAACTTAACGACGTAATCTAACCGAATGTATAATTCATAAGAATCCTAAATTTAACTTTTCTTGTTTAACGATAATTTTATTCAATGATTATTCCTTTTTATATGTTTTTAATTCATACATACAATAAATGGCAATACGCATGCATGCGTATAATCGAATACCTTTAGCATTTTTTCTACTCCTCATGCGAAAGTATACTCTCATGAAATTTTATAAATTCTTGAATTTTTTTTCTAATATTCATGAACAAAAATTTCGTTCCAAATACAGTCCGTGAACTAAGTGGCTGCTTTTGTGAAGTGTATCACGATATAAATCCGATTTCGGAAACATTAATCATGAATACGTGCACTAAAGCATGATTACCAAGGAAAGTTTTCACGTTTTCATGACACACGTTGCATTCAACTACGTTACTCTAGCGTTATATTATTTTAGCGGAACAAAGTTCACGTATTCATGACTTTTGTTCATGGTGTATTTTCGTAAATGAAATTTTGACTTGTTCTGAAATTCGTGACTCGAGGTTGACGTATTCCGGAACGATTTTTTATCCGTGGAACCCAAATAAATAGGAAGAAGACCAGCAGTTACTGATGTACCCCTGGCACTCGATTTAAAGAGCTTGTATCATCCTAAGGCCAAAAACCAACCCACATCCACACACACAAAACCAATAATAACATTAACCGAACAACAACTAAAAAAAAACTCAAGAAGCTAGTGTGTGTTGCCAACACGCCGAGGTGATTCCATTTAAAAAGTATTTCCTCTAAACAAACTCACATTCAAACATTTACGAAACTTAAGAAGACTAGGATGAACACCCTCCCACATCCTCACCGACTTTTCATCATCATCATTACACATTCACAAACATCACCACCATCATCTTCATCACTATCATCGTCGTCGCCGGTATGATCCCACTCATTCTCGCAATCGTCCCCGAATAAACACATCATTATCTAGAAAAGTTTTCTCATTAGACTATTATACACCAGGACGTAAGTTTTTTAGAAACGCGAGTGAGAGGTAGAAAGGCGCCCAGCAAACGTAAACTGATTTTACAACAGAGATGAAAAAAGAAAATTAAACCCAGATGCACATTTGTGTCATGATTCCAAGCGTTTTCGTAAAACCAAAATTTGAATATTGGTATTATATAATGTGTAAGCGAGGATTGTTATATAAGCGATGTATCTTTGTATTTTAATTAGTTTTAAGAATCACATCACCCTTTCAATGCGGTTCCAGAACCGACATGTTTTACCACATCAGCATTCAAAGGAGCGTTTTCTTGTAGCTTAATTGGAGTGTAGTTTCCTTAAGTATGCCTTCGTTGTTGTAGTCAAAATAAAAATAGAACATTCTTTAAGTTAGAGCGTTAAGGTTTCGTATCGAATGTGGCCATTTTAGATCGTAGGTATTTTGTTTTGTTTTTTAGTTTGTTTTATTTTTCACTAAAAAAAGTTTATTTGCAACAAATCGAGTCAAGAATGAAAACACTAAGTTCTCATATTTTCTTCAGATAGGCAAAGTAAAAATGAGGAAAACTATTATCCAACCATATAAAGGAAAACATCACTGCCAAAAAACATAATGTACATTTCGATTAGGATAAGATCGAAAAGGAGTTTAACTTTGCTAAAACTGAACCATGATTCTAATAATTTAATCCTCAGTTTTATGGTGTTGAACAGAAATTTAAACATATCCTGCCCTTGAATTATATAATTCTTAATGTTACCGTAGGAAAACTATATGTATAAACAAAATAGCGCCACATCAACGTTTCAAACGTTTTACCATTTCGTTAAAATCAATGCTGGTGGCTTCAATACTTCCAAGAAAAGAAGCATACGTTAGCTTGTTTTTCATCCTGAAACAGAAAAAAATAACCTACCTATCATTGAGAAGCTCACAAAACCCCACGCATCCATGACTGTGCAAACGGCAACAAAACTTTGACACAAACAATAGACTCGAGAGTGCACACTGGAAACGGAATTCGACTTACATCGACCGCAGAGATCGAGGAACAGAAGAAGAAGAATAGAAAGGAAGAAACAAAACCTATCGTTTGCGTGATGCAATTTCTGTGATCTGTATACTGCAATTTTTGAGTGACCGACGATGGTCAAATTTATACAGCAAAACAGCCGCAACAACAACAGTAGCAAATTCACACAAGACAAGTAGAGTAAACTGGCAATGACTAGCAATGAATGAATATGGGTTGTCTAGTAGAAAGCAAAACAAAAGAGAATTACTACACAAAAACTGACACTCACACAAACATACCCCGTAAGTTGTTGTGCAAACCGTAGTTGCATTGACTCTAACTTGTAGGATTGTAGAAACGTGCATGATGGATTATAATGATTTGTTTTTTATGCCCTATCTATAAGATCAGTATTCCATAATTGGTTTCGATGACACGTATGACCTTAGGCTAGATGACAGTAGATACCAATAGATACATAGCGTTTTTTTTCCCTCAAGTATCAACAGCAAATCAAAATCGAGTATGACATGAATGCACTAACCGTATCGTATGTAGTTCATATTGATAAATACAAATGCTATTACGCGTTAATCAAACTTTGTAGATAATTTTAGAAGGTGAAATTTTGGAAGCGTTTCGGAAAAGCGGAACTTCATTTCCGATTAGCTATAGGCTTAGTCGGTTTTTGCAGATGCACAGCTCTTGGTGACGCTTTTGGTACATCGAAAGACGAATTGGGATTTTAAATTTGAAAATTTCGTAACAATCCTAATCCTGTATTTAAGGTAGTAAGTTCTTCCTTTCACATCACCGATTTTGTTAGTTCTGGCTTTGGCTCCAATTGCTTTGTTACCAGCTTTGGGACAAAGAAAAAATAACTAGTTCGCAATTGCTAAGTCACAATCCAGTCTTTTTTAAATCAATTGATGGCCACCGATGTTGAAGCTGAATTGATGAATGTGGTTTCCAGCTACTCTATAAAGCCCTGTAGGGATTGTTACGCATGAAAATATTAGCAGAAATGCAACACTAAAATAGCTACGCGTATATGCGGGGCTTATTTTGTCACTTCCAAGTTTTTCACATACGACGAATGGTCTTCTGCGACCACCGTTGGCATTCAGATTGACATTTTATAAAAAGTGATCAAACCACGCCCCGAACATATCAACATATAGGAGAGTTACACGCAAATCCTGTTTGAGAAGAATATCCGTTTCTTGATGATCCGTTCAGCCAGGTTCTAGAAAAAAAAAACAAAAAACACAATGGAACATAGTTTCTCCCTTTTGGCCGTTTAATGACGTAACATTGACCTTGACAAAACGTTTTACCTGTTTATAAAAACAGATACCGTTTCTAGAATTTCATGACTGTTAGGCAGAGACGATTCTCACGCGTGATAGGAAGAACCATAGTAAGTGATAATCACCTGTGACAGTCGTTGGTCAAAATCAAAATTTTAACTTCTTATGAATGAGAATGGCAAATATACTATGTGATTTACTTCGCAATTGTCAAATTAACAATATTGCCCAGGCTATTCCAACCAGCGTCACCATGTTTCAGCTGGCATTCTTTTGTGAGCATGACTCGTGGAGACATGAGATAGGAACTTGTGAGGACAAGAGGTCGGTCGCACTCTCCTTCAAGGTTGTCAACTCACCATTTGAAGCCCGTGGCTTCCGAAGTACGGTTTTGATAAAAACCGGAACGACAGAAAATAATAACAAAGCCCTCGCTTACCAATTCTAACTCAGATAAGCGACTCTATGATTTACCGTTCAATCACAAACACCGTCATACATGCCCAACAAACATCGGTGTCGAATAACCGCTCGTTCAAACAAATTTGGAGAAGTTGTTCAGCTTTTCCTTCTAGAAAGCTGAATAACTTCTCCAAATTTGTTTGAACAAGCGGTTATTCGACACCGATGTTTGTTGGGTGTCGTGGTTGCCATTAGTGATCAGATTGATGATGCATCATCCAGAAACTTTTGACAACTTTTTCGATGCTGAAAGGTGAGAATCGTAGAGCATATTGATAGAAAAAATAAGGGTATCAACCATCAGTTATTTAATGCTGGTGATTGTGACATTTTAAAACTAACAAACGACATACTTACCGATATGTCGATACCGATGTTTTATCAGCGACGGCGCCGGGTTAGTGGTAAGCATGGTTGCTCTCACCCAATGCGGAGTGTTATCAATTACAGTGACCGCCGATGGAATTCTCCCAGACGGGCTCCGTTAATGGCTTCCAAAATTGTTTCCATTATTTACATGGCATAACGTCACAATACTATAACATAGCCTGATACACAATATCCCTCCATGATGCTCGATTCGTGACTGCTCCTCTCCAATCCCGTGGGCACCTTGTACCCCCTATGGTTCTTAACACCCCCCTCAATAACTCCGAGTGCTCGCAGGTCCTCTTCAAGCATTGTCTACGTCTCATGCCCGTAGAGAACTACTTTATAACCTCACACTACCAGAATGTTATGTAAATTTCTGTCCCCTGAGAACAACACATGCAAGCGTCCTTTAGGATATAAAAACGAGTTGAAAGAGAAGATAAAAAAAAAACAATCAAACACATCTTTCGATGAATTGCAAATGTGTCAGTTTCAGGAGACATAATTTTACATGAAAACTTTCTTTACGTTCCACGACTTTTTACAAACATGAATTACGTCTCGTATAAAATTCATAGTTTTTTAGTGTGCTCATTGGTTCCAAGTACACGATACAGTACCCTATTCTTTCGCTCTAAGGTACTAGAATCTTAGTTTTTGTTTTGATCCGCTGTGTTATTTTGATACACTCCCGTTCCATTCTACTCAGTGACTGAGAAGAATTGCATTTTATTTTTTTTTCACACGGAACTAATCAAAAATTAAGATGATCAAATTATTTACGAAAATCGAGGAAAATCTCCGTGTGAGACAAAGAGAAAGAGTAATACAATTCTACTCAGTCACTGAGCAGAATGGAACGGGAGTGTAGAATATTTGAGGCTTTATTCGTTTGGAGTTATGTTTTCAGGGGTGATTTTTTTAGCTTGGGACCGATGCGCTGGTACTCTACCAAATTTTGAAAACCTAACAATAAACTTATGAATTTAATTCGATAGAACTAAAAACTACAAGGTACAGCCCATTGGGTTGGTCGAAATAATGACGTAGGCCTATGCTACTAAATGTAATCCATTCTAATTGTACAATGGCTCAAACTCACACTAGACAAACTATTTCTGGATGGTGAATAAATTTCGAGCTCGCCAGTAATGTTCTCATCGCCCAACTTTTAATGTATAAAATCCTCTTTTTGGATTTGGTTCATCAATCGCTTAACACCTTATTTCACTGCTAACCTACAAATTTTGCTTTCAAAGATAAAGTGTCGTTCAAAAGAAATATTCAAGTTAAATTTGGCATATTGTGTTCTAAGGTCAAGCAAATATTCAAAATATGAGTAAATGTTCCTTGTTTTATATATATGATGTCCCTTCAATGCGTTGGCCGTCAGGAAATATAACGACTTATTTAGTGGTCTTGCACTAACATAAGAAACAGTTCATGGGTCGAGGAGACTGCTATTTATCTGTAAATCAAAAGTGGCTCTAAAAATTCTAGGTTATATATAATAAAACTCCATTCATTTTCACAATCAAGAGATCATGTTACGTAGTATGTGTACGCCTTATGAAACCATAAGGTATAGTCATAATTTACGTAATGTGAGAATAGGAATGTTTTGTATAGATGTTCTAAGATATACATATGGACTGCATATATATAAGATGCACATTTTGAAATTATCCCTCTCCTGTGCTTGAACGATTGAAAATTGGGTCTTTATAAGCCTCCTAAAATTTTAACTCAACTAACTGTGCAAAACCAATTTGAAATTTGTATGCGAAATACTATGGGAAACTTCGCATTTGTGTTTGCAGCGCTCTAAAAACTGACTGAATCGATCTGCTCTAAAAGAATTCTTTTGAATGAATGTAAGGAACAAAAGCTGTTAATCATTCATGTCGCTAATGTCTTATAATCAAGCTATATCAACAGATCAGCAGGCAACATTATTTTTTCTGGCCCAAGGAATGGATCAAAGCATGGCTACTATGACTACTTGCTACTGACTAAGCATCTGTTTTTTCATTCAAAATGATTGTCAATAGCTTAGTTATTTACTTAACATTTCATTTGACGTTTGGCTCAATAATGATCTAGCTGAGAGAAAAAAATTACAAGATTAGCTATAAAACTTTTCATTAAAAGGGCGTTTGATCATCTTTGAAACTAAACTTTCCAACATTTATCCTGCTCATGGAGTTTCTGAATCTTTACCTTGTGTAAATACCTCAGAAAACTCATCATGGTGACATGCCGCTTCTGAAATTGCCATGAAAGCCCTTTGTTTATTGATCAGTATGTATATACCACAAGCAGTACTTAAAGAATCGAAGTCAGTTCCCTAGCAAAGTAACATAACAAACTGATATCATATAAGTTTTTTTTATCTTAGATATAATTTTGAACTCAGCTGATATCAAATAACAAATTTTGTAATCAACATTGCCTGGTTTTGCTATCATTTGTTATCATTTTTTTAAACTATTTTTGAAAAATATTACTAGGTAAATGCAAAACTACGAGTACTACCGGCATATTTTGGATATGAAATTATGCTTTTCACCAAAATTATTATTTCATTTATTAGCGTTTCAATTTGATATCACATTGATAACATAATTTTAAATTTGTTGAATAATTTGCTCAAATCTCAGGTTTTATTATCAGAATAAACTTAATGATAATTAAACCATTTAAAATTGAGAAATCCAACGAGTATTTTTTTGTTATTTCGTTTGCTATTTAGGTTGTTCATACAGCCTAAATGATAAAATATTCAATGATCAAAAATTGATAAACTGATATTAGAATTTATTATTGATTTGGTATCAAGCTTTACTCGGGTTACAATCGACAATAGACTTCTTAACGTATGTCCATTGTCCAAAATGAGGCTTTAAATCTTGTAAATGCGTCAGAATTCTTTTTTTTACTGTGGTTGATCACTGGGGCTATAGTTCAAGAAGTTCTCAAATAACTTAGAATAATTCAAGATAACGATGGAATACCTATCGTGTACCCGCCATCACACGTTGCCGCATGTGAACTTTGTTGCGTTGATTGATCACTAGGTCTGAATTCGAAGGAATTTCGGATCCATAGGACTTAAAAATTGCTTGATCAAAGGATGTTTAATGACCAAAAAGGAGCAATTTCAATTGTGAATGTATCGAAAATATATGTTAGGCTGGTTGTTCACCTCAAGGAGGCATTGGATGAACCAAAAGGCTTAATGGCTACAAAAAATTGTTTTGAACTAGTTTGCCGACCTTAACTTCATATTTTCACCTTTCTTACACAACTTTGTTTTTTTTTGTACGGGAAGGAAAATCTACATCCAGACTCTTGATGAACTCAGGGTGAGTGGTTGAGGGTGCCAACCCCTCGACCGACTAAAAACACTCCCGTGCCTCTAGCCTTGGTCACCAACCAGATCCACCTTTCGGTATTACTTCGGGGAAGAGGATATTGTGCATTAAGCACCCACTTATGTCTAAGTACTTTGGACTTTAGTAGTTATTTGGTCCCTTTGACCTACCGCTGGTCAGTTCGCCATCTGGTTTGGAGCTATAAGACGATCCGAGAAGCCACTGTGCTTACTGTGTCCCAGATGTCCCAGTGTTGACACATCCCCAGGACAAGGTTATTCGAGATCGTGTCCCGACCACTCACGGTCATCAAGCCGTTTCTCACATTGTCGAAGCGAGGACATGCGAAGAACACATGGTCAGCGGTCTCCTCAACATCCGCGCACCCGTGATACGCGGAGGATTCAGCGTGCCCGTACTTATGCAGATACTGTCCAAAACATCAATAGCCTGACAGGATCTGCGTCAAGTGGATGTTTACTTCACCGTGTCACCGACCGACCCATCCGGATACCTCCGGAACGAGTCGGTGGCTCCAAGGACCATTGGTGGAGCTATTTCATTCCCTCTGCTGACTACACCTATGCGCATGGATAGCCCATGGGAATTGGCCAGTTTAAGACATGGACCAAAGTCAATCAATCGGCACCTTATGGGGGATTGGCAGAAAGCCGGTGAAGCGCAACGATTAGGAGTGAGACAAACTGCAGTACGGTGTGAGCCAGTTGGCAGCCGGCTACTAATGTCAGGTTCATATCTTCGCTAATATTTCCAGGCAATGCATTGACCGACAATATTTAGCGTCACATTTTCGTGAAAGTGAAAAATTATTAGCAGATAATTGATTTTAATATGGAAAGGCAGCTGATAAGACGCAGCGATGAGGAGTTAAAAAAAAACTGCTTTCAAAGCCAGCCGAACCGAAGCCTTGAATTCAATTGCGGATCAAACATCTATTATACAAACCGCCATTTTCAAGGCAACCAATTCAATTTTCCCAGCTAAAGAGTTTATTTGATTAAACAGCCGATTGTTTCATACTTAATTTTCACCGTGTACGGGATGCACAGTGATTCCATTCTATAAAAGTGGTGGAAAAAAGTCCAAAAATGGATTTGACATTACTATGTTATGTGTTGGCAAGTTAATTTGGGCCACTGATTTAAAAAATGCTATCTTAATTGTCGTATTAGACCAGACTACCGAGATATCATTCACGAAATTTTAGAAAATATATATTTTTCAATGAATAACAACTTTACAGCGTTGCCACGAGGTTTTCTACTGACTTTTTGGCTTGATACAACAACAATGCTGCGACATCAAGATAGGGTTACGTCAACTACTGCCACTTACTGTTGCTTTAAATCAATCCGTATCGACTCTCCAGCGTTATTGTTATTTTTACTCAAGGAACTAATTCATAATCACACTTTGGGACTGGACCAACAGCTTCCATACTGTTTTAATATTTATCTTATATTTTAATATTTCTCTCATGCATCTCCACTAAACGGAATCAATGAAGGATAATATGAAAACAACGATAAACAATATCACACACTCAGCATTTTCGCCTCATAACATCAGTTAAATTCAGCGCAACGTGTACCAAAACGAACCCTGTTGCCAAACCCTTTTACCGAACAACGACATTCTTCCAGAAATTCATGAGCGCTCTCAAACACAAAATGTTGTAATGTATCCAACGCGTGATTTAGCCATATTAAAATTGTCATGGGGCAGTCAATGAGCTTGTTTAAATCAAACCTTAAAAATCTGCTTTTTCTCCGGCGATCTTCTCTCTTGTTTCAGGCCGATACCTCTTGAGATAAAATTGAAACGAATATCACAAGTTCGGCCTTTTGCACCAGGCGTGTTCTAAAGAATTATTCTTGAAAATATTAGATAGTTTTTCTTTTTAATTTAAACTACGGGAGGGCTATCGAACGTGAGGTTGTGGCATTCGCAGTCCAAGCAATTCTTTCACCCCTGCTGAAAATTCGTAAATTCACAAAAAGCAAGACAATGATTACCTGGTCGCCAAGACTTCATTTGGCTCTGTTGCACGTGATCCACGCTTCAGTTTTATTAAAATATACACAGCCGTAAATTGCTCTCAATGTGAGAACCCACTTTACTTAGTCGCGTGAGAACTACTACTGAGTTTCGTAAAAAGTGGAGCTACTCAGTCTATGAGTGACAACACTACTTACGAGACTGAGTCGTAGTTCTCATGTGACTGAGAAAAGTGAGCTCTTACATTGAGTTCCAATTGCGGCCATGTGCACGGCCAGGAATATAAATTCAATGTTGAGTCGTTTTTGTCTCAATACTGGGATTGACAAGTCGACATATCCAAAACATCCATCTGAATTAGGTCGATGCCTTAGATATGTCAACTTGCCATTCCCAGTAACATTTACTCATAAATGAGAGACTCCACTTTTGGCGAATATGAGTCAAAAACAACTCAAAACTGAGTGAATTTGATGGCCGTGTAGTCACTAATCGGTTGAATAGGTCCACATTTGTCCAAACTGAGTCGTAGATCGTGTACAATTGAGTAAAGTAAGCTCTCTCACTGAATTAAGCACTGCGACCATTCATACACGGCCAGGAATTTAAATTCCATTTTGGGTCGTTTTTGTCTCACTTTCGTCAAAATTGAAGTCATTCAAATATGAATAAATGTAACTGGGATCGACATATCCAAAAGATCCATCTGATTTAAGTCGATGTCTTAGATATGTTGACTTGTCAATCCCGGTTACATTTACTCATATATGAGTGACTCGACTTTTGGCAAAAATTAGTCAAAAACAATTCAAAACTGAGTGAAATTGATGGCAGCGCACTGCCACAAAACGAACTCTTTTTCCACACTTTTCTCAACTGCCAGAGAAAACTCGTGAGATTGAGTAAAATTTAAGAACTAACGGACTAACTCTCTGAGAGCGATCCATTGATTTTGTGTTGATTTCTGTTTCTCTTTTGATGTATTGTGGAAATTGAAATGAGTAGACTGGGAAATAAAGTGATTACTGTATTATATAACTCAATTTATTATCAAATTGAGTTTAAAAACAGAAAACAATACTGGTGCGTAAACAATTTACTCAACTGACCCAAAATTAAGGAGAGGTCTACATTCTATTCACCTATCAAAATTAACCGATACTTTTTCGCACTGGTGCGGTTTGCTACAATAATTTGATCCATTTATTTCGCTTCAAAGTGCGATTGGTTTGTGTATTCGTGTGAAATTCACGTTTTATTTATTTCTCTATTTGGCATTTCTGGTGAACTAGTTCACCATTGTTAGATAATAACCATTGTTTTTTTTTTCAATTCACGTAACTAATTATCAAACATCACACAACTACAAGCAGTCACATTCATACAATAAAACCCGATATTCGCACTTGTGTCCCTAGACATTTTAGATCAAATTTAGAAGCGTAACGAAACCAAAACTACGGAAAATAAAACTGATTGAAATTGAACAGTGAAAAAATGTGTCAAAAATAGTATTAATAAAAGACTGCATAATTTTTTACATATTTTAAAAACAGTAGATGAGTCTTATAGAAAACAAAAATAACGATAACGAAGAAAACAATGATAACGGATCGGAAGAATTAAAGCGAATAAGAATTTCTACCAAATTTCGAAAATGTTTGATGTCACTCCGTTTGGCTCCATCGGATGCCCAGGCGATTTGATGTGTTATCGTTCCAGATATTTTTGAATGTTTCGTATCCTTTTGTTTGCTGTTTCAGTCATTGAGCTATTGTTACAACTCTATGTCCCCGTAGAACGAAACAAACCATAATACCAACTATCACCACCAAACTAACACCTGAAGCAGCGCAAATGCTGGCACCGGTACCATGAAAAGAAAAAGATGAACACGATACAAAAATGCAATAATAAACAAAACAAACTACAGAAAACCATGCATAACGAGCAAGAAGCACTGACAACAACAGCATTCGTTTGAAGAAAAGCTATTTATTTCCATTCATATATTACAAGATGCAAAAAAGATGCACAAAGTAAAACACAGTTTTTTACACACATCCACACACACACAATCAAAAACGAACAAAGTATTATTTAATGTAAATTAGCACGCTGCATATAAAATATGAACGTACAGTCCACTTGTGTAGCGATTGAAATGGGCTCTCAACAGAAACGAGTAGTGAAACAGAAAGAAGCATGTTAATAAAAACAAAAGGTGTGTAATATTTAGCAGTAGAATAGAGAAATGGATAAAATTGGTGAGAACAATAGGAAAAATAATGTAGCGGAAACAAAACTGTAGTTTAGATAAAATATATTTTTTACAAACTTTTTTTTTCGAAGCAAACAAAAATCGTGAAAAGAAGGCAGAAACGACAAACTTGACGAGAGTGTTGCAAAAACGTCTCTGAATTGAAACAAATACAGAGATACATTTATTTCGTACTTTGATTTGATTTAAAAAGAAACCGTTTCCGGTATATTTTCGGCCGCTGCTTTAGCTTTATTCTAGCAAAATTTCCTACTTGTGCGTAAGAACTTGATTACTCACTCTTTCGAATGATTAGCTTTAAATAAAAAATATCCCTAGGTTTAAGAAGCCAACTTCCCTCCCTTATCGAATGATACCAAATAATAAAAATAAAGCGAAAAATTGTTGTTTGTTTGGTCGCTTGAATGTTTTATTTTACTTAAGTTTGATTTCTGTTGATTAATTTTATTGCTGCTGAGAGATAACAGTGAGGTTAAATTGCCCTTGCGTGTTCAATGGAGTTTTTCTTTTTCTTTTGATATAAAAAATAAGCAACTCGTTGAACGGAAGGAATATTAAAAGCAAAGCAAGTGTAAAATAGTGAAAACTAAAACTAAAAGAGGACGCGAAAAATGAAATCCAATACGATTAAAGATAAATTTAAAACAATAAAATAAAGAAACGAATTTTATACAAGCTATATTTAAGATAATTTAAGCAAGAAGGCAAGGAAACGTAAAACAAACAGAAACTCTATGTTACGTAAGCTAAGGCAATCTACTGTAAGCTAGCAAGGATTTTTTGTAAATGAATTCCATTTGGTTTAGGAGCACGTAAGAAAAAGACGCTGATCAAATTGGCGCTGTTGCCAATGCTTGAATGCCGAATTGACGGAAGAATGGTGGAAAGAAACTTTTGTATCCTATAGTTTGAAACGACAGATGAACAACGCTGAATCCAATGGAGAGAAAAAACAGCGTGCAGGCAAATCTGTGTGTGTTCTGTTCCATGTGTTGAACAATGTAAATTTATAGGTCTGATTAGAGGTTTTATAGAAAAAGGAAGAAAAGAAAACGGAAAACACAACTATTGGTGGAACCTAATTTGATGGGATGTGTGCGAGTGCGTGGCACGTGCTTTTTTATTTAGAGGTAACTGATACATGAAAATGAATGGCTAATTATGCGAAATTCTCGGCTTAAAACCATCTGCTGCTGTTCGAAAAATTGTGGAAGCGTTGTTTTTTTTCTTTGTGAGATCTGATGCACATTTTTCTTAATTTTTTTTAAAACATCCATAAAATTCAGTTGCCATTTCCCTGAGGTTCACTTACCTGTATTTTTGCGGTATAAAACTTTTTAATAATTCTCTTCAGTAATACTTTCGATTTTTTTTTTATAAATGCAAGTAAATTGACAAATGATTAATATCCTATCTTGATTCTCATCATTTTGTTCATCTTCGGGGGATTAATCGAAATTACAGATTAAATTGCTCTGCGATGCTTATGCAGAAACCGGAAATTTATGAACCTTATTTCTTCGTAAGAATTTGAGTAAGAAACTTTAAAAGCCAATTTAACAAAAAAAAATCTATTTCAAAATAATTCACGTTTTCTTTCCCAACAAAATCTGAACCTATCATGGGATTTAGAAACAGTTTCTGTCATTTTCCCAAACAAACATCGTGAACCTCTTTGTTTCCCGTGTACTCATCGATGTACTCAATTCAAAACATCAAAGTCCGTTTCCACCTTTGACAGCAAGAAACTTTAGCTATCAACTTGTTGCAACAGATTTGTCAAGCGAAAACTTCTACCATGCAATCGTATTTTCTAGGCTAATTCTATGTCTTTTTGCTGTTTATACGCTGTTTTTGTTGTCTGAATGAGTGTAGAAATAATGAGTCGCAGTGTAAGAAAAGAACAAAGAATGTTAAAAAAAAGATCATAGAAACCCCTCACATTACACGCATGTATCACCTTGACACATTCACAATCACGCAATATAAGTACTTTCGGAAAATCATTTTTTCTCTCTCTTGATATTTTTACGGCATTTTCTTACAATTTATGTCTTATGAGACAACGGCCGAAGCGAGAAAGTTGGATTATAAAAACCAAGATTTGAAAAGAAAAATTCGAACCGAAAACGTATTTAAAACAAGGAATCGTAAACAAAAAAAAATAAGGATAATCATAGCATGCAAAAACAAAATGAAATGATTACCATCAATGTAATTTGTTGTATTAAGAAATCATTAATCATAAGAATACGTCATTTGTTCAAGCATTTGCTAGTTTAATATCGACTTTCAATTTGTTCTTTTAAATCATTCTTCTTCTTTGTATGATTATGAATCAACTTAAGTCCGTTTCGTGTGACCCGCGTAGTCAAAAAAATCCTTTTTAAATACACGGAAGGAAACGATGAACTCGTCGCCATATAGGGGAAGATGGAAAATAACATCCGCCTACTGTGAAATCGTCTGTTGAGTTTCGCCCACGGAAAATTCCCAACATGTTATTTTGTTTGGAGCAAATTTAATGAGTTATGGTTGATTAGAGACAGGAGCAAAAATCTAACGAGCAGATGCAAACGGAGATGAATTACAGCAAGAGGAAAAAAAAACACTTGTACATAAGAACATTGAAGCAAATAAGTAATTATAAGTAAATAAGTGATATTTTTCAGTAGTTTTCAAACGAAAATAATTAGTGACTAAGGGAAAGCGTACGAGCGACCGTGCAACAGATGAGAGAAAAGCTATTTTTATGAGAAATTTATAACTGTAACTGTATTTGATAGGAGCGAGAGTGAGTCTGAGATGCGAACGAAATGGGCGAGGTTTTAGTTGTTTAAAACATTCCCCAGGAAGAGCGGCGGGAGCGAGAAACGGAAACATTTCACGACAAGTTTGTTTAGATTGATTGTAGATAATGTGCAAGTTAATTTTAGTAGAAAGAAAGGCAGAGGAGCAAGCGACGTAAAGTTCGAAATTCTTTCGAAATTAAAAATTCTCATAGTTGTTGACATAAAATTGATATTGACTAATTCCTTTGACATACGTCTAAGTTGCTTTTTCAGACTTATTCAGACTGTAAAAGACCGTAAATAAATCTTTATGGCAAGTTTTACTAAATGTTTTGACATCACGTAAGATATTCATTGTTTGCATCTTAATGTTCTAGCTTTTTAAACACACTGCAAGCAGAAAAGAAATCGAAAACGAAAATGCTGTAATACTGTAAGTATTAACCAACCATATATTTGCTGGCTTTTCTGCTACTGATTCAAAGAGACGAGTATATTTATTACCCATTCGATGAAAATGAATGATGGAATATACATGAATATAGAAAGCAAGGCTTTCGTTGTGCAAGATATATTTAATATAGAATTGAACCGTTAAGTACATTATATGACTTTAAATCAAAAACCAGCTTATTATTCATTGAACGAAAGCTTAATAGTTTTACCAGCGTGTCGCAAGCGGTGATTTCCGACGCAATTTTAAGCAGAAAGAAAACCAGAAACTCAGATCAAATCTTACAATCAGTTGTGAATAATCAGTATTCTAGTTCGATTCCAATCAGAACAGCCGACAGATATATTCAAAACTTGTAGTAGGAAAACGATAAATATGGCGACGAGGTTCCCCAATCGGTTCTAATCATCATTTAAAGAATTACATTCAACTGGAAAGAAGTGAATGAAAGTTATAGCTTAAAATTCTGCTATGTGCATACTAAATTTAAGGAAAAAATAAACGTACGTTCCTGTTACAAAAATGAACCGAACCGTGTTCTCTTTTGTTAATTATATCCGACACAGTCCCCGAAGTCCCCATGAATTCAACCCGACTCAACCGAAAGTTTCAAAAGTGCTAAACTACGTAACGACATGGTGCTCCGTTTCCTTGTTCCGTTGGCTGGTTGGTTGGCTGCCTCGCGCCATTTTGGTGCAGCATTCTAAACCCTCTCTCTACCCACTCCCAATGTCGACGTGTTTCTTCCATCACTCCCCCGGGATGCATAGATCACACACAAAACAGCAGCACTGTAATTAATGTTTGTTTGTTTCTTGCCTCGTTGATGATGGAAATTGCTGCTGCTGCTTCTGCTACTACTACTACTACTACTACGAGCTGCAAATGTGGGACTGTAATTTTAGGACGGTACTATCCGGAGGATTCTGGTTGGGAAACTCAACCGAGATAACATTTCCTGAGAGTAACAAGTCGACAAATATGGGGTTTTCAATGATGTTGATAGTGTAATTTGAACGTGACTCGAGAATGGAGATTTTGTGTTTCAATTGATGTTGGTACACAGTCGAGTAAAGCTCGAATGGCTGGCGTCGATGCATTCAAACCACGATAACCACGCAGTAAGACCACGATAACGGGTAATGTTCTTGTTTTTTTTTTTTGCATCCATATGGCAATAAATAAATGTTTTCTTTTTGAATTTATTTAGTGAAGCTCTTTTCAAACCTCTTCTCCAACAGGCACAAAATCTTCAATCTTCTCAAATTATAATAACAATAAATGCACTTTCCAGTGAGCTTAATCGCTCTTTATATGGAAGTAACTACAATAAACTAATTTAATTAATACATATTCATAAACGTAGTTAGAGTCGAAATTTAACAACTGAAATTGTCTTTGCAAAATGGACCTGATGTTATCCCTCTGGTAGTCCTTTGTGAACCACTGATGGCAATAGGCAACAAATCTGTAATGCAGTCCAAATTTCCTGATACCTGAAAAAAAGTGAAATGTTTCCGGTTTTTAAAAAGAATGACTTGTGCGGTATCTTGAAAGACCGAGGAATAACATCTCTTTGTTCCGGATCCAAGCTGTTATAATTGTTGGTTGGAACAGTTCTATTCATTAAAGCGAAGCAGTATATTTCGAATGACCAGGATGGATTCTATTCAGGCAGATCAACGTTAACGAGCCTGACGGAATTCACTACATTCTGAATCAGAAATATGGATCGTGGATTCCAAGTGAACACTGTACACACGGATTTTAAAGCTGCCTTCGATCGCGTGGATCATCGATTGCTGCTGACAGTTTCGTTCCCTGGCTGGAGTCATACTTGGTCAACCGTCGACTGGCTGTGAAACTGGGTGGTGTTGAGTCGTACAGTTTCCGTAACCATTCCGGTGTTCCCCAAGGAAGTAATCTGTGGCCTCATCTGTTCTCTCTGTTGTTCAATGATGTGTGCCTCGTGCACCCTTCAGGATGGAGAATTAGCTCCAAGGATGGTTGATACTGTCACGGAATGGTGCAGTAGGAATGGACTTATAGTAAGTGTCGAAAAATGTGCGGTGACTTCCTAAACATGGAAGAAAACTGTTGACTGGTGCTACTCAATATACAACGAAACACTAGAAAGACGTTCAGACATAATTATTCCAACATAATCCTGATCAGATTTTCTGTTGAATTTCGTGATCCGTATAGTCTACGTAATTTGTTTTATTCATAGGTGTGACCGAGCCTTGAATACACATCCGTGGTCTGGAGCCCATACATACTGTTTAATGGTTTAAAACCCGTATTGGAATCTAAATCTAAGAGAGGCAAGATATTCATGGTGACAATATTGTCAATACCTGTGGAAGTGCTTCTAGAAAATCAAGTTGAGAGCAGCAACGAAAGCTCATTGAATAAAGTATCAGAAGGAACAAATTCTTCTTAGATAGCTTGTTTAAACAATTGAAATAGGATCACTATAGTTTCTTAAAAACGATAGAAAAAAATCTCCTATAATTATCATTACTAGTGGAAAATCTTATTTTAGTGTGAACCAATGTTTGGTTTCCACAGTATCCATTTATTCTCGGTAAGTATATCAAATAATCAGCTTCTTTTCAAAACTCTTCTCGCCTCGTTTCAAAAGCCTTATTGTAATTTCTTATAAACTCTTATATGTTTTGAGCTATTGATTACCATAATTTTATATTCTATATTCATAAACTTTCTATCTGTCATACACAGAAATAAAACAGAATTTCAACAGACGCTTCAAATTTCCCCCCGTTCACTTGCTAGCCAACCCGGTGTCTCCACAAGCATTTTCTATCTTGACAGATCTGTCTTAACATATGACAAACAACCTGACATTTTTTCGATGCTGGGCTTAGCTCAAACAGATTTGTTAAGACATTTTCATCAAAGTTTAACAATTAAAGTACCCCATCCCGACATTTTTAGGATCTAGAGCAATGATGGAGTCTTTGAAAATTATTTTTTGGAATTGACAACTTTTTGTAGCATTATTTTGGATTTCGTCATGTTTATTAAAAACAAAAATTTCTGCTTAAAAGTCTAACATTTCCGTCAAGAAATATGTTTGAACAGATCTGTCTTAACATCTAACATATGTGTCTCCACTTGCCATATTCTTTGACAGTGACACAAATGTTAGGACAGAAAATGCTAGTGGGGACTCTGGGCAAGACAAACGTAAACCACGAAATCACTTGCAATCTTCCATACAACAAACTAGATTTTTTTTTTTAATTGAGGAGAAATATCCCATGAACTTATGCAACATCTACACAGAAAAAAATAATTAATTTTAACAAGCGTGAAAAATTTGCCCTCGTTTAATTCCAAGCCAAAGGAGGCGTAAACAACGAAATTGTTTGGAATCTTTCATGCGCCATGCAACAATGTTTGCAATCTTTCATACCACAGACTAGATTCAGGCGTTATCTGGCTTAAATTTACATGCAATATCCCATTATTTTCTGCCAAATCTAGCATTCCCCTGTATGTGCATAAGATAACTCCAAAAATTGAATGTTTCTTTTTATCTGTGTAAAGGCGGGAGTTTTCTTTAGAACAATCCTTTAAAAATTGAAAAAAAAATCAATATATAAACAGGTCATGATGTTTTTTGTTCAAGTTTTCGATACTTGTATTCTTTGAAATGTTATGTTTAACTAAATTGAAGATTGAATGCAACACAGTTTGAAAGAAACAGGTAATTTTCTGCGTTATCTAATGCACATAAAGGAAATGCTAGATTTGGCATAAATTAATGGGATCTTTCATGTAAATTTAAGCTAGATATCGCTAGAAACAGGTCTTTGTATGGAGGATTGCAAAAAATGTGGTATGCTGTATGAAAGATTGTAAACAAATACGTTGGTTACGCTTGCTTTGGCTTGAAATTGAACGAGGGGAAATTTTACACGTTTTTTTAAGTTCATTATTTTCATCTGTGTATACAATAAATCACAAATCGATCGCGCAGCAATAGCAGGAGATGTCTTTCATTTTCAACCGATGGGTTTTGGAGTTTAAGCGTGGCCGCTTAAGACGATCCACGCTCAGGACGAAAATACAGGACTGTGGATGTGATGGCTGACACCATAGGCATCTCACATGGAACAACATGGCATATTTTGGCTGAAGTTTTGCGTTTCAAAAAACGATGTGCACAATGAGTGCCGCATTTGCTAACAATGCAACAAAAACACGTTCGAATGCGACTCTCTTAGCAACGTTTGGAGCCATTCGAAAGGATAAAAAAGATTTTTCTGTGTCGATTCATCTCTATGGATGAGACTTGGGTCTACCACCATGATCCTGAATCAAAACAAGAGGCTAAGGAGTGGTGTGAACCAGACTTTTCGGCTCCGAAGCCGGATCGTGTCCAGAAATCGGCCAAGAAGGTGTTAGCGTCAGTTTTTGGGGATGCAAAAAAAATTTTATTGATAGATTATCTCCAAACTGGTAAGACAATCAACTCTCATTATTATTGTGACCTTTTGGACCAGTTGGATGAAAAAATTATGAAAAAAGACCCAGTTTGCAGAAGAAGAAAAACATTTTTCATCAAGGCAATGCACCTGCTCATAGAGCTAAAAGACCATCGCGAAAATCAGTGAATTTGGGTACGAATTATTGCAGCATCCACACTATTCGCCAGATATAGCTCCCTCTGACTTCTGGCTGTTCTCACACTTCAAAAAATTCCTTCGTGGAAAGCATTTTTAATCAAACGAAGAGGAGTCGAGGAGTATTTTGCAGGCTTTCAAGAAAGTCACTTCCGAGATGGGACAAAAAAGTTGGAAGATCGTTGGACTAAGTGTAATGATCGTATGGTAGACTATACTGAGCATCAAAAGTAATTTCCCTAAAAAAAAAGGTATTTTGATTTCCCTTTAAAACTTCTTGTCTAGCCTAGTATTTGAATTTATACGGTAATTTGCAAACTACGATCTGAAATTCTAATAGCAATTTTACAATCAGCATTCCCGTTTTGTTTACATTCTGCATGTTCACCCTAATTGCAAATTGCTTCGGATATTCGGATGTCTCTGTGCTTACTAGGTCCCGGTCTGCTCAAAAAAAAAAAAAAAACAAGAAGTTAATGGTTTAATTTGTTTTTGTTAGGCATTGCCAACTAGGAAACTATGAGCAAAAAATTAACACCTACGGTATTTGAGTTCCTCTAATCCACCATTAAATTATATAAAAAACACCCCAGAGACACCTTGCCGGAATGATAGCATCACATTTGGCAACTAGTAGATCCTGTTCCATTAATGACCTATAATTGAAATATAAGAAAATCGCAGTAAACAGGAAATAGATGTTAAGTGTAGTTATTATGTGCTTCATCTCGCCCACTAATTCCAATTAAGGTTTGTATCTGTGCAAACCATGACCACAGTGCTAAGCACCGCCTCGAATGAACATAAATCCTCTACAGCTGACGAACAGTTTAAAGAGACGTTAATGCAAGGAAGCACAGTGCTGAGATTATATACTTATGCCTCAAACCTGACATATCGGTTTAAATCCCCTTTCTCAGCAACTTGTTTTGATGGATACATAATCCGATAGTCAGCTTACGGACATCCACTTTGGAAAACAATACTCGTCAATCTGGAACCACAAAAGCAGCCACCGTTTCGGATGATGCATATCCAATATCCATTCATCAGAAAATTATGCCCACATAAATGGGTGATGCACGATGGTGAAGATAATGGTAGCCCAAGCAAAGACCACGCTAATAAAAGTAAAAGTGAACCAGCGAGCTCTCGCTACAGACCACTGCAGGCCCCGGCGAGAGTCAAACCTCGGCACCAGTAACAGTTTAGTTCGTAACGGCGCAGCGATGAGGTTGCAATCGGTTCGGTGGGCAACGATCGCCCAGGGCTTTCTAACGTTTGCGTTCGTGGTCGCTATTGCCAATGTTGCTAGTGAAGTGCAAATTTGTAACTATGAAAAATTTGAACTGTATGACAGTATGTATCAGAAAACGAAAGACGATTTTTGTGTGTTTAAAGATGTGTTTATGTCATCGGATGTACGGTATGGTGATTTCATGGCAAGCAGTTTGGATTATCAGAAAATTGCGTTTGTGAATTCCAAATTCCCTATCGTGCCACCATCGCTGTACCGAAACTTTGATGATATTCGAGAACTCTACGTACGTAGATGTAATCTGGAATCGGTGAGGATAACAAGGTTGATTGAAAAATTTTACGCTGGAAACAACCAAATCACATCAATAGTCGTTGACGGAAATGGATCGAACAACCTGAAGGAGCTGTACTTGGAGGCGAACATGATCAAAGATGTATCCAATATCACGAACTTACCGAATTTGCATGTGCTGGTTTTGGAAAATAATCCGCTCATCGGTAATTTAGATCTTGCTGTTTTCTCCCGTATGTCCAAAATGTGGAAGCTTGACCTCGAGAACACAGGTATGACGAGAGTCGTAAATAGTCTCCGACTCAATCTCATGGCCATGAAAAGACTTGATCTTTCAAACAACCATCTCACGTACGTCGATATGCAGCTATTCAAAACGTTCCCCAAACTAGAACACCTGTGGCTCAACGGGAACAAAATATTCTACATTGAAATGGAACCGATCAAAACATTTTTGCCAGACATCCGAAGTATTGTAATCGATGACAATTACTGGGGTTGTCAACATCTGTCCATAGTCAGCAAATATTTCCTCGACCAGAATATCATCATCCGAAGTGGAGAGTGCAAGACTCGATCCGTGCATAAAGTTTGCTGTGACGATACTACCGATTTGATAGATCATCGATACATTATCGAGATGAGTTTGAAAAACGAGGCCAAATTTCATCAGCACGTCAAAAGTTTGGAGCAAGAAAACCGCAGACTTCAGGAAACCGTTGATGGAATGCGTATTCAACTGAGCAGTTTGATTCTGAATTACACCGATATGATTCAAGAGATGAAAAGTGGTGCAACCCAACCTCCACCAACGCTGCCTTCCTCGTCTGAATCAGCCGAAGATTATTCGTACTATGAAAGTAGTGAACGTGAACAAGATCAGGAATCGGATGCAGGTGCAGATCAATCCGAGTCTACTGCAGAAGAAGGTTTTACCATAACGGAGGAAGATACCAGTGCCGAACGAAGCATATCAATCAAAAATACCGTTTGAAAATGTGACTGGTAATAGTTAGTGGAACAATCCACAGCAAAGTGTTAAGAAGCTTTATGTTCAATTGACAACTACTGGAGTGATAGCAATATTACAAGATATTCAAGAAACGTGCCAATTACAAGTGCCTTAGTGTTAAGCGATGGTGGATACATTGGAAACAAAACACAACGTTATCATGAAACAGTAATCTTGCCGAACATTGGATAAAAGTACAGTCAACGAGATAATGCTGATTCAACAGGTACGTCTCAACTCAGCGGTAGATCATAATCCATGCAAAGAGTGATCCGCCTATCATTTGAATTTCGTAAACAAAACAAATCGGGATTGAAACAATAGCTGTAACTTGTTTTATACTAAAAAGTGTCCACAGTTAAATTGCATCACTTTAAACTCGTCCTCAAAAACAAGTCACTCAACCGATTGTCATGAAATACAATGTATAATCTTGGTTTAGGTATTTTTATTTCACTGTATTTCTTTACCAAATCAAAAAGCCCGAACTTTCTTCTCAATACCACGCATAAGATTTTGTACAACGCTTGAACCGACGTTTTTTTCGATTTCAACCATGACTTCAACATTTCCTGTTCTGTAGTGACAACTTTAGGATGCTTACGAAGTACGTGCTTCATTATAAACCAATATCTCTGGAGAGTTTGGGGGATTAAGATCCTTAGGCACGAAATTGACACCATTCGTCTTGTACCACTCCAGAACATCCTTGGAATAGTGACAAGTGGCAAGGTCCGGCCAAAAAATTGTAGGAACGTTGTGTGTTTTGAGAAACGGAAGCAGTCGTTTTTTCAGGCATTCATCAATGTATACTTGACCATTTACAGTTGAAGTTGTCACGAAAGGCTTGCTCCGTTTACCACACGAACAAATCCTCTGCCATCATGAATTTCTTAGGGAACTTTGACACTTGCTGTTTCCTGAGACTCTGGAACATCGAACTTGTCTTTCGCAGTCACATACTGGTTGCCGGGGATTTGATTAAAGTCAGCTTTTACGTGTGTTTCATCGTCCATGATGCAGCAGTGTGGTTTCGTCAACATTTGTGTGTACAGCTTACGCGCACGTGTTTTAGTTGTCCTATTCTGATTTTAAAGGCGGTTTGGAGCTTTCTGAACTTTGAATGAACGGAGCCCGGCTCGTTTCTTGGCTTTCTGCACGAAACTTTTGGTCTTGTGCAGCTTTTTCGCGACATCCCGAACGGAACAGTTGGGTTTGCGTTTGAAGGCAGCAACCACTCGCTAGAGACCCTTCACACAGTTCGGAACACTTTTTCTACCACTCACCTTCTTCCGATCGACAGTTAAACGTTCCCCGAAACGTTTTATGACTCGAGACACTGTAGACTGGTGAATTTTCAAAAGAAGTGGGTTGTCGAGGTGCGTGTGCAAAATGTGCTCGCGCACTTGCTGTTCCTTCGACTCCATTTTCGAAACTACGACACATTTCACAATGAAACTACCGCAGTGTAAACAATACACGCAGAGGTCATTTCACCCAAAATTTCGTTGAAATCAACCAAAAGGGCGAGATGTTACAGCCTATTGATAGTGATGCAATTTAACTGTGGACACCCTTTATTCAAAAATAATTAATGTCATGCCAATCTTTTTGAAAAAATAAAGAGAAAATTAGAAGCATTGGAATATTAGACCCATATATTTTTTTAAATTCATCCTTGCAGTAATCATCTTTTCGGGTCCAACTTTGGAATTTTTAGACCAAAAAGAAAGAAAGATTTTTAATTCAAATTTTAAGGAATAATTTCACACATTTTAATTTGATGACCGGCAAGGTATATCCTATGGAAACAAAAAATCAGCCAAGTGCAAGTATTATTAGTGAAGAAATTCACATCTTTCATCCCCTTACAATGGTTCTTTAACTTTCTAGTCCATTCAAAGAATGTTACGAATATCAAATGCATTCGGGTCATATTAACTCGGATTCGAACCATCAATTTCACAATCATTTTATACCAAATTTTCATTTTTATTTACTCAAAATAATTGTTGTGGAAGAACTATATGGACATGGCTAACAGACTTGGAAATGCATTCTTGACCCATAAGAATATCCATAAAATATGGAAGTATGATGTATTAGCATAAGCATTAGTATTAATATTGACGTTTGCACACCTCGTGGATGGAGCTACGATAAGAAATAATTCGTTGAAGACATTGAGTGTCACCATGAAACGAAACCAGTTACTGATTCGTTTATTCAAGCAATAATCTCCACGAAGACACTCCTCGATCTCTCATCTGGCCACGTCCATGCAACTGTTGGAGATAGGGAGGATTTGGTATCTACCTTAAGAAAACACGGGGAACCCACGCCAGTCTTCAGTAGATATCAAAGGAAAAAGGGAAATGAATAGTCGGTGAGAACAGTTAGACAGAATGCTCTGTTTGATTAACAGAACAAAAATTGATTTAAAAAATGGTCGTTGGGAGCATCTAGTCTAAGAAGGTTAAGTGATACTCCATTTATCTTCAAACGGTTGGGACTCAAGCATTACCTTTAGTCCTAGCCTCATATGGCATATGGTTATAGCGCCATTACTTGCTCTTTGGAAAGAGAAAAATTTCTGAAAATATAAGAACGTAAAAGAAACGTTTCAACTCCCTGTGCCGGCTTATAAAATAAGATTAGTTCATCTAACAAGACTCATTCAATTATTAAATATTAGGTTAAAATTTAAAAAAAATCCATTCAAATCTAAATATAAAACAATCTTATATGAATTAAAACAATTGAGCTTAGATTCCGTACAACAAACGGCAGTGTTGGTTTTGCAAGCCCACACATAACCATTATTCTATATGCAATGCTTCTACAACTGATCTCGATTCCTTTCCTCAGGGAAAAAGAATAATTAAGAGGCAATATGGAAAGAGCTCACCGTAACGATTAGCACGGCAGTTCATCATCACGTCCAGAGCCCCAATCCAGAAGACCACTTTTCACAATCACACTTCCGCTTCTTTTCGCTCACACACGAGCCGTATTTGATTTTCGATTGAATTTTATTACACTGGTTTTTTTTTTTACTTTTCCACATTTCCAACAAGTGAACAAATAATTTAACTATCAGAAACATATTGATAGTTAAATAATTAATTCAGACTATTTTTTATACTTCCTTCAAACGTCCGAAAAAACTGACAGAAAAAAAACACGTCTGCTCGTGGCAAAGGCACACTGCGTTTCTTTTCCATAACATATAGAAATATGATGAATAATCATAAAATAATGGAAAAGATCCATACAATTCATCATCCATACTTAATACTAAATTAGCAGCAATTGGGATCCATACTTAATACCTAATTAGCAATAAAATCTAAAATATGAACCATTACATATCTATGGAATAATCGATAAAATTGTACGAATTATCCATAAACATATTACAAATTATCCATAAAAGGTTCAATAACATGGATAAAAAACAGGTTCTATAATATGGATCAAAAGTGGATCCATACAATATAACCGTTGTAAACTAAACTATGGTTAAAATTTATAAAATATTGGGCAAAATTCAAAAAAATGTATACAAAATTTATGGATTATACCTAAGGTGTTAATTGCACTAAGTTGCTATGTACAGTCTTAAGAAATGTATGGTTTATTATACAACCTATTATGGATCATTGGCAATTTATTTATAGAAGATTTTCAATAATTTATGGCTTATATGCTATATATTTTAGTAACCCAAATCATACAATTTGTGGATCAATTTTGCATGTTTAAGGAAAGTTAGCGAACCTTTGAGGGATCATTTGCAATATGTTTATGACTTATCCGTAAAATTCTGTCGATAATTCCATAGATATGTAACGGATCAATGACATTTTATTGCTAAATTAAATATTAGGTATGGATCACATTGATGAATTTCATGGCTTAGTTCCGCTTTTTTATCGATTTTCATCGGAGTCTAATGGAACGGTTTTAATTTTTTTATGGATCATTTCTTCAATTTCATTGGTGCAAACTTAGGGCTGCCGTTTTGGATTGGTCAAAATAGACCGCTTAGAATCGGTGCCAGCTGATCGTATGTAGATCATCTTTTATGAGTGTGCCATCCAAAATCATCGCCAAGTTGAACTAATTTAATTTCTAAACTGCTAAATATCGTTGAGTATGCAACAGGACAACTGCTTTAATACCATGCAACCAGTTCATAGTTAAATTAGACATCCAAAGACATTGGAAGAGAAGTTCCGGATTCCGCTTAAAAGTGTCCAAATTATGATTTCAACAAAACCTTGTGCCTCAAAATTTGAAGAATTTTATTGGCAATGCATCAGAAACGATACCAATGGTTCAATAAATCCAAATACCAAATGGTTGCCCCGTAACAAGTTTCACATGTCTCGTAAATGTGGCCAAATTATGGTTCCAACAGAACCTTGTCGAGCGGCATATCAAAGTTCGTATAATTTCATCACACAGAAACAAAAGCGTTCCCAAAAATGAAAACGGACCGTTAACTAGTTCACGTTTTCAGGATTGTTACCTTAACACGTGAACTAGTTCCCGATTACGTGATTCACGGTGTATTTTTGCTTGTTTTCGAAATCATGACAGCTGTTCACGGATACGGGCGCGGATTTTTTTTTCCGTGCAGAAACTATATCAATAGTTTAATAGAGCCTGATAAATTGAAATGGGTTTTAAATGAAGAAAAAGACACACCGACATTCGGTTAGGCGAGATATGAGCGGGTTTGTAAAGGGCTAAATGTTTTCATTAGTTGATAGAAATTGAGTCCGAGATTTATACATTGTGCAGAATATCATAAGGCGTATTATGTGAAACCAACATCTGCCAATTACAGTTGACTAATTGGCGGCGAGTTAATATTTGCATTTTGAATTGCAACTAAAGAAATTTCATTTTATTTCATTTTCAAGATTTATTATTAGTTTTATTCGTCTTGGGCAGTTTTGCAAAAACATACACTAACACAAGGTGTGTTACTACATTCAGGCAAATAGACTTAGAAATTTCAGAAGGCACAACTTATGAACGATGCTTTTGAATTTCATAGGCGAGACTTATGAATGGATTCTGTTTAATAATACGAGGTTGTTGTTGTACGCTTTCAGCTTTTCCTGAATACAAGCATTGATATAAACGAGTGGACAAGCCACTGGACCCGTGACCGCAACGTTTAAGGTTCGATTCCAGGTTGCCCCGGTATTTTATTTATTCAATATCATTATATTCCATAAGGCAACTTAATGAAATTCATACTGATTTCTTGAGGCAAAAAATCATTATGCAATCTTATGAATATCAGAAGTTTATTTCGCTGAGTGTACTTTGGCCGTAGATCTTTTTCCGTTACTCATCGCTATTACTCAACCATATTCATTCCACCTCATATAATCGTATTCAAGTGCAACGTTTTGGCGTATTTCCATTCTTTTGTTTTTATCTATCATTTACGTAACGTTTAACGCTAGTAAATTCCATGTTTGTCGACCACTAGATTGAAATTAATAATATTGTATAGTGTATCGAAAAAATATAACCTAATGCGTGTATTAAAAATAAGGGACTAAATGATTCGATTTTTCATACGATTACTCTGCCACCTCGTGGTCGGTCCACCGGTCAGTAGTCAATATATACTAGTTGCCTATATACTGTGAATATTTGACAGCTCCATCTGTTTGTTTATGGCAGCTGTGGCGAGAACAGTGAAACAACTTCGATCTATGGATGGTCGGCCATCGTGGCTCACTTCGTGTCGGTAGGATACGATCGCGGAAACATCTACTAGATTCTGGCACTTCTGGAGAAGGGAGAGTTTATGGAGTGGAAGCCTGGTTCCGGCCGTCAGACCGTTTTAAGCGACCGGAGGATTCACCAGAAGCTCAAACGGAAGGCAAAGTCACTTCTTTCCGTGCGTTGGGCCGGGAGGTCAGTGCGATCGACCAAACGGCCAAGAAGTATTTGGCTAAAATGGATATCCACATGCGGAAGCGTCAGTCCAAGCCTGCAGTGTCGGAGAACCAAACGGAAACCCAGAAACAACAGCTGAAGATTCTGATCAAAGAGATCTTCCCGGCGAAGCGGCACATGGTGGTCGTTATGAACGACGAGACGTACCTCACGTTAGACGGCAACGACTGGCAAGGCACAGGATACTTCTGCTCCCCGTCAAAAGAAATTAGCAGCGATGTGAAGTACATAGTGTACACGAAGATCCCAAAGAAGGGGGGTTTGCTGTGGCTCATAATCAGTGAAAAAGGGATGGCATGTCCACTCTTATTTTTGTTGGCGCTGGCAGTGAACGGCGAGATCTACAGTACGAAGTGCCTCCCAGAAGTGGCCGCCTTCATTAAAACGTAACGTTTGCGTTTAAAAAAATGGACAAAAATTGCCTATTTTTCAAGTGTTTACCTTCACCCGCACTGACAAAACTACCCATGCAGCATCAATCATAGTAACCCATGAGTCAGCAGACAAAATTTGACAGCTCTATCAGTCGAACTCTAACCGTGATGGCAAAAACAGTAAAGCAACTCCGTTCACTTCGTATTTTAGTTCCCCCACGAAGGAAGTGAGCTCCGAGGTGAAGATCATTTCAGACACCAAGCTCCCCAAGAAGATGCTGCTGTGGCTGACAATCAGCGAGAAGGGGATGTCAAAGCCGCTCTTTTTTTTTGCTCCGGACTGGCCGTGTACGAGGAAATTTATAGTACGAAATGCCTGCCTAAGGTTGATCCGTTCATCAAGAAATTCCATAAGGGCGAAGACGCGGTGTCCTGGCCGGATCTGGCGTCGGCCCACTTCTCGAAGCGATCGTTGAAGGAGATGGAGCGGCTGAATATCGTTGTGGTACCCAAATCAGCGAACCCATCACCATCCGAAAAAGTCCATTTTTTTAACACAAACGTTACCACAAGGATGACGACGTGATGTTTTGGCCGGATATAGTGTCGGCCCTCTACTCGAAGCAGGCGATGAAGGGAATCGTTCCCTAGCTCCTCCCAATCGATAAGTTCCGGGCTAATTTGAAGAGGAGAGTATATTCAAATAATATCGTGGCTAAAACGACGGATGATTTGATCAAAAAGGCGACCAAGGAACTGAAGAGTATGCCTTACTTACCTTACCAATCAGACGAAGGCCGGTGTGGCCTCTCCTGTACACAAAAGTTGTCTCCATTATTTTCGATCCACGTCTGTACATGGCCTCGCTGTCTGCGGAGGGTCCTTTTCCTCTGTTCGGGACATAAACCAATGCGACCAGTAATTTGATCTATTGTAGTATATCTCGTATCCTTTGTTTAGTGCATGTCGAGTTGCTTCATCACTATTGAGAAATGATGAAGTATTCGGTGCTTTTTACAGTAGTCTTTGTTTGTTTTGTTGGCTATGAATCGAGTTTTTTGAAAGTTTCCGCTATTTAAACCCTTTCTGAGTGACAGCACTCTTCAAAGGCACGCCCCTTTATCAGTCAAAACCGGATTCATTGCAAACAAAACAAACTAAGACTCCGATACTGACCATGCATCAGAATCCTAGTCCTAACCACTTCAAACTATAGAACATCAAATAGAAAATGAGAATTCGCATAAATGAAGACTAATCATGTTTTCCTTATTCCAAGCTCATCCTCGGTGGGTCAATCCGAGTATAGTCGCTTTTCACAAGACATAAAATGTAATAGGGACTAGTCTACGTTCCTTTGACTAAAAAAACAAATATGTTCCCTAGTTTGAATTAATTCGGACTAGGGTTCAGTGGTAGATCTGATACCTCGTAACGCACCACGAAAAGTTGATCTACCAGCGTTACGGGTTAGGTCGCCTTCTACTTCATCGAATCATTTTAACTGGGCTGTCGTCCGACATTCTTACGACATGCCCAGCCCATCGTAGTCGACCGATTTAAGATTCTTCCAGTAACTAATGCAATTCGTGGTTCATTCGCCTCCTCCACGTTCCGTCTTCCATCTGCACTCCACCGTAGATCGTAGGCAGCACCCTCCGCTCAAAGGCACCAAGGGCGCGTTGGTCCTCCACTTGCAATGTCCATGTTTCGTGGCCGTAGAGAACTACCGGTCTAATTAATGTCTTCTAGATGGTCAACTTTGTAGTTCGGCGAATTTGATTCGATCTTAGCGTCCTTCGGTGTCCAAAGTAGGCACAATTGCCAGCCATCATGCGCATTTGTATTTTTCTGCTGGTGCCCAGTTACACGAATACTTCTACAACCTTGATTTCATCACCGTCGATCTGAACTTGTGTGTGAAGAATATGCCTACAAGCTTCCGGCTAAATGGCGCAAAGCAGCGCAGTGGAGGCGCAAGCCAGCGCAGTGTGTGGAAGTATTTTGTGAAGTTTTCAATTTTTTAATGACTAAAATGCAATTTGGTTTGTTAAAATATCTTCTTCCGTTCTTGTTTACAATCCATCCAAAAACAGTCGCTTTTTTAATGCGATCATTATTTGAAATGTAGAACGTATGTCCAACTTCGTGTCATATTATCAATTAACCATTCTAGTTAATTCATCACTTGAATAATGACAGTTCGCTTTCAAAATATCGAAAACTAGAGTAACATTCCTGGGTTGGATATACTTTTTTTTTAAACACTGTTATGACACTTGATTCAAAACTTATGACACTTAGTTTTAACACGACTGAGTAATAGCGAAAAATAACGGGAGTTGGTCCGCTATCGAATTATTGTTTTTTCCTTAAATGGTGACTTGTGTAATACATATTTTCAGGTAGCTACTATGCCGTTTGTCGAGTCAGTTAATTTGTACTGAAAACATATTTTTGAGACTGCAAAACATATTTTCCTCTGGCCTCTTTCATAGGGCAACCGGAACCTAACTTCTAATGTCTACGGATGTCTAATATGATCCTGACCTGGTTACATCAATTATCCTGTTTGATACTTGAAGACATTTAGCAGTTAAGAAGTCAAATTAGTTCAATTTGGCGCCGATTTTCGTAGACAGCATACTCATAAAAAACAGTCTACATAACATCCGTCGGCCCAGATTCTACGGCCAATTTGGTACAATTCAAGATTCAGCCATTTAGATTTCATTTCCATGAAATTCAAACATCAACGATGATTCTCAGCAAATTAAAATTAAAAGTTGATTAAAAAATTATTGAGAAATCTTTGGATCAAATCCGGGTCAATATGACCTGAATGAATTCTTCGTAACTTGTTTAACCCTTCAGAAACGCACAAAAAAATAAAAGTTTTATCTTAAAATAAACGTCTCCTCGAAACAGGAAAAATGGTGAAACTTCAGACCTACCTGTATAGCTGGTTATTTTCAAAAGTTATCACATTTTGAAGGTGCGTTTCAGGTCAAATCGACCCGAAAGCATTAGGAATGTTAAGCACAATAAGGTGTGGCCCAGTTAGAATTGGAACATAGACTGTTGCGCATATTTCGGATATACATTAACAAAATAGTATTCTGTTTTAACTAAATTGTTCGACTTTATGTGAATTTTAGAGGGAAAAAACGAAAAAAAAATAATCATCTCGATTTCGAAAAAAATTGGGATGTGGGATCTCATGAATGGCAGTATTCGCTTTTGGAGACATTCCGTTCTGTACAGCTCTGATTTAAATGTCTTATCAGTGATGTAAACCGTTGTCTTCCTACCGCAGCTACAGATGCCTTGCCAAATCATGTATGTACGTGCAAATTTATCTGCAAACACAAACTTGAATTTGGCAGGAACATCTTCCCGAGCCGTAGCCAAGTAGAATTTTGGGTCCCGGTTGACATCGGCCTTTACATAGGTTTCATCATGAATGAAGAGACAGCCATTGCATTTTTTCAACACCTGATGATACACTTTTCTGGCACGGATTCTGGCCACATTGTTCTGCTTTTGACCCCTGTTTGGTTGTCTACAGGCACGGTATGACTTGAAGCCTTCCCGGAGGCGAATCCGTTGCACGGTACTGCGAGCGGCGCGAAACTTTTTGGCCAAATCGCGGTCTGAGATGTTGGGGTTTTCTTTAATGTTCTTGATGACTTTGTTCCGCAGTTGACGGTTGACAGTACCCGCGCGACGCTTGACAAGTTTCTCTGTACTTTTTCGAAACACGCCACACGGTATTTCGGGGGAAAACCCAACACTTTAGTAGACCCAGAAGATTATTTTTCTTCTTTCTTCTTCCATTTTGTATTTCTCTGAGACACGTTCGAACTGCACCGCGAAAAAACACTTTTGATGTTGCTATTGTTATAGGGAACACATAAGATGTCATAGTATACACATCCGACTACTAGGGTCGCTGTAAGAATAAAAAATGTTTGTTCCAACACTAAATGGGCCACACCTTATAGCATTACCAACCTTAGGCTGTTCTTAATATAATACAATACAACAATTTTACAATGATTGAAAACACCCACAGAACTTCGACTGATTATTGTATTGGTCGAGTCCTATGCTTTCGAAAGATTTCCTCATGGTTGACTAACATCAATATCTGCGAATCAAAAGCTGATATAAATGAATTGTAAAATTTTCAGAGCATCCGGTTTCGTGTAATTGGATCTCACGAATACTAATATTCTCATCTCAAGAAACGCCAGATGAGGATTAATAAGCAAAATATTGTTAATCAAGTTCGAAAGTTTGGCGTAAAGTTCGAAACGATGTGATCCCTTTTTCTTGAGGTAGCTCACAGATTTTTTGAGGCGGAAAATGGCTGCTAGCAAGAAATTTAAACACCACCGGAAATTAGAATGTATACCCTTTCAAAGTGGAAAAAATACAAACCGTCTGAGAGGCATCTGATTTTCATCGTCGGGTTGATGTCCGAGCGCTGGATTTTTTTCTTTTCTACCTCGATGAGTACAACAATTTATTTCGCCTTTTCTGCTGCCAGCTACCAAACTGACTAGATTTGGTTTCAGTAGATTAAAGTTCCGCCTTGCAAGGATCCACTTTTGAACAGAAGGAAAGGACGGATGGTGCTGCCGAAAGGAAACATCGCTTCTAGTCCTGCCGAGAGGTGGCGTTTTTCATTCAATGTGGTTTTATTGATAGCGCTGGAGATCAGTGTTCGAGTTTTGAGTCGCGGTTGCTCGACTGTTGTTTTAATTTGACTTGCTCGTAACATCTTACTAGTAGCCGCTAAGTTGTTCAGATTTACTTTCATCCAGCTAACATACACCGTGTCCAATATATTATCATACACTTTTTCCTTGCATTGGTGTCGTGCAACTACTCAACATGCTTCACGTATGTGTTGGTGTAGTTTTGCACTATGTTTATACAAACACTTTTAGGTTATGTCCAATTGTTTTCATTCGGTGTTTATCTTTTACCAGCGATGAAGGAGTTTCATGCTGTGGTGATAAAAAGTTTTTGAAAGGGATTTTGTGTACCGAACCATCCGAAGGTACCGTGACACCTGCTCGTTGGATGACCGGAAGATATCCGGTCGTACTCGTACGGTGTGGACTACACGAGTTGTTAAAGTGGTCAGGGAACGGATTAGACGAAAATCACAGTGCTCTGTACGTAAAATGGCCGCAGATCTGAATGTTTCGAGATCGTCAATATACAATATACTGCAAAATGACCTCGGATTCCAAGCTTTCAAGAAACGTAAGGATCACGGAGTTTCGGAACCTTCCAAGCATAAACGTCTCGAAAGAGCAAGTCTGCTTTTGTCGCGGCACGGTGGGGAAGAATTTATCTTTTCCGACGAAAAGTTATTCGTCTTGCAACAATCCCACAATGTCCAGAACGACAGATTGTGGGCTCTCTCTTCGAGAACTGTTCCAGAGAGTGATAGGAATATTCCACGGTTCCAAAGTGCTGCGTCAGTGATGTTTTGTGGAGTAATTTGCAAGCGAGGCAATTTACCACTGGTTTTCATCGAAAAAGGCGTTAAAGTCAATGCCGTATATTATAAAACGGAAGTTTTGGAGAATATATTCGACACGGTGTACATTTTCAATGTCGAACACTAAAATGTATAATACTTTTTTTAGTTTTGGAAGTATTTTGAATATATCTATCCACTACCCAACATCTGATCATTGTCCTAAATGAGACTTTGACATTACTCAAGGCACATGGTACTACAAATGAACCATTACTTAACGGGTATATTAACCCGGCTACCCTGTGGATTAATTTTAAAGTAAAATATACACCAAGTCAAAGCGTTAGGGCTAGCGGATTACATTATTCAAAATCGCATATCAATAAATGCTATTAAGCTAAGTGTTCGGAAAATTATTCTCGAACCTGACCTGACTAGATTCAGTGAGACTCCTTGCGTGAATAAGCTCATCTGTGAATATGGCGACCAAATCTCAGTCTAAAGATTCTCATGCATTTTTATGCACTCATACTCATTACGCCGAAAAATGATTTTGTCTTAAAACTCACAACCGCTCAACCGACAAGTTATCGCGTGCTAATGCAGGCCGTGTTAGTTCTCCTTCTTCTACTGTAGAACAACAATAATAACAATTACCCACGCTCAAACACGAAGCAATGAATCATTGAACGAGAAAACTTATGGCTGCTCACGCATGTTGAGAATTTGAGTTTTACCGAACACTGGTTAAGCAACAAATATTTATAGTATAATTAATACTACAGAACACTAGGACTTGTATTAATGTTGAGGTCATTTGTAAGTATTAAAATCTAAAACTATTTTGTGATCACGGAAATACAAACTAAAATGACACTTATTACAGATCGGCATACGACTCAAACGGTAGATAATAAAAATCCAATTGAATTCTTTATTTGTTTTCGAGCAGAGGTGAAGTGAACATTCCACGAGATTATTGATTGAGGTATCGTCGAGAATAACAAGGCCACCATTAACTTTTTGGACAATTTATCAAAATTTATACAAGAATGCAGCTAAGCACTATCTTAGTATTGATCTTCAGATCATTTTGCATCATAAAATGTGTTACGATGCATCAAAACTAGTATGAATAACTTCTTCTTTCTGTATTACGATGGCCTTCAACCTAAGGCTGGTTCACCACCGGAGGGAGGCACCTCCACGCTACATATCACTTATCTGACTAGACATTTCACGTCAGAAAAAATTCACCGACTTCGGCTGGGATTGAACCCACTGGGGTGCCAAGTAGCAGTCACATTAGTAAGAAAAACTTAATTTATCCGCCTATGGTAAAATCTAAAACTAATTGTTTGATATGATATAACAGATGGGTAGATAAGTCTTTGCTCTGACACATAGATGGCGCCTCTATAATCCATATTTCAGTTAGTACCAAAGATACGTGTATAAATTTGACAGCCTTCGGACCATTAGTTTGTGAGATATAGTGTTTTGAGTGAAGCAACTTTTGTTGTTGTGAAAAAAAAATGAGTAAAAACGGATTTCGCGTGTTGATTCATCATTGCTTTTTAATTGAAAAAAAAACGAAAGGATGAGTTATGTCAGTGACATAACTGCAAAGTTGACGTAGGACTGCTTGTTGATGTGAAGAAATTGATGTCATCGAATTCATGAATTTCTACTATATTTTATTCAGTCTAAAGAACCATGAAACCCTGTGCTGTTGGTGCGTGAGGCTCCGGTTCTTCTTCCGCTATTGGTTCTTCACGAAAATTTATAGAAACTGCAGTTCGCCTCGAATTGACTGTTAATGATATTTTGTTTGTTAAATCATCGCCAACATTAGATTGGCTTTCATAGTCATTTGCTCTTGAACAAAAGGTCACAAATACAAATTAAGCACTCTTTAAGGAAGAAGAGCTTTATTTCTATCCGCTGATATATTCAATTTGAAGGAATTGTATACAATTTCCGATAAATTAGCAGACAAAGTGTTTGTTTACAAAAGCAGATTCTTCCTAATCAAATGTTGGAACTAAAATGTCCAACGTGCTTGTAAGTGTGAAATGGATCCTGTGATTACGGAGGGAACATGGTTCGCGATTGAAATGTTCTTATCATCTTATCTTGGCTGCAGGACAGCCTGAGTGTTTGGCGGCACGTGATACTACGAAAAAATAGGCATTTACACCGTTTCTAACTCGAGATTGTACAGACTGAAGATTGAACATATACCCAAAAGTTCAAAAGGTGGTAAAAAATGTAATTGATTTTGATTTTGATTCACAAAGCGTTTTATGGTACAAATGAAGCCATGCAAATGTGTGCAAGAGACTGGCAAGCAAAACTAGCTAGAAACAATTTTATCGCTGTAGGCTCGATATTCAATCATCACCAACACCATATACAATATGGATGAGTCGATATCACAAAATGCCGCAACGCTATTGGCCACTGTTGTATTGCCGCCGTCAAGTGTTCTATGTTTGTTCTCACTGATCATCGACAAAGCGTTTTATGAAATAAACAATGCCATGCCATGCAAGTTTGTTAGCGACAGGTTGCACATAGCTTGGTGGAAAATATGTCCATTTGCTTCATTGCTGCACCCTGAATTCCTCGCCAAGTGAACTAACTGTTGGGTTTTTATTTCCACATTCTTACCTTGTCAAAGTGGCTAATTGGTTGCCATCAAGAGCCGCCGCGCTAGCGGTCCTGGTCTGTATCTCGATCTTGATGTACAAATTTTATTTTTGTGAGCCATCTGACTTTCGAACACTCATCTCTTACTCATCAACTAAATATCACTGCGAACAATCTCACGCACACGTTCAATTTTTCATTGCGAATTGCTGTCGCTCTTTTGCCCACAACTAATGTTAGATTTTTCATACAACTTACGATCAATAGCAAGAATGGAACAAAATCAAGCGAAATTGTATAACAATCTTACTTTTTTAGTTTGGGTGTAGAGCGAATTACGAAGAACTTAACCTAACACCAAGTAGACCAGTTTAGACATTTTCGTTTTGCAAAAAATTCCACTGGCTGGAGTGGGAATCGAACCCTCAACTTCATGACAACAACCGCTTGAACGACGGGCGACGCCGCTAACCACTTGACCACGAAGATGATGTGGGTGATTGATTTGGCCATTTTCTCCGGGACGCGGCAGTTTAAGCAACGCCATGTTGAGCCGGTGCGTGGTAATGAACATTTCGATGAGCTCAAGAGAAATTTCAATCAAAAATACTCTTTAATCGGTAAATTGATTTGGTCGTCTTGAAAAGGAGAGATTTTAGTTGTTTACGGAGGGATGATTTACGTCAGCGTCGACGTCGGGTTTCTTCCGCTTGCCTCGTCTAGCGGACGTGCCAGCCACGTCAGGCGCCACATCAGCGTCTACTCGATTTCCAGCATCAGGGCCAAAAAGTCGGAACAACTCGGAAAAGCGCTTTTTCATCACGAGAGCGGGATACACACGTCTGAACGTGTCGATGATCCAATAACGAATGATTACTATTCTTCTTCTTTATTGTTTTAACGGGAATGCCAGGCCTGTTTTATATAATGGCATATATCATAACATGACAAGAAGAGGGTTCTCAACGAAGGCAATGCAAATCAAATTTTACAAAAGGGGACGGGCCCCAGTTGTTACGCCAGACAGCAGCGTGGAAATAAAATCATTAGTTTTCATTAGAGCGACAGGGTTTTCGGAGGTTAAATTCGCATCTTTTCTACTCAGGCAACAGAAAAACGGCCCTTGTCAGGGCCTCAGAACCCTATCCCAAGAGAGTTGAGATTTAGACACACTTGCTTCTGAAACTGCATAACAATAGTAACAATACAAACAATAGTTTGTAAATATTGGCCAGAAATTTTTTAACTCACATTTTAAAACTACCTGCAAATAACCTAATCTATTATCTGCACCTAATCCACTATGAACCTATGTACAACAAGAACTACAATGAAGCTAACCTACCCCCTACACTGAATATGTGAAACACATAATTGGTCTGCCGTGCTGCAGTTCCGCTCAAAATTAACTGTTAATATTTCGTTTGTTGAATGTACAACGTGCTTGCTAGTTTTAACATGGCAAATAGAGATTTATATACGGATACTAATAAAAAATGTTGCTCATTTTCTCCAGAACGTGGCTTTTCAAGCAACGCCATGTTGAGCCGGTGCGTGGTAATGAACATTTCAACGAGCTCAAGAGAAATTTCAATCAAACATACTCTTTAGTTGGCAAATTTATTTGTTCGTCCTGAAAATACAGGGTTTTAGTTGTTAACGGAGGGAACATGGTTCGCGATTGAAATTTTCTTCTCAGTCTTCCTGGGCAGCAGGATGGCCTTAGTGTTTGGCAGCACGTAATACTACGATAAAAATTGACATTTGCAACGTCTTTCACTCGAGAGTGTACACACTGAACATTGACCATAGAGCGAATTACAACGAACAACTTCACCTAACACCCAGTGGATTTAACTGGACATTTTCGCTTTGCAAAAAAGTTCCACAGGCTGGAGCGGGAATCGAACCCTCACTTCATGGCAATGAACGACGGGCGACGCCGCTAACCACGTGACCACGAAGATGATGTGGGCGATTGATTTGGCCATTTTCTCCGAGACGCGGCTTTTTCAACGCCATATTGAGCCGGTGTGTGGTAAGGAAAATTTCGATGAGCTCAAGAGAAATTTCTATCAAACATACTCTTTAGTTGGCAACTTGATTTGATCGTCCTGAAAAGGACGGATTTTAGTTGATAACATGGTTCGCGATTGAAATTTTCTTCAGTCTTCTTGGGCTGCAGGACACCACTCTGTGAAATGGTCACACCAGAGAAAAGTTTGTTCAGCTCCTCGTCGTTGCGGATGGTTGGCTGCAGGTGACGTGGGATGATTCTGGTCTTCTTGTTTTCACGGGTGGCGTTTTCTACCAACGTGCTCCGCAGACAAGTCTGTCGCATACGAATGCACAGCGAGAACTGATGATTGGTCGGTCGTCCCCACATGTTTGAAATTCGCTGGCACGGTAACTGTGGCAGTATGAACCAATCAGAGCGAGGCGCAAACATGATGTCATTTTCGACCAATAGCGTTGTGCGTTTAGAGATTTTTCATTTAAGTACATTTTAATTAGTTTAAACAAACATTATGAATTAGGTTTGCAACAGGGATTCAGCGTTGATGTTCTACCTTGCGAATGAAATACTTATCGTAAAATGTCTGTGGGCCAGAGAGGAGATATTATCGTTCAAAGTCTCCAAACCCGCGTAACGCTTGCGATTTCAGAAATTTTAGAACGGCTCCCCTATACAGGAATAGAAAAGAGAGACGTAAGTCCTACGTCAAAATACTGTGCAAACCAAACAATGGCTTGATAAATGTTACTCGGAATCTGCGCCAGCACAATCAAATATAAAATATTGGTTTCGTGAATTTTAACGAGTCGTACTGACACAGACGATGCACAACGCAGTGGACTCCCAAACGAGGTAATTACGCCAGAAAACATCAAAAAAAATCCAAAACTGATACTCTGAAGATATCAAAAGAACGTGTACATCATATTATTCACGAATATTTGAACCTGCGAAAGCTCTGCGCAAAGTGGGTGCCGTGTGAGCTCACAATCGATCAAAAACAACAACGAGTTGATTTTTTTTTTTTTTTTTTTATTCCCTCCCCGACCCCCCCCCCCAACACCCCCCCCCCCCCCCCCCCCCCCAAAAAACCGGACCCCCCTCTTCCCTCCCAAAAAACCCGATTTTTCCCCCCCACAAAACCACCCACCCGACTGGGATTGAACCCAGACCCACTGGGGTGCCAAGTAGCAGTCACGCTTTACCACTACACCACCGACGCCGGCAACAACGAGTTGATGATTCGGAGCAATGTTTGAAGTTTTTTAACTGCAATAAAGCCGTATTTGCGTCGATATGTGACAATGGCTGAAACATGGCTCCATCACTGCAGAGTCCAATCGGAGTGTCTGCAGAGTGGACTGCACGCGACGAACCCAATCCAAAGCGTGGAAAGCCGTCGGCTGGCAAGGTTATGGCGTCCGTATTTTGGAATGGACATGGAATAATTTTCATCGACTATCTTGAAAAGGGGAAAACCAGCAACAGCGACTTTTATATAGCATTATTGGAGCGTTTGAAGAGTGAAATCGCGGAAAAACAACCACATTTGAAGAAGAAGAAAGAGTTGTTTCACCAAGACAATGCACCGTGTCACAAATCAATGAAAACATGAATTGGGTTTCGAATTGCTTCCCCATGCACCGTATTCTCCAGATCTGGCCCCAGTGACTATTTCTTGTTCGCAGATATTAAGAGAATGTTCGCTGGAAAGAAATTCAACGCCAATGAAGAAGTAATCGCCAAAACAGAGGCCTATTTTGAGGCTAAAGACAAATCGTACTACAAAAATTGTATCGAAAAGTTGGAAGATCGCTATAATCACTGTATTGCCCTTGAAAGCAACTGTTCAATAATATAATTGAATTAAAAAAAAAGTGTTTTTCTTAGTTAGGACAAAGACTTATCTACCCAACAGTTATAATCACTTATCACATCATGGAAAGGGGGACAGCCCCGGCATAGTGGTTAACATCCACACCTCTCACGCCCAGGTCACGAGTTCAAATCTCACCCCCGGGCAAGTTACGAAAAACACCCAAAGAGGTGTTTAAGTGACTTCAACGGGGATGAACCAGACCGAGGCTGAAAATCTCGATAATATAGAAACAAACAAACAATCTTGGGAAGTTCAGATAACTTGTCCACGTATAAGTAATGTGATCCTGGGTATTATATTTAACCACAAATGAACATGTATTCAATTTTGTATGGAACATGTTTTAAAGAACATTAATAAAGTATCAATCACTTGCAGGAGTGAAACAAGTATTTTAAGCTCGAACGTTAGTCAGAGTGATATATACATTTATAAATCAATCAATTATAAATCATTATAAAAAGGTGTTTTGAGTGTTACTTGGGTTCTAACCCACAGGAATTTAACGATGAGTCTTTCATTCGAAAGGTAGAACATCTACGCTTAATCTCTGTTGCTAACTTAATTTCTTGAATTTGTTAAAACTAATTTTAATTCCTTGATTATCGAGATTTTCAGCCCTGGGCTGGTTCATTTTCCGTCATAGTCTTCAAATAACTTTTTGGGTATTTTTGTAACTTGCCGGGGATGAGATTCGAACTCGTGACTTTGGCGTGAGAGATATGGATGCTAACCGCTACGCCGGGCGACCCCCCTTTCTTAAAACTAGTTAAAAAGTACTTAAAAGAACATACGTCAAAATTTCAAAACGCACAAAGCTATTGATCGAAAATAACATCATATTAGCGCAACACTCTGATCGGTTAACACTGCCACATTTGCCGAGCTAGCGACTATAAAGCAAGAACCAACCAACCGACCAACCATCATTCTCGATTCGGATTCTGATGGGAACGGTCAATGTTCCCAGCATCAGCAGCAGAACGACCACTGCTGGCACAACTACACCACCATTACCTTCATCGAAGTCCCAGCAAAAGCGGTGGCTTCTCCCAACCACCACCGCTTCGGTTTATTGCCTAGTGGTATCGTTTTGGTTCACCCGGCGTGACAGAGCATGCGAACGAAAGACGTTTCGTGGTTTCGGGAGGCGTCGATTCGATTTGCTAGCGAACGATGCTTGGCGGCAGCAGCAGCAGCAGTAAGACCAACACCACTACAAAAGCTGCCACATACAGCGTAGTTGCGGTTCATCCACAGCGGAACGGGACAGTAACATTAAGCTATTCCACCCTGACAATGGCGTACCGTCGAAAACCATGGCATCTTCGAACGACCACCCATCATTTCAGTCCATGGCGTGTTTCGACAGGTCCGATGGCGAATTTATGTCGCGGAACCTGATGCATGGACTTTTCAAAATTTAACTTAACTTAACTTAACACAAGAGTTAGCGTTCAATTTCCTTACCGTGATTCAGAAATTTTTTGATTTTTTTACCGACATACATATATTTAGCAGCAGACAGCAACAGGGATGTGCAAACTTTCAGACAATAAAAAATAAACCATTAGTAAGCTTTCGGCATATTTATTTTATTCAACATAAACCCCCCCATTCCCTCCAAAGATCGTAAGGACCTCGTGTTGCTTCAACAGAGGAAGCAGACGCTTCTGCAGACACTCCTTGTGGTAGATCTCCCCGTTTACAGTACCGGTAGTCACGAACGGCGCACTCCGTTTGCCACATGAGCAGAACGCTTGCCATATAATGTATTTCTTAGCAAACTTTGAAAATTTCTGCTTCCTTACTTCCTCCAAAACATCAAACTTGTGCTGGGCGGTGAAGAACAGTAGCCCCGGAAGCTGCCGGAAGTTTGCCTTGACGTAAGTCTCATCATCCATGATGAGACAATGAGGCTTCGTCAGCATCTGGGTGTACAGTTTCCGGGCCCGTGACTTTTCCACCGTATTTTGCCGTTCGTCACAATTTGGAGCCTTCTGCACTTTGTGCGTATGCGGTCCCTCCCAGTCCTTGGCTCTCTGAACAAAAGACTTAGACATATTCAACTTTTTGGCCACATCCCTGACCGAAGCATTGGGATTCCGCTTAAACGCTTTCACGACACGCTTGTGATCCTGATCACTAACAGAGCATCCATTCTCACCGCATTTCTCCTTCCGTTCGATGCTCAAAGTTTCGTGTTAACGTTTAATCACACGACTCATCGTTGACTACACGGTTCTACGTTGTTTTTCTGATGTCCCGATGAGAGAGTTGAGGATTTTCCAGGTTTTTGCGCAAAACCAATTCGCGACGTTGCTTTTCGGGTGACGCCATTTTTTTCCAATTTTCGAAAAACTGACAATTATGAAAATACAACAAAAAAAACCACTGTAAACTATATATACCCAAATTTTCAAGAGAAAATACCCAATGGGTAATTTTGTACAGCATTTTTTTCCGTGATACAATTTGATGTGGGACACCCTTTAATACCTCTTACAATGTGATGCTTAGTGTGTTAGCCTTCAATGTTTTAAATACGACATTTATATGATTTTCATTACACAGGCTTATGAAATTCATATTAATGTATAATGAAAAGCATACCCTGTGGATTACGGTTACCAAAAGTGTGTATTTTGTGTGTATGTGAGACGTTTCAGATAAAAAAAAATAATCAACATTAAGCAGTTTCCAATAAAGTTCCTTAATTATTCTTATATTTTTGTCGATAATGGCTTAGAATTCACATAAATCATGACTAGTATGTTGTACCTGGAATGTAAGTCCTTAAAATTTAAATAGCACAGAAATTTGGAACCTTCCGGGTGACCATTTCTCACGTGTTTTTCCCGTTTTGCATACTCGCCGGGCCATCATGTGTTGGAACAAATAAACCACTGTTGGTATAAATCGATCAAATATCTCTAGCGATAGTACTAATTATCTTGTTTTCCTAATGAAAAACCACCATCACACTTCGAGATCCTTATTGTTGGTTTAAGTCGGTCCAAATCGGCTTTAAAAGTTACTTTGTTTTCCCACTACCACAAAGTGTGAGCAGCCCCAATAGCATCCTTACTGTTGTTATAAATGGGTTCAAATCGGAAATCGGTACTAATATCTAAATGTTACACTAAACAGCACAGTACCCTGCTGCCACCCAACCTTCGTATCCTAAATCCCAGTGATTTCTCGTGGAAGAGCAGCCGGTATTGCCTTAGTTTGGGATCACCAGTTTTTACACATTGAGGATGTGTGTTAGCCCCAAACATCATCTGTTGGTTCTCTGTGTAATTACAGCTGAACTCAAAAATAAGTTGCCATTATGTTGTCGAGATATTTGAATTCTACCAGTTGTAGTAATGTCTGATGTTACAAGTCTTAGTAGTTCCACAATATAATTTTTATGGTTTACTGATCGGACTCATGACAGAGAAGTTTCCTTTAAAAGAGTTTGGGAAGTCGTTGCGTCTTACGTTATTTAATTAGTCAGTCATTGTTACGTTTAAGAGGGCATTTCGTAACTTCTTCATTCGTTTTAATCTAGTTAATTGATGTCTAGTTCTTATGTGCACTGAAAATCATCGATGCACACCTCGTCTTAACTCGTTTAATTCACCTATCACTTTGTCCGCCCTATTCAGTTCTTGTCTTCTTTGTTATTCAGTAAAATTCTATAGTCGGTATAGAATAGTTTACGTTTACTTGTCAATTTATTGCCTCCTTTTTATTTGTCTAATAAGTCGTATAATCACTTCAAAGTATCACATACATGTGCAGCCTAACAATAATTGTTTGAGTCGTGGTCAGCTATAAGATTCACTTTTTGGTGGTAAATGAAGCATCACACCTTTTTCCTATCTATTAAAGGGTGTATTCGATAAAAATGGCACACAGAAAATCTTCTCTAACTTTTGAATCGTATGAGTAAAAAACCTAGAAATTTGAGTAGATCTTATCCATAGTGTATTATTTACATCTGCCAAGTTTCATAGTTATACATTCAGTAGTTCCAGTCATGTCGTCGAAACAAGAAATTGTCCGTGAGAAAATTTTGTGCACTCACAATCAAAATCCAGGGGCGTCCCACCGATTGCTAAAAGGCTTGGAATTGCAAATACAACTGTGTCTCGTGTAATAAGTACCTTCAAGGAGCGTCTGAGTGTCCAAAGGAAGGAAGGGAGTGGTCGTAAAAGTGGTCCAATGGACAGTAAAATGGCCAGGAAAGTCGTACAACAATTCAAGAACCGTCCAAACATGTCAATTCGAGATGTCGCTAAAAAGTCTAAGGTGTCAGTCGGTTTTGTGCAGAAAACCATGAAGCGTGCTGGGTTACATGTTTACAAAGTGCAAAAAGCCCCAAACCGGAATGAAAAACAAAACATCACTGCGAAAACCCGCGCCCGGAAACTTTACACGAAGCTGCTCACCAAATCCGGTTGCATCGTGATGGATGGCGAAACATACGTCAAGGCCGACTTCCGTCAACTTCCTGGGCAAGAATATTTCGTTGCCAAGTCGAAGTTCGATGTTCCGGAGGATGTTCGAAAGAAGAAACTATCGAAATTTGCAAAGAAGTTTCTAATCTGGCAGGCGATTTGCGGATGTGGTGAAATAAGTGCTCCCTTCATCACTTCCGGAACAATAAACGGTGCGATTTACACGGAAGAGTGCCTTAAGAAGCGTCTCTTGCCATTCATTAAGAAGCACAAAAGATCAACTCTGTTTTGGCCTGATCTAGCATCCTGCCACTACGCTCGAAACGTATTGGAGTGGTACCGAGCCAACGGAGTCAATTTTGTGCCAAAGGATATGAACCCACCAAATTCACCGGAACTTCGTCCAATTGAAAAATTCTGGGAAATTCTGAAAACGGAACTTCGCAAACATCCCAAAACTATAAAAACAGAGCTAGAATTGAAGAAAATTTGGGTAAAAACAACAAAAACACTGGGAAAATCGGTTGTACAAAATTTGATGGGTGGAGCGAAAAGGAAGGTGCGGGCATTCGGGATGGGAGACGAAATTGAATAAAACAAATGTTGTAAATCAAAACTCATTAGTAGTTCTTCATTCCCTGAAAATTTCAAGAAAATCCGATAATCAGTTTAATTTTGATGAGTATATATGTGTGTGCCATTTTTATAGAATACACCCATTAAAGGGTGATACGGTCAAAATTTGGTCAAGGGAAAACGCGTGTAAATCGGTGAAATCGTTTATTTAAAAAATCAAATTAAATTTCTTTTTCAAGTTCAATTAGTATAAAATTCAGGAAAAATATTCAGTTAGGCTTCCGCTTTTCCGAATCCGAATTGCCGGGCCTTACGCTTGACCCCTGCCATCAGATTTTGTACAGCCACCTTGTCCACCTTCTTCGCCGCAGAAAGCCAGTTTGCCTTTAACTGCTGCTCGTCCTTAGCAGTTTTTTTGGTCTTCTTTAGGTTCCGCTTGACAATAGCCCAGTATTTCTCAATTGGGCGGAGCTCTGGCGTGTTGGGAGGGTTCTTGTCCTTGGGAACCACCTGCACGTTGTTGGCGGCGTACCACTCCATGGCCTTTTAACCGTAATGGCAAGATGCCAAATCCGGCCAAAACAGTACGGAACAACCGTGTTTCTTCAGGAAAGGCAGCAGACGTTTATTCAAATACTCTTTCACGTAAATTTCTTGGTTGACAGTCCCGGAAGCTATGAAAATGCTGCTTTTCAAGCCACAGGTACAGATGGCTTGCCAAACCAGATATTTCTTTGCGAACTTTGACAGTTTCGTGTGCTTGAAAATATCTGCTACCTTTCCCCTTCCTTTTGCCGTATAAAACTCCTGTCCCGGAAGCTGCTTGTAGTCGGCTTTGACGTAGGTTTCGTCGTCCATTACCACGCAGTCAAAAATCGTCAGCATCGTCGTGTACAGCCTCCGGGATCGCGCTTTGGCCGTCGTATTTTGTTTATCATCGCGATTTGGAGTCACTACCTTCTTGTAAGTCGATAGTCCGGCTCGTTTTTTGGCTCGATGCACGGTTGTAGACGATACACCCAGCTTATTTGCGGCATCTCGGAGAGATAGGTTAGGGTTTCGCTTGAAACTACCGGCAACTCTCTTTGTCGTCTCAGCGGCTTCCGGTTTTCGATTTCCCCCCGATCCAGACTTCCTGGCTGTCGACAAACGTTCCCCAAACACTTTAATTACATTTGTAACGGTTGATTTGGCAACTTTTAGCGATTTTGACAACTTTGCGTGCGAGTAGCTCGGATTTTCGCGATGCGCGAGCAAAATTTTGATACGCTGCTCTTCTTGCTTGGACGGCATTTTGACAACTGAAGAGTGAATTCCAAAATCAAAATAGGAGCAACATTCTACACACACACACCTTCAAAATGAGGGGTGTTCAGATTTTTTAAATGCAAAATTGAAAGAAATAAGTCAAGTTGATATTGACCAAATTTTGACCGTATCGCCCTTTATTATAAAATTATCGAGAACAAAGCCGTTATAAGTTTGTTTGTATACCAGTGTGGTATTTTTATCATGGCTCTTTGGATTGAGCCATAGCTAAATAAGACTGGCGCCACGTTCCTAGTTTTAATAAAACTTCTACTCAGTGAATCCAACAGTCGATTCCCTACGTATGCCAATAATCTTGAACACATTGTGAATATACCTGTCTAGCTAGATTTAGATCTCACGAAAAGCATAAGAAAGGTGTTGCAGTCAAGAAGAAATCCCACATCATTATCACTGAGGAAAGGGCCCCACCAGACTGCAGCAGCATTCAAGGCTCCAAGGCAGGACGGTCGTTGGATCACATATGTAAAATCAGTGCATCAATGCCAGATTTGTGACGCGGCATTAAATAAAAAATAGTCAACATGTGATACCACCACGACAGGATATGTCTTTGGTTGCCACCTCAGTGCTGATGGCGTAGGCCCACCCATTGCGACATTCGTGGTGGTTTGCTGGTCTCAGTAGTTTGCTAGTTGTTGTACATACAAATTAAAAAGTAAAACGGCATGTTCTTATACATGCCATCAACTCAATTTAATAATTCGAAAAATGTTTCCCTTGAGGATACCTTCATCTTATTAATCATTCAGATCGGACAAATCCTAATGAAACATGTTAAGAACAAAAAACATCACATAGTGGCAGAACAAAGTTGTTAATGTGAACGCGAATCTAGAAGCTATTTAAATCATCATATGATAGCTGGTTTGGTGTTTATTGTTAATCTAATCTGAATTTACTGCTGGTTGGGTTGATGCACATTACTACGTAAACAATTTAAGAATCAGAAATATCATGTAGCCAAATACTGTAAACTTTGAAAGATTTAAAACTAAACAAGCATCTAAACGTATCGCTAGAAATACAAGGATTCGTCGCTTTTCTTTTTTTTAATTTTATAAGCATTTCTTATTACTAAACCAAACTAAATTTAACTTAATTACGAGTATGAAAATCATAAGGCAAACGTTAACAGATTATTATGAGTGAATAAAAAATGTTATGTGAACTCTTGAAAGTCATACGAACCTTATGAAGTCTGAAATTTTTGGATTCATAATGCTTCATAAAACTATGACTATAGTCTAAGACTATGACTAAGACTCTATGACTTAGACTGTATTATAAAACCCAAAAGATATTTTGCGCCAGTGTAGTATTCAATGATTTGGTATCCACAGTGTCAGTTCATTATTGCCAAGAGTCCATCCTTCTAATCAAAACTAAGGTATTTTACGCTTGATCAGTGTCAGAACCAAAACCATCAAGACAGTGAATAAGTTCTTGCATGATTCTAGGGTGCTGTCTGGATATGAATATATTTCCAATGTCGACGATGGATATGATATTGATGATTGATGATTGTATTACGCCTGTACTGCCAGTGGACGCATAATTGTCCCGTGTTATGAATAATCAATTCCGGAAAAATGCCAAGTCGATTTATCCCACTTGAAAATTTACCGCATATTTGACCCACTAGAACAAATATTACTGCCAGTGGGACAATTATGCGTTCATATCTCAAGTAGGATAAATTTACTTATAGTCTGTACGATTTTACTAGAGCTAACAACACTTGTTTGAATAATATTCTAAAAGTGCATATCAGTAGTACTAGGTTAGTCAAAAAAATAAGAAGCAGAAATGAAAATAATTTGCTTTCCACGAAGGATTTTTTTGAAATGTGAGAACAGCTAGAAGTCAGAGGGAGCTAAATCTGGCAAATAAGGTGGATGCTGAAACAATTCGTACCACAATTCACTGATTCTCGCGATGGTTTCTTGAGCTGTGTGAGCAGGTGCATTGTCTTGATGAAAAATGATTTTTTTTTTCTGCAAACCTGGTCTTTTTTCGCAAATGTTTTCATCCAACTGATCCAAAAGGTCACAATAATAATCAGAGTTGATTGTCTTACCAGTTAAGATATTATCTATCAATAAAATTCCTCTTGCATCCCAAAAATCTGACGCTAACATCTTCTTGGCCAATTTCGAATGGTCGCATTCGAACATGTTTTTGTTGCATTGTTAGCAAATGCGGTACCCATTGTGCACACAGTTTTTTGAAACCTAAAACTTCAGCCAAAATATGCCATGTTGTTCCATGTGTCAGTTTTCACACCCAAAGTCCATCGATGATCTTCTAAAACCATATCCTGTATTTTCGCTATGATTTCTGGTGTTGATGCACTTTTTGGACGTTCTAAGCGTGGATCGTCTTCAACGCTCGTACGGCCACGCTTATACTCTAAAACCCATCGGTGAACGGTTGGAAATGAAGGAGCAGGCTCCTTTAATCCTTTAATAAACATTCCAAAACAAAGAATTTAATCACTGCACGATATTCGGATTTGTCCATTGTTAAAAAATACACTGACACGTCAACTTCAAATGACTTGTAAACAAAGAATGAATTGAAAGATCGAAATGAAATTTTGTGTACGTTCTTATGAAAGATGAAATAATAAAATGGCGTAGAAATTTTGGTTTTTATACTGTTCCATAGATGTCGCTTTCAAAACTTTTTGACTAAGTAAATCAAAATTGTCCAAATGTCACATGGCACAATTATGCTTCCACCGGAAGTGTATGAATGCCACCAGCGAAACCGATTCTCTAAGCCTATACTGAGTAATTGTAAATGTATGCTATCGATGGGACACAAGGGACCAGGGTTGCCACATGCACAGATTTATCTAGATTGACACAGATTTTTTTCACTTTTTGCATTCATACAGATTACAGATTTTTGAGAAAAACCAAGATTTTTAAGCTTTGTCAATTATCTTTCCACTCAAAAATCTCAAATTCAAAATACGAGTATAGTTTAGGATCCAACTTTTTATCAATACACTACTTGCACTGTGATGTTTAGGCCCATGAAGCAAAATAACACAATTGACACTGACACTACAGTGACAGATAACAGTATGAAAGTCAGTTTGTGTGTGTGCTCCCAATTGATTTTTCCATATATTTTTTTGATTATTTGACGTTTGATAAGTTTTGAAGAAAATTTCATAGAATTTCATTCTCAGACATTCTTTTAGATATTCCTTCTGGCGTTTCTATAGGTATATTTCAGACGTTTGTAGGCATTCCTCCAGGGATTCTTTCAGGAATTTCAAAGTAATCACTGGAGGACACCTGAAAGATCTACACAAAAACTATCCATTTTTTCCTGAAATAATTCTTGGAGAAAATCCTGATTTGTTGGAGAAATCTAAGAATACTATTCTGCTAATTTAGAAGTATTTTTGTGCATTTATGCAGACAAATTTGCGAAGTAAGAATAATATTCTCGATAGTAATTTTTGCTATATGAAGCATATTTATTTCGTACGTGAATTTTGTTATCTTTAATGTAATCTTGCAGTGCGAAAACCTATACATATTTTGCGCAATTGAATCACAGTTGCAGATCGATGGCCCCGATTACAAAAAAAAGGTTTGTGGGCTTTGGATCCGATGGAGCTTCGGTAATGATGGGTTCTGACCGATCCATCAAGAAGCTGCTGAAACGTGACTGTCCTCAGTTGATAATTATCAAATGTACTTGCCACATTTTGGCCCTTTGTGCATGTAACGTATGCAAAAAACTTCAATTGTACCTGGAACAAATGATGCGATATATCTGCAGTTACTTTTCTACGATCCAAGAAACTCCAGTTGATACAGTTCTGCATCCGTCTGCCACTAGATGGCTATCGTTGGAGACAGTTGTCAAACGGAATATGGAACGGTTTTCGGAGCTCGTGTTGTTCTTCTCGTTCTAATCAAATTGAGACAACAGTTTTATTGTTGTCATCTTCATGACCCGATGACGCTGCCATTTCTCTTCTTCTTAAGCTACGTATTGTCTCTTATCATCAAAGCGAATCAAATCTTCCAGTCAAAAGCTATGGAACTCCTGAACATGTGCAATCAGCTGAAGTCTCGCTCCTTCCAAATTTTTGTGTGGACCTAAAACACCTGACGGATTTAGGAGTTTCAGATTTCGAAAAACAACTCCGTAAGAAGTCGGAAATATATAACGGCGAAGCTGCGCCCTTTAAAAGAGTTCAACTCGATTATTGAACAGTATCCGAAATTCTTTGAAAGCGGTTCAACTCACGAAAATGATTTTCGTGAGTTGAGGACGGAAAGGAGGAAAGGAGGAGTTGATAAGCTAATATTAATACCAGAACTAAATTCTAAACTCAACAAATTAATGTACACGGATCATAACAATAATTGATTGTTAATTCCGTTCCAATTTTGTTCACCTATCAAAGAGCTTTAAGTAATCAAAACAAACACCTCATGATTCATTATCATGTCAAAACCGGTCTGTCAGAAGGACTTAAGTGCAATGATCGATTTCCCCCGAAAACGTGTATCTTTCGTTTACTGATCTGTTTTCCTTTTACAACACAAAATTTTAAGTAAAGATTTTTACCAAGATTTTTTGCAGTAAAACACAGATAAAAAAGATTTTTTTGGCAAAAATTAAAGATGGGAACGAAAAATAATGTGGCAACCCTGCATGGGACCCCATTATGATTTATCAGATTGAATTGTTGTATAGTTCATTGTTGCGTGCATAACAAAAATCTAGCTGGGAAAAAATTTGGCATTAACAAAATTTCATTTTTATCTTTAAACTTCTCGTTTTTAAACAACTATCAATTATTACGTCATTATTCTAACTTTCCATTTTCCTGTTTCTTTTCAGATTAATAATACAAATAAAAATCGATCTGTCGACGGATTCCAAGTCATTCTTTTTCAACACGAACAGTTGGCTGGAAATAAAAACCATGATGCATTCATAAGTTCAAATGTAAATTATAGTGCACTGCTTATTTATTACGTAAATTAAATTATATTTATTGAACAACAACACAATACTTACTCCATCCGAAAGCTTTATTCATCTACGATTACTAAACTCACCATGTCACCAACACGAAAAGTCTTATTTCAACAGTAGTGGCGAAAACACTTGCAGTATGATCACTATATGAACGCACATTTCCGCGAAAGACATTTAAAATTGATAAGCCTTCGGCATCGGGTGCGTAATCTCAACACGAGCGGCACTGTTTATACAAAACAACTGCTGCATCAAATCACAAATGGCGACGTCGTTCTGGTACCTCTTGTAAGTAGTAAATAACTGTTCTAGGTTGGAGCATTCATCTGTGAACTAATTTCAATATTCTAGTTTGATCGGACTATGTATTTTGGCAAGGATCGTCGATGGGCGACGCGAGATCAAGTTCAACTGCACACTAACGGCAAACTACTATGATTGCTTGTTTCGAGATGTCATTATACGAAGTGAATCGGAAGCCGATAGCATATTTTTCGGAGAACAGAATTTTAATGACACGAGTATTGCATTTCGCGATTGTTCGATGGTGGTGCTACCGAAGAAAATATTCGAAACATTTCCGGCGATACAATACCTCTCGAGTGATGCTTGCAATATCCAAAAATTGCTAGGTGGAACTTTTGCCAATGCCCAGAGATTACAGGAACTGCATTTGTATAACAACAAGATTTCAAAACTCAATAACTTTGTGTTCAACGGGGCTTTGCAGTTGGAGATTTTGTCACTCTACAACAATACTGTAAAATACCTTGAGGAGCATGCATTCGATGGGCTAGGACGCCTACGACAACTCTACATGGATGATAATCTAATTGAGAAGCTGCCAGAGAGTTTGTTCTCCGGTCTAGAGGAGCTTCAAATACTGGAATTGCAGAATAATAAAATCAAAGAGATCAACGATGATCAGTTCATCCTTTGCTCGATGTTGAGAGAACTTAATTTATCTGCAAATATGATCAACACATTCAACATGACTCAGTTGATTGGGTTAAACAAACTGGAAACACTGGACATAGGAAAGAACTACTTAGATGAGGTATTTGTCACAAAATATCTTCGAACACTAAATGCCCAGGAAAATCAAGTCAGCCGAATCTTAATGGACCAGGGTGACTTTTTTCAGCTAACTCATCTAAACTTATCGCGGAACAACATAGCCAACATCAACAACATTTTCAAGTTTCGAAATCTGATCGATTTGGATGTTTCCTATAATGAGCTCATCACTCTGGACTTTGTTATATTTGCCTTCATGAAAAACCTAAAGGACATAAAGCTTAACAACAACCACTTGTGGATAATTGACAACGGTATTCCGGCACCGGCAAAATCCCTTCGAACACTCAATCTTGCCCACAACAAGTTTCTTTTCATTGATTTGGCGGTGTTCGATACGTTTCCGGCACTGGAGAACATCTATCTCCATGGAAACGAGCTAATCGATATGCGTATCGAAGAAGTTGAGCAAAACTTCCCCTACCTCTCGCTTGTTTCCACCGACAACAACGACTGGGACTGTATCAATCTGATGAGTATCGTTACCACCCTGGAACGTGCCTACGTCAAGTGGTCGACCGGAAATCGCAACTGCACGAAACCCGAGCAGCACAAGTTTATCTGCTGTACCTCGACGGAGCACCACCTGCGGGAGAAAATTGTGCGGCTTACCAAGGAAATTTACAAATCGCGTAAAATGATTAAACAGCTCATTATGGAAAATGCCGAGCTTCGAACTGAGGTGGAGATGCAGTTTCTGCCGCCGATCGACTAGGGGCCGGTGCAATAATTTAAGACGAAGAATTGTCGAATATCGAATTCAATCATTTTGCAACATGTAAATGTAATCAGTGTAGGATTGATAAATCAAATATGTAATATATTCTCATTCCAGTTGAAAACCGGAAAAGTCGCAACCGGCAATGGGTTTTTCTCCTGTTCTATACGTTAAACAAACGTCGGGCATATTGCGCACTTCAGATGCACTATACAGCGCACTATTGCCGACTTCAAGTTTTAAATAGTGAACGGGAGAAAAATCCATTGTCGAGTGTGATTTATTCCGGGTTTCAAGCGCGACGACAATAGTGTTACCCGCTCGATTGAAATAAATTAATGATAAATGCAATGGCAATGTTATCTCAGTTAAGGAAATTTAAAAAAAATTTAGTGTCTACAAAAAGTTTCTAGATGAAACGAACTCCTATTGATGATTTCATGACTTTTCTCATTAGAGAAGCTATATATTTTTAGAATACAAAATAAGGTCATATTTCATAACCAAACTTCAATATTTGAACCATTTATGCATGAATTTCGTGAACATTTTATTTTATTTTATTGATGCATATGCTGCATGGCGCCAGTCACCAGTCTGAGTTCAAGAACTCAAACCATACATAATACACCAGGCGATAGTTGAATAGGCTTCGCAACATTTCTACCCACGGGAGTTTTGAATTTTGCGGGATACACTATTATTGCACACTAGAGAGGTACATTCACAAGTACAATAATATTGAATCACTGCCTACAGGATAGGGGTAGGGTGGGAGAATTGTTGCTATGTAAGGCTGTAGAAAAAAAGTCACTTGCTATGTGAAATCAGTTACATTTTGATGGAAGGCAAACGTACTTTTGCATATAAAAAGTAATAAACGATCCATAAAAAAATGATAATCGTGCCATGAAAAACGCATTCTTGACCCATAAGACTTAATATCCATAAAAAAAATTAAAAAAGATCCATAAAATGCATCACTCTGATCCATACTTTATAAAAAAATTAGCAATAAAATGTCAAAAATGTACCGTTTTCTAACTGGGGCATGATCGTTAAAATTGTACGGATTACTCATAAACATATTGCAAATGATCCATAAACTTTCAATAACTTTCCTTAAACTTGTAAAATTAATCCATAGAATGTAACCTTTGTGCAATAAAATATATTCGCATGTTCCATAAAGTATTTGAAATTTTCCATATAAATTGCCAATTATCCATAAAGTGATGAACCATAAGCTTATAAAAATGATACATAGTAAATCAGCTTTGTTCGCTAAACCGTATGGTATGATTCATAAATTATGCCTGCATTTTTCCAGGTTGGGGCACTATTTTTTCAAATTTTGCTCCATAAAGATTGTAAAATTGATCCCTAACTGCGTTACTACTCAGATTAAGTTACATGTCCGTTCTTTCAGGTATCCGGATAAAATTTTACTGCTAAACAAAACAAAAAAAAACTTCAAAATATCACTATTATATAGTAATCAAACCGTATATTTCAAAAATTTACATTATTCCTTACCCTTCGCCTTACCTTTAGACTGCTTCGATTCGGCGGGTTTTGACAGTTATGTGTAGCAAAATCCACAAATATAAATTTTATTGTATTTTATACTACAAATGTAGACATTTTCATCAAAAAACGCTCCGCTTCCGACAGTTCCTGCTTACTCAAACCGAGATTCAAACTGTATTTGGAGTACATATGGCGAGGAAATTTGTATTCTGTACAATTGACTATCAAGAGTGCTCTAGTCGACGCTAAAGTGATTCAAATATGAGGCATACTTTTAGTTTTTATAGGCACAGCCTTGCTCTTACTCGGTTGATGATCATCATTTGGTTCAGTAGTTGTGAGGCTTCCATATTTTTTACATTGGTACCACTCACACACCTCAACCGATTATTACTTCACCTCGGTCCCCAGCATAGAGTACATTTAAGACGAATGACGCTATGTTCATGAAAATTACTATTGTTGAGTCAAAACTTAATTTCAATTTCTGTAAACGATACTCGAAAGCGTGTGAAGAATCATTTGATGAGAAAATGGTGAATTTTTTTTTAATTGCATCCCGCGTACTGGGGGAGTTGGACCGTCTCTATCGCATCAGTGCTTCGATAAATTGATGAGGTTATCATCACGTCCACCATACCATAGTGGTAGAGTTCCCTTCTAGCGTACTGGGAGGTGTAGGATCGATTCCCACCGATAGGCAGTGAAATTTGTTTTCACCATTTTCTTAACATACGATCACACATGTTCTTAGCTTTCGAGTATCATTTTCGGAAAGCAGTAAGAAACCAGTTTTAACAGGTTTCTTACCCGTTGGAAACGAGGATTAGTATGGGACTGACATATGATCGCTGTTCCAATGAATTACAGGCACCCCCCAAATAAAAAAAAGAAAAATATTTACAAAAAAAAAAAAAAATTTTTTTTTTATAAAAAAAAAAAAAAAAAAAAATTTTTTTCCCCTTTTTCCCCCAAAAAAAAAAAAAAATGTATTTCCCCGCCGTGATAGCCGTCACAAATACCCACCCTTCTCAAGTAATACGCGAAAAAAGCTGAAATACCTAATGCAGGGTGGCCACACAATCTATATTTAAAAATTCCCGCATTTTTCCCGCATTTCTCCCGCATTTTTGCCTAATTTTCCCGACTGGGAAAATGAGTGAATATAAGTTGGATTTTTAGATATTTTTTGCAGTTTTTGAGGAAATTGTTCAATCTGGAATACTTCCGGCTTGTTTCAATTAGGCAAAATGATGGATAACAGCTAACAAATCGGGCTTCTTACGTATTGCAAAACCTTTCTCGCTGTTTCCAAACGAGAACAAAAATCGCTCTATATAAGTCATTTATCTTTCAAGTTTCTAGAAGCATAAACATCGAACAAAAAATAGTAAGGCATTTGCGGTTTTCGTGTACAAAATGATGCAGACTATACTCGGTGTGAAAGTCAAATCATGACGCAGATACAGGGTGCAAAACTTTCGGTTCATGCATCTACAATGACGAGCTCCACCAAGTTTACAATCGAGTTGATGGTTAAGCAAATAAAACACAGCAGAGTTTTAAAGCTTTTTCAGTAAATCTAATCACGATTTGTAAATAACAATATGAGCTCGGTTGTTAAGTAAATTGAGTTTTTATTGTACTTTTATGTTCTCTACAATACTTTTCTTTAACGTGACATTTTCGAGATCCATTTAATCGTACGAAAAAGAGCGAACTTTTCATCGAACACTGCTCATTGCATAGACTGTTTGCCAATGATTTTTTATCCTTTTTTCCCAAACTTTCAAAAGTTTTGATGGAATCCGCCTTATCATGTTTGCGCAAATATGCCTTTGTCAGAGCCCAAAAAGTTTCAAACGACTTGCCTGGGGACAGTTTGGAAGATTCATCTCCTTGGGTACGAATTTGACTCCGTTGGCTTTGTACAAGGTGTCCTTCGCTTAATGCACTAATGCCAAATCCGGCCAAAACAATGCTGGATTATTATGTTTCCGGATCATGGAGAGCTGGCGCCGCTCCAAGCATCCCCAAACGTAAACATCAGCAGTCATCGTACCAGTTGTTACAAATGGATTTAAAAGAATTCCAGACTCACACTTCCATAAATTGTTTTTTTACCGAATTTTTCGGTAAAAATTGACATATCGGCATCGTCAATAGTTTAACCAGCACGGACCGTGTAGAACTGGTCACCTGGTCTTATAATCAAATTTCACGTAGGATTCATCATCCATAATCATGCCAATTTCCTACACAGCTGTTTATCGTATAATTTACGGGCCCTTGGTGTGACAGACGCTGCTTGTTTTTCACTTCGTTTTGGCTACTTCTGCTTGTTGAAAGTCCTTAGTCCATTTCGTGGCTTTGTTTGGTCGACGTTACTTTCCGTAGTTCCCAGCTTTTTGGCCACATCTCGACCGGATATACCATTTTGCGAAAGCTTGCGTGATTTTCCCTTTTTGTGAAAGCTTGCGTGATTTTCCGGTCCAGGTTTTGGTCCATGGGCCCGGTTTAGGTTTAGATTTTGTCTTGTCCTGAAAGGAAGACTCCTCACCATACTTCCAAATCACGTTACAAACTGCTCCGATGCTCACACCTTCCATTTTCGCAATCTCAGCGAAACGTTGGGAAAAGTGCACTATTTGTGCATGATCTGTTTGCACTTTGCCGGGGAGATGCTTCGCATTTTCATGAAAAGTAAATGTACCGGCACGTGAGACTCACAGAGTCATAGATTAAAATGCAAACAGTGGTACAAATAATGATCAGCTATTCAAACGTCATGTGGAAGCAACAGTGGCGCATCAAAATCGTGCTTAGACTTTCTAGGACACCCTATATGGGCAGGTTAATTAGTGCAAATGGAACAAGAAAAACTGAAACAATCATATTCAGAGTACGGTGGCTGGTTTGGTGTATTCATTGACTGTTCGTTGTTCCTCAACAGGCAGGATAAATAGAGGTTGATGCCGTCTGCCACCTATGTACATTTTTATTCTTGATCAATTTTTAACAAAATCTTGAATAAGTCAAGTTCAATAACAAATACTAATACTTCAAAAGCCGTAGGTATCTACGGCATTTTATTTACTCGTCAATGCACGCTGCATCCCTCTCGACATTGGCCAAAAGCGTCATATTCTTTGCTGTTCTTTCTGCTTCTCTCTACATTTTTTAGAAATTCTCCTTCACTTTTTTGTGCTGTCAGCGACTCGCCGTATTTGGCATTTCGTTATTTCAATGTCGTTAACTGTTCCAGCGTTATGGCTTCGTAGACAATTCTCTGAGCTCCCAAACCCATTTCAGTTTGGTTCACCACCAGACACTTCTTATTTATTGAAAATCCTAGCTCCATCGTCGTATCTCTAAATTCCAATCACATATTAAATTTTGGGCAAAAAGTAATCATATCGCGGTTTTTCAAAAAAATCACAACTTTTGGTGTAAATACTCAAAATTTTAAAAACTGTATTTTAACCATTGCATGGAAAGGTAACACTTGCAAACAAAATCGAAGCAATTTAAAATGTTTATGCATCTGAATTTATCAACTCTATTTAGTCTGTTTTTACGCTGTTTCATCGTAGAAGTGGAACGTATCCCACGTGTAAAAAAAACCTTAGTGTACTATTAATGCTATAAGCTTACAAAACTGTTCCAAAAATTGCATTACAATATTATCCAAATTGTTTTGTGCTTGATTTTTCAAAAAAAAAATGTTGGAGCTCTATACACACCATGGGTAAGAATGCACACTTAAAAATTATGAATTTTACACGAGACGTAATTCATGTTTGTAAAAAGCCGGGAAACGTAAAGAAAGATTTCGTGTAAAATTATGTCTCCTGAGACTGACACATACGCAATTCGACGAAAGATGTGTTTGATTGAATTTATTTTTGCATCTCTTTCAACTCATTCTTATGTGCTAAAGGACGCTTGCATGTGTCGGTCTCAGGGGACAGAAATTTACATGACATTTTGGTAGTGTGTGGGTTAATGCAGCGAAAGTACCTACTTAAATTGATCTCTTTATTAACGAGGACGAAATCGATAACACAATCGAGCGTTGCAGGTACAACTTTTGAATCACACTTGATTGTATGGCTAAAATTACCATCGCTGGTTGGTGTCTTCGAGGTGCTAAACCGGAATCCTTTGGATCTGCGCTAGACCATGGATACTGCTCTTCGTAACTTGTAGAATAAGTTGGCAATCACGCACTTGTCGTTACCAAAAGTAAATAGATGGTGATCAAATCCATGTTCAAATCATCAATTTGAAAAAGTGTGGGCATGGTTCCTGCCATAAGCCAAAAATTCCCGATGGATTTTTAAATTCCCGACTTTTTCCCGCATATTTCCCGATGATTTTGGGTTCCCGCATTTTTCCCGCATTTCCCGATTTTCCCGAGTCTGTGGCCACCCTGCTAATGTAAACAATGACTGAACTTCGTATGTTTGAGATTTGAATGCATCTAGTTTATAGGAATTGCATGACAATTTTAATAAATTTAACTGTTCATGCAATTCATGAATACTATTTGTGTACAAATATGCATACTTATGATACTACGTCATATAAATATTTACATATTGTTTTTTATTCCGAGCCAACAGTGAGAGGCATACATGTTTCGGTTATTTCACTACTAAAATAAATTCACTTACTTCTGGACACAATTTGTCACCCTATTCAATCTAGAGTCGATTAATATATGCTATTGAAGGGACCATCGAATCAACATATAGAACAAGATAAGCCTAATTATCGACTTCAAGGGACCGAGATATCCATCGACACATAGAAAAAAGTGGTCACATATCATGATATAGAACATCGTGGTATGGAGAGTTAACTGTAATTTATTTCGACATTATCGTCACTCTTTTTAAAAGCACTTTACTCATCTCATCGTAGTGATCGTGGTTGAGGGAGCAGCGCAACTCCCAGTGCAAGAAAACAGAAATATACTCTGATTGTTTTTATTTCCCCCTTCATGATAATCGCAAATTTTGAAGGGGGGCTGACAAAAGAAAAAAATAAGATTTGTCCCGGCCTAATATGGATCATTGGCGATTTATTTATGGAATAATTTCAGTAATTTATTGATCATGTGCATATATTTTAATTCACAAACGTTACATTCTAAGGATTAATTTTACAAGTTAAAGGAATGATATTGAACCTTTTATGGAACATTTGCAGTATGTTTATGGGTTAATTTTATCGATCCTACCCTAAATATACAACGGTACATTTTTTACATTTTATTGCTAAAACTTACATAAAGTATGGATAACATTCCTGTATTTTATGGATCATTTTCATTTTTTTATAAATTTTCATCAGAGCCTTACGGATCATATATACGTTTTTTATGGAACCAATTTCAAATTTACATGGATCATTTCTTCAGTTTAAAGGTGCAAAATTAAGGCTGCCAATTGGGAATGGTACCTACCAAAATACCTGCTCATCTTGAGATTACTTTTGTTTATAGGTTGTGCTCTCGTTCCACATGTTGATTTGTTATCCCATTGACACATGACCATCTGACCTCTATCCTTTTATTTATTGTTAATTTAATTATTTTTATTTGTTGCTGAAAGTAAGCAACTTAATAACAAAAGGAACCAATTGATTCATACATCAAACCTTTATTTTCATGCTTTCCAAAAGGGCGCTGATTCGTTTTTTTAAGGTTTACTGGCGGGACCCTGAATAGAGTAGAAACCTCTACGCCAGGCTATCGTTGCGTAGATCCTTTCGAGTCATTTTGCCAGCCGTACACGGAACATGTCGTCCAAGAAGACGCTGTTGCAAATGACTCGGAAGGAGCCACGTTTGAGAATTTTGAGTCGTTTCGTTTGATTTTTTGTTCCATTGTCTATTTCTCATTTTGTTAGTCTGTGTCACGTTTACAACTTAAGTAATTTGATTCGTTATTCCTTCTGTCTTTTGTAGTCTAGTCTATTGGTGTGTCATTTATTCGATTGAAGATTCTTCCGAAGCAGTTTTTTCGAACAAAAAATAAGAAGTTATAGTATTGTTCCTTGTGTGTTAGACTGATATAACATAACTCCTTTTGAAGCATTTCACCAGCCGTGCAGGGATCATGTCGTCCATAGAGACGCCGTTGACACTGCCTCCAAAGGTGTTACATTTCTCAAGTTTGCTTCTCCCTTTATCTTCATTATGTTCATGTCCACTGTTTTGTATGGTGTCATTTCGTCTTACCTCTCTTCTGGTTCATTTACTTTTGTTTACCTTATTATTTTCGTGTGTTCGACATTATTCAATTTTGTTTTTGCTATCCTATCCTTTCCTTGTGTCTGTTATATTTGTTTGAAACCAACTCCTAGTCTTTTAATGTCATATAAGTTCACCCATCGCATAAGATAGTGAGTGGTGGGTCTCAATTATTTGTATTATATTGCAATTTAGAAAAAAAATATTATAAAGTTCTTACCTTGATGATGTGCAAGTGTGTTGTTAGTTTTTACTCATTTATAACCTATGTTATTTCTCACAAGTTTCCGTTCCTTAGCGATCGTTTTTTTTAAATTTCTTCAATTTGGTGTAATGTCCAGTTCAGGTATGGTAATGCTCGCGGCTATGGCATGGTGAAGAGAACAGGTGAAAGGAGAGAAATCATTAGTAACCGGCAACATGCCATGCGCATGTGAGATTTTCATGGTGATATTCTCACAACGGCCGTTCAGAATGGTTCAACGGATGCGTATGAGAGATCATTTCCGATTATTTTCCACTTGTTTACTCAACTCCCTCACGTTTAGATATAGAAGACAAGAAACATCCCACTGCGTGCTACATTCTGGAATATCAGGGCAATGATCCCCCATCGCATCTTCAAGTGATCATTACAAGCTGTCCATTTGGTTCAGGCACTTTTGAACGTTGATGTGGCAGCCTTATCACACATGAAATCTGCCGCGACCAACTCGACAGAACGCGCCCATACCACTTTCTGAACCGAAGGGCAGGGGCTTTCCAAAAGGGCGCGGATTTGTGATAATACACTATTTCAGCTTTTTCAACTGAGTTAATATGATCAAATGCAACACTTCAACTATTCGCAAATACTGTACTTGACAATAGATCACCATCTCAAAGTTATAATGTCCATCGATAAAAACTACTTGAAGGTTTTCAGAAGCCCTTTTGGAGATCAACAATATGTATGCAGCATAAATACTGCTGATCTGGCAATACTAGTGTGCACCTATCCAAGATGGTAAAGAACCAGACCTGCACCTGGTAGATGAAGTTAAAGTACTACAAAGTTTTTCCAGTGCCCAGGACGTTTGAAGGTAGAATTGAGTTAGTTATTAATGATTAAATGATGCAGATGCATTTGGTGGGTAATGGACATAATATGTTAGAATTAAATCTCATTTCGATGTAAGGTTAAAATACAGGAATATAGAGACAACATAGATTTTGGTTATTCATTCCATAGAATAAAGTAAGTTGCCCTAAAAATGAAAAGTGCAGTTTTGGTCGTTTCCCGTAAATTGAAAGTAAGAGGTCTAAAAAAGAATTGCGGCATATCCCACCAGTATCACACCTGATATAAGTGGCTTGACATAAACGTTATACGACGTGGCAACGAAATAACTGAGCAGAATATGTGATTTTTTCACTACTGGTCGAATTCTTGGTCTCACATTCATGTTTATTGAATGGATAAGCCTTCTCATCATCGGCAAGGTGACATGTTTGGCCTAAGAGAGGGGTTGATGTATAAGTTGTGTGAACACAAATAAAATTCTTGAATTTTACTACGAAAATCTACACAAAGTAAAACTGATTTGACTCCTGCAAAGCTAAACATGTTTTATTATGCAACATTTATCAGTAATAATTCTACCTTACCTTTAACTACCTTCGAAAAAAAATTTCGGATGGCCAATAAAAATTATGGTTTCAATCTTGTAGAAAGTTTGCTAACAGGGCCGAATGTATTGAAAGAGCGAGCATCAACGTTCTCAGAGCTGTCGCACCACCAACGAACTGGGGCTGGATAAAATGTGTCAACGCATGATTGGTAAGATTCCGATCAATACGAGAAAGTTCAAGATAAGGTGGGGATCAAGGGTCGCTTCTTTATGTACAACATCATCAACACGAAAGCGACAATTGACGACGAAAAAGGATCGTTCGAAGGGCAGTTGGAGCAGGTGTATAAGTTAACGGACAGACCGGTGAGTGGGCCGAACAGCCTGCAGGTCGATTCACACGACATCGGCCAACAACGCGTGTTGTTCACTCGCTAAGACATTCACAAAACCACTTTGAGCTCATCTGAGCAAGAAACGGAGATCAAATCGACCCCGTCCCTTACCACAGTGCGAGTAAAAATTATTACTCATTCGTCTAACTTGGACGTCGGGACCAAATATTGAGCTTCTACGAAAAACCGGAGTTGCTCGGCAAGATTGGGCAGATTTTCGAACCGCCAGTTCATTCCTTTAAATAGAACATTTACGGCTCGTTTAGTGGTTATTACCTCGGCATATTGTTCTTACACACAGCTTTACCATACCAAGTTAAAACACTGAAAGTCCTTATGTCCTCGAACGTCAACACCACAGAAAACGAGTTAACCCTTTAGTCGCCAATTATTTTGCTGATTCTAAGAACCTCCACAGCAGCTTGTGCAACTAAAAGTTCTATGCTCCGATACCTTAAGGATGTTCAGACTCGTGCTGTAAATCTTTATTTCGACTCAATGCGATTCGCTTGCAGAAAACTCGTGCCAATAGCTGATTTTCAAAATATCATGCATGATGAATTTGTTTTGTTTGATTATTTTCATAAATTTGGCTCACATTGTATTACTTTAAGTTTACAAATAAGGCCTGATAGCAGAATATCGGAATAATAAAATGATATTCACCATTGAATTTCATGTGAATATTACTGTGAATATCGCTTTCGATATAACAGGCAGAGCAATACACTGTTCGACAACATTGTAAATAGAATTAGCTTAGGGCTAAAATTTTATCTCACACTCTGTTCATAAAATTAACTTCTGAAACTAGGTTAAAAGTAAATTAACCCATCTGAGTCGAAATAAATATTTACAGCACTGGTTTAGACTACACATTACACAACGGCTAAGGGTTGAATGCAAACGAATTTTAACCTTACGGCCACTAAAGGCTGTCTTCATTTCAGCTTTGCAGCTTTTGCAATTGTTCGCTGGACGGTTGGAGCTGCATCATGATGGTCAAAGCTTTCCTCACCTTCGACTGGCTCAATGAAGAGAACAGTCATATGAGTACGTTAATTTTTCGTCTGGATCTACGGCCTCACTTTCGCAGTTGTAATGGAGATCTTATAGACTGTTTGAAGAATTATTACCACACTTTCAAAATATTCGAAATGTGTAGTTTTTTTTATGATTTCAATTATTTGATTTGGCAAATTATATCAACACTACTGTTTAACACAACATTTAACTTTTCATCAATCAAAATCTTTAATTATAACCTTGCGTCCTTGGGTACAGTGAAGTATTGTGGTCCGGGAAGGGTTTTATAATCCAATTTCAAATACGTTTCATCGTCTATGATTATACACCCAGAACTTCTACACATTCTGTATCATATAGTTTCTGGGCTCTCGGTTTAACAGACGCCTGGCCTGATTTGAGTTCCATTTTGGGTTTCTTTTGCTTCCTATATGTCTTGAGTCCAAGTCGCTCTTTTGCACGCATCTCGTTAGACGTCGAGGTCCCTATCTTTTTCGCCACATCTCGAACGGAAGTGATCTTCTTGTCAATAGCAGGACTCACAGGACCGGATTTCCGACCAGTCCTTGGGGCATCGTCAAAAGTACATTATTCTCCGTATTTTCTAACTGCAGTTCGTACCGCATCGACGCTCACACCCTCTTTCTTGGCCAATTTTCTCAAAGAGATTCATAATAAAGTAACATAAAACTTAAATAAACCGGAAGTTTATCATTTCCCGAAACCCTTCATGTACTATCATGAATCTGAAGGCACGATAGATAATTTGGATCGTGTAGTGCTACGACTGTCCCTATCCTACCTTATCCATAAAAATAAATGGACTTGTCATAGAACGGATTAAAGCTAAAATGCAGATGCTCTCGCATAGCCTACCCTAAGGAACTAAATTCAATTAGATTAAGGCTGATAAATTATGTACGAATTCTACAAATTTACAGATCGTTACAGTGTGAACGTTAAGCCCGACTTTGGAAAATCGGTAACCTAATCAGAAAAAGATACAGTACTTCAAAACTAAAGGTCCAGGAACTTCAAAACGAAATAAAGTTTTATCATTTATACAATAACATAATCAGTGTGTACTTTATTCTGTTTGACCAATTTTTGACCGTTTTACCCTTTATGGAGCGTTTGGAAAAGTTCACCGCTGAAGACTTTCGAACGACTCAATACATTTATTGAAACTTGACCCTAACATGAACATTAAGGATAACTATTATTAGATTAACATGTTCTAAGCTCAAATTATGATTAAGGAAAGCGACAAAAATATTTATTTCACATTGAGAAAGTGGTGTATCGTCTAGTTATATAAAGTACATAACTTATGAACAGCAAATTCCATTCATCAGCCGTTGGCCTCTTTTGCACTGATCAACGGTAACCTTGTGTTCGGCCATAGCATATTTGAGATCCTTTACCAGGGCAGCTATTTTGTCGCACTTGAAATCGTTTCCTTGAATCATCAACCGCACCATGACCGGGAAGTTGTCACTGAAATCCTTAGCTTGCAGTTCGGTTAGCTTATTGTGACTCAAATCCAGCTTGATGATCCTCGGCAGTGTCTTCAGTACGTCCATATTCAGCTGAGTTAACTGGTTGTGTGATAAATGAACGTATTTCAAATACGTCCAAGGCGTGGAAAGCGAGTTAGACAGAGTTGACAGTCGGTTGCCGTCCAACTTCAGCAAGATCAGGTTCTTAAACTTGGTCACTGAGCTGAAATTCACTGCCTCTATTTCATTGTATGAGAGGTCTAGGGTAACTATTTTGTTGAAGCTGGGTATCTGGTCCATGCTTGTTAACTTATTGTGGGATAAACGAAGGAAAATAAGCTGTGGTTCCTTTCCTAGAACTTGAACCGATTGCAGTTGGTTGTTCGATGCAACCAGTTTTCTAAGATTATTCGGTATGGTGACTGCTTTTAGTCGGTTAAAGCTTATATCGATCGAGTCCACGGACCATTCTCGTTGGAACTGCTTTAGCTCGAACTTTTGAAGGGCATTGTGGGACACGTTCAAAGAAAACAGGGATGTGCAGCTTTCGAAGAGCGAGTCGTCAATTTTGGATAGAGAATTTTGCTGTAAATCAATGCTTTCCAGTGACGTCAGCGGAGTAAAAACCTTATTTGGAAGCGTTGTAATTTGATTGTTATCCAGTTTTAGAACTGTAAGTTTGCTTAATCCGTTGAATGCATTTTCCCGGATTTCATTGATGCTATTTTGCGAGGCATCCAAGCTGGTAATCTTAGTTGCTTCCTCGAAGAGATTATTTTCCAACAGTTGAATTTTGTTGCCAGTTAAATTGACTTGCCTGATGTTGTTGGCAGCGATGAACGAACCTTTGGGAATATTTTTCATTCCACTGAAGCTGGCATCAATTTGTTCAACGTTGGGGAACGCTTGAAATACTCCATTTGGTACTGAATTCAGCGAAGATTGTTCAAATTTAACATTTCGAGGAAGTTTTCCGTAAGCAGAGAAGGATGTTGCTGTGAATTGATCAGGTGACTTTAACTGAACGCCTCGAAAAACACACCGGTCTTCAGAATCGTATGTGCACTTGTACTCCCTCGCGTGGGACGTGGTTATGAAATAAATTAAGCTAAAATTTTAGAGGGTATTAGTTCGCAGATGAATATTATTATGAATTTTATTGCAAACTACCAGATTATGCTGAGAAGCTTTGCTGCCGTCGCCATTTCCATACGCTGTTCAAATGCCAGACGATTGTGTCGAACTAAAGCGAGTCTTATCAATGCTACCAGTTTTATTTCGAGAAATACACTATCTGTTGTTTTGTAAATTGAGCGGTGATTTCTTTCGAGTTTGTTCTTACTCTCTCAAGAAGTGTAAAGTGTTTTAAACTCTTCCAGATTGCATTCTGAGAAATGACTATGTTGAAACTACAAGATCTCTGTAGGTCATATGTTTACAATTTATTAATTGTTCAACTTCGGGTTTTTGTTTGTTTTGCAGCTCTTTTAGTCATTCATAGTTGTATGTTTAATGGTATGCTCACGTGACATCGAAGGTAGGTAGCTTTAAGCACCCTAAAAGTGGCAGAGCATTACCCAGCGACGAAAAAACACGCCATACTTCATAAAGTATCTACCACCTTACCTGATTATGAACCATTCATCTCTCTTCAATGTGGCCTTCGAATAGTCAGGTAATACAAGCAGCTTTTCCATTTGTGATAAAACATCTTAATCATTAATTTATTGCAGCTCTTCTCGGTCCTAGTGCTTATTAAATTATCATCACCCGCATTATCAGCGTCATCTTAACTAAGAAAAAGCAACACTCGTTTTTCTAGAAAGGATAATTCTACGCAAGATGAAGAGTTTCCCACTTGAAAGGGAAGGACGGTCCATGGTGCACAACCAACAAAAAATTCTACTCTCGTATTTGCACCGATGCTGGGCAGTAAATTATGCTCACTGGAAATGTATAACTCATCCGAGCTCAAAGATCACAGTCACGTACGCACGTCAAGCATCATTGAGCTAATGATAGAAAACAAAAGGATAACGGTTTGCTGGCGGAGAAAATAATTTACAGCTTTGGACCTAAGGACGGACGTGACAGGCCCGGTTATGGACCTTCCTGGACTGACTGGAGAGCTTGACAGAACACTTAGCAAGAACTATAAGGAAAACCTGGCAACGAACAAATGTGTTTCCTGAATTGTAAATGGAGCCGCTTCCATCTGTTCACATTTCAAATTGTAATAAATCAAACTCGATATAATCGTAAAACCATTTTATTCAGATCCCGATTTCAATCAACCCAAGTATCCATCACTTTTTCCATCCTTGCCTTGATCAAAAGCTCAGGAGTTTTAGGACGAACGATTTCCGACGGTGGATGAAGGACTAAATGGCAATATATCGGTATCTGAAAGGCAGACAGTTAGTCGGAATATGTTTACTCAACTTTCAATACGCTTACTTACATAAATCAAAGTAGTGTCAAATACCGGAGGCTCGTGCGGTCTGCAGCGACGAGAAACTCGAAAATGCTTGGGCATGATGGGCTCTTCCAACGAGTTTCCAACAAGTATCAGATTCGGATGGTACCTGACTACCATCCGATTACTAAGCTTTCCCAAATCCACCTTGTTTCGGGGGGTTCTACGAAATCAAACAACACGACGCCAAGTTACTTGCCACAAGAACGCTCTGGCGCTGACTGGCATGGTGACATGCAGCGGTATTCAAATAGGACCTGAATAATATAACATGCTTGAGTTGTTTGCCGGGGGAATGTTTAATCGAAGCTAGTTTACGACGGTTGGCAGTGATTGTTCTTCACGTTGTTATGCCACCAAGTAGGAGCCTGATAGTTACGCTACAATTTGTGGATTTTCTTCCTGAATGTGTAAAAACTGGCAATCTATAGACTGTTCCGAAAATTATAAATACACTTTCTTTCACAAATAAAAAAGACCATACTGTGATTTTTGTCTATTTTATTCTCAAACATACTAAATAATAATGTTTTCTTTCCATCTTCATTTCAATTTGCTTGATTTTTCGTAGAATCTAACTTTTTTTTTAACACCACTCATAAGCTTCTGCACAGTGCTTTTTCCTACCATTTTCACCACTTTTGGCCAATCTTTCTTAAATTTTTCAACACTATCCGCTAGTTTCATGTGTTTTCTTAGCTTCGCCTTCGTAAAAGCCCAGAAAGTTTCGATAGGGCGAATCTCTGGGCAATTTGGTGGATTCATCTTCTTTGGTACAAATATGACATTGTTCCTTTTGTGCCACTCTAGTGCATATTTAGAGTAATGGCAGGAAGCAAGATCAGGCCAAAGGATTGAAGGCTTGTTATGCTGTTTGATCAAAGGTAGCATCCTTTTTTGCAGGCACTCCTTCACGTAGGTTTGACCATTTATCATGTCTGTCGTAATGAAGGGACGAGGTGTGGTCTGCCACACCATTACCTTCTTGTTGAATTTTTCGGTGTGAATGGCTTTCACCAATCTAGGATCATCCTTTGCCTTTGGCGAGGTATAAAACTGTGGTTCCGGCAGAGTTTAATAATCGAGTATTATGTAAGTGTATTTTTTGGTCAGCAGATTGTCTTACAGCTTTCGAGCCCTCGGTTTCACAGATTCAGCCTGTTTGGTGCTTCGTTATGCTTCCGACGAGTCTGCAGGTCCATTCTCTCCATGGCACGCATAACATTAGTCACCGAAGTACTTAGCTTTTTCGCCACCTCTCGGACTGATGTTGAAGGATGATGCTTGAAATAGTCCCTTGCCTTTCTGTCGATTGCAGGGTCAGCGGGACCGGATTATCTATCCCGTCTCGGGAATCTACGAAAGAGCACTGTTCATGATCCTTCCGTAATGCGGTTTGAACTGCTCCGACGCTGACGTCTTCTTCCTTAGCCAGTTTTCTGATCAAAATGCCACTGACGGTGCACCGTTTGTGCACAATCCGTTTTCTTTACTCGGGAGAAAGACCACGCATTTTCAAACTTCCATGCGAAAAATTGAAAAAAAAATGATTATCTACTTCAGCTTAATTTGGATGTAAACAAGAGGCCGCAGCCAAAAGTTGGTTGAATACTGCACACATATTGAATTGACGGTTATTCATTAGTGTATTTATAATTATCGGAACAGTCTACCCTAGCAAAGGAAAATAACAAGCTGGTATCATATAAGTAACAAGTTCTGTCATCCCAGATATCGTTTTGATTTCCGCTGTTTAGTTTAGTTATAACCATTGCTGCAAATTTAGTTATAACCATTGGTAAATTTTGTTATCACACGTTCTCATTTTATAACAAACAATTTTTGACAATAGTTACTAATTGAATAAAAAACTATGAATGTTGCCAGCATATTTGAACAAGAAATGTTGCTTTTAATCATAATTTTTTTTCAGATATTAGCGTGAGAGTTTGAAATTGATAACGTAATTTGAAACGATTTCAATAAATTTTCTTAGAATACAGGATTTGTTATTTAGATGTTCTCACTGATAATAAAATAAGCTTTCATTCTGATATTCAACTAAAATTTTTTTGTTATTCATTTTGTTGTTTTGGCTATTTATCCAGCCTCAATGATAACATATTCAATGATCAAATTATGATAACCTGGTATTAGAATTTGTTATGAATTTGGTATAATACCTTGCTCGGGTATAATACCAGTAAATTGTTCTAAAATGTACATTTCGATTATAAATGTACGTTATATCGCAGTATGAACATTAATTTCAAAAACATGGCCATAGATTGATCATAAAAGATAATTTGAAATTTTTACTATTTTTTGCTTACATGGTTTCAAATTAGGGTCTCGCAAGCCTCTCAAAATTTGAACTAATTTTGTTTGAAAGTGACTGAGCATAACCAGTTTGAAACTTGTATGGGAATTACAATGGAAAACTTCAATTTTGTGTTTGCATCGCTTTAAAAAAAATGGTCAATCAATGTTCTGTTAAAGTAGTATCTTAACAAATAGAGAATTTACTTAGCAACCGTTTTGCAGAACATCAATTTTCGAAGAAATGTGTGACCGATGACTTTTGAGTCACAATAAAATGATTGCCAGTGGCCAGTGGAGGTTTAGACAACGGATAAAAATAATCATAACAAATGTATTTGAAAACCTAATAAGTTTTTTGCCATTTTAACTACAAATAATATCTAATCAATATGCTAATAAATTTTAAGAGGAAATTCCAATAAAAACTATGACGAAATTCTTATTGTGTTTATGCAATAGTTCTAATGACGTTTATTTGATGGTACATTGCTTTTATCATTACGAGCAATAAAAATCATAAGCTTGTCACATACATATGGCATTCATAATAAAGAAGGATAAAAAATGATAAGCTCGATGATAGAAGTGCCCCTCATTTTTGAGTCATTGAAATGCGTTAGCCAATAGCTCATTTCAGAGGCTATATTTATGTATTTATTTATTTATTTATTTATTTATTTATTTATTTATTTATTTACTTATTTATTTATTCGATCAGATAATTTTTTTTATCCCAATGACAATTAGATAACACTTATTAACTTCACGGGATACATTAAAATTAAACACGTTACAGCTGTTGAAAACGCGACACATGCTTAGCACAGGTTCGTGTTTGCCGTAGTTGGTCCTTGAGTGCCGATGTCTAAAGAAAGATTGTAAACGTAGGTTTCGTCGTCGAGTGTTGATGTTCAAGAGACCAAGTAAAGTGGAACAGTCGATGTTTCCCTGAAAGAGGTCACCAACGAAACATGCTTTGGCCACCATACGCCTCCCTTCCAACAATTCGAGATTGATGAGCTTGCACCGACTTTCATAACTTGGCAAACTGCGAGGGTCTTGCCAACGAAGATGTCGCAGAGCAAAGCGTATAAACCTTCGCTGAACGGCTTCCACAGGGACTGCATTTTGGTAGAAAGGGAACGACAGCACAGTACTCCAAAAAAGGACAAACCAAAGAGCTTAGTCTCCGACAACTTCTTTGACTTTGCAAGCGAAAACAACCCAAGACAACAAAAAATACACAATATATCACACCACGTAGACACACCCCCCCCCCCCACCCCCTCTTTTTTTTTCACGCCCCCCAACAAGTAGAACACGCCGCTCCACCCACCACAGCCCCCGCTACACACCTCTTGCCCCCCGCCCCCCGCCCCACCCTACCCTCCGCAACACGCCTCTTTTACTACCCCCCTCCCCCCCCTCCAACCACCCCCAACCACCCCCCCTTCCAACAAACAAAAAAAAGGAATGGACAGAAAACTGGAAGAGGCATAATCTGAAATCTTCACAGACATAGTTCTACCAGTCAGGTATGAGCGGAGCCAGTTCTACAATTGATCGTGTACGCCCATTTTGTCGTTTTTGGAAATTGCAATCTGATGGTTCATTTTATCGAAGGCCGCAGAGAGATCTGTGTATATGGCGTCTACTTGATGACCGCGTTCCATTTCGCGGATGACGAACGATGTAAATACGGTGAGGTTGGTCGCCATCGAGCGCTTGGGCATAAAATCGTGTTGTTTAGGAGAAATGGTATGTGAATAGTCATGGACAAGCCTTTGAAGAACAATTAGTTCGAATAGCTTGGATACAGCACTTAGTGCAGCAATCCCACGATAGTTGGTGACGGATCGTTTGCATGACTTTTTGTGTATTGGGAAAACAAACGACTCTTTCCAGCATTCAGGAAACACACCGGAAGTAAATGACAAATTGAAGACCATAGCCAGGGGCACAGCCAGTGTGTTAAGGCAACGCTTCAGAACAATTGAAGGAATGCCATCAGGACCGCATTCAGTTGAGCTTTTCATCTACTCCCCTGCTAAATTCACCATATCACTATGGATAGTGAGTGCAGTGCCAAATACATACAAGCGGGGAGCCGCTTCGAGTCCCTCGGCATCCAGCATTTCTTCGCAGAAGACACTGCTGAACTGCGTACGGAACAAGTTGACGATATCCGCCTCAGAGTCAGCTTCGTGGGTGCCGTCAGTCATGCTGGAGGGTAAACTGGTTTCTGTTGTTCATTCACGAACCGCCAAAAGCTCTTCGGTTTCGTTTTGAGATGAATCTGCAATTGAGACTGATGAGAGTTGTATAAGCTGTTATTGGTGTGTTTGTATTCTTCGTTGGCACGTGCATAGTTTGTCCTCGTAGAATCGGTGCGATTTCTGCTGTGTTTCCTCAGAGCAGCCCTTTTAACTCGTTTCAAATGTTTGAGGTCGGAATTAGACCAAGCAGGTTTGGGAGGCTTACGGTTGAGTTTCTTAGGCACGAATTGATCAACAGCGAACAGCAAAATACGCAAGGGTCGCGTTCCAATTCACGCCGGCGAGAAAGTTGTTCATTTCTTCGAAGTCAGCATGGGTGAAGTCATAATAAACGTTTTCGATGTTGTCATGGAAGCTGTGCTTAGGATTAAACTCCAGTATCAGTAGCAGAGGGGAATGATTTCTGCAGTTTTTGACATCTTTGAACCAATTCTTCGCTAATAAAACAAAGATCCAGCAAACGGTTATTCGCGTTTGGAATGCCATTAACTTGCCGAAGTCTGGCGGTAGAATAAGCATCAAGCAAGGAGAGCGAAGCCGGTCTGAAGGACGAACAAGAATTGTCTGGATAGCGGAAACCATTAGTAGCGATATGCCATGAAATCGTGCTGAGGTTAAAATCTCACACGATAACGATGTTGTCGCTGGGTCCCATTTGTGACACGATCCAATCCAAAGAAATAGTGTGCTTTTCGATCAGGCTGCTGTCGCTAACACGATCGGGGGGAATGTAGACCACACAGATAAACAGAGTCCTGGTTTTAGTGGATATCGCCACCCAAAGATGTTCAACCGTTGAGTCTTCTGGAGGCTTCAGAAGTAGAAATCTTAATTTTGAGCGCACGACAAGAAGAACTCCACCACCAGATTTCTTGTTGCTATTGAGCGACGATCGGTCTTGCCGGTAGACATAATACGTGTCGTCGAACAGTTGCTTCGATAATGTGTTTATATTAAGCCAGGTTTCCGTGAAGGCGTAAACATCGTAGCATGCGTCCCTGCATGCCAACTGGTACTCGGCGAGCAAACTGTTGATACCACCTACGTTCTGGTAGTACAGAAGGGCTTTCAATGAGGGGGCAGAGGATTCGGCAGGCAGCGATCTGAATGATGATGCAGCATCAGCCCAAGCAACGTCATTAGCTTCGGGGGTCCAGGGCTTCCATACTGCTTTGTGACGTGCGTCCCAGACCGGTTGAAGTGACGGTCGATGTGTGTTGATGACGAGCATGGGCGAGATGACAGGTATGTAGAAGGCTGACGGGCGTTGATAACGGCGGTCTAGTGGAAGCATCAGCAGGAGAAAGAAGGCTGAATTCGGAAGATTTATCAGGAAGAGTACGCTCTGCAAACTGCGGGTACTTGCCTGAATTTGCAGCTTGGAGAACCTTTTCGTCAGAAGCGACATCCCGGCCCCAACCCCCCCGATGAACACCCCAACCAAAAGGCGGGACTGTGTCATATATTTAAAAAAAAAAGTATGATGAACTCGTGGCATTTATTTGACTTTACATGTTTGCACTATTGATCTACAATCATACTCTACAGTTATTGCAACAATTACATCAAGTTATATACCACATATACCTGATAAAACCTGTAGCAGTTCGACACTTAAATCCAATTCATGCAACTGATGAAAAACTTTCGAGCGCCATTTTGACTTTTTTCAATCCAAAACCCAATCAAAAGTATGTGTCAAATCTAATAACTTTCAGTCATAAGGTGAAACACATACTTTTCATTGGGTTTGAAAATGGAAACTATGTATATGTATGGAAAATACTACGTTGCAAGTAAAACACTAATAAACATTATTTACTTGATATGAAAAATATGTTACGGTAACACAGGTATAACTTCGAATTAATATTTTAATTATTTGATTTTTTTTATTCTCAGGAAAATGTTGTGTGTGTGTGATCTAGTTGGCAGCCATCTTTTGGTAAGGCGCAATGTGCAACGGATTAAATAACCTGCTTCTGCACAAGACCGAGAAGGTTTAAATCCAAATGTGGACCATTAAAGAACCGGCCTTTTCAGGACGACCAATTCAATTTTTCCAGTTAAAGAGTTTGTTTGAATCAAATTTATCTAACATTCCGTTCCAAATTCTTGTCAATTGGCAGCTTTCGTCGCATACCTTAAATCTTGACCTAGCTCTCCTATCAAGCCTTATACAGTATACTTCTACACGAATAAAATAAAAATCACCGGGGTTGTATACAAGACACGACCGGTTGACGTAGACTACGTTAAACCAAGTAATGCATTATAATGTCAGGGAAATTCTGTGTGGCTATTATTAGCGTTAAAAGGGTTTCAATTATTCGTGCCGGTCGCTTACCCTTACCGATAGAAGCAGTTTAAGTCACAATATGACGGGTGCGGCTCTTATGGGACATCAGACCAACCTTTTTGAAGCCCGTATGCAAGAAAATTCTATTGTACGCTCTTGAGATATTATTTGGTGGCTCTGAAAAGGGCCGTTTGGTTTTATGAAGTCAATGTGTGGAAAAATTCTCTTGTACACTCTTTATAACTCGTTGGTGGCTTTGAAAAGGGTCTTTTGGTTTAAATGGAGATATGGCCACGGTTGCACGTTTTACGATGGACTATCTTTAAGGCCTAGAAGATAGTTGAGGATCTGTTAGGAAATATACAATTATTAAATTAATGATAGTTTTAACTAGGCACACAAACTGAACGAAATATTAATTTAATTCTGATATAAACAACTCTCTGAACTGGATCGGTTGTCCTCAAAAGGACAGATTATTTATTAGTGGGTTGCGCTAACCAGCTGAGTAAAATTTTCCCGACGGCTCGCCCTCCAGGGAGGCGTTTTTGCAGTTGCGGCGAACGAATCGGCACCATGATATAAGGCGCACAAACCAAACGAAATAAAAGTTTAATTCTTGTATAAACAACTCTTTTAATTAAATTGGTTGTCCTCAAAAGGACAGATTGTCAATTTATGGTTTGCGCCAACCAGCTGGGTACAATTTTTGCTGACGGCTTGCCCTCCATCGAGCACCGAACTAAATTTAAGATTAGTTCTTTAATAAACAACTCTTTTATTTTAATGTATTGTCCTCAAAAGGACAGATTATTTCCACCAACTGCTGCTCGCCCCCAAGGACGCTTTCCCCCCAAACAGCAGCGTTTTCGAAGTCGCGGCGAAACAATCGCCACGATAAGGTAAGATGGCGGCTTGCACAAACCGACGCGATTGTGCGCCCCCATAATTCGCCATTTTACCTCATCGCGACGATCGCTGTTTGGGAGAGCCTTGGTACTTACCACCACCAGCTGCTACGCGACCACCAGCTGCCTCTGCGCCCAGCTCCGCTGCTGGATGAATGAAGCAGCTGCGACCAGCTGCCTGCGACCTGCTACCAGCTACCTGCCAAACGAATGAGGCAAATTTTTCCTAAGTGTGCGTTTTATACCGTTCTCAGCTGCATGCGAGACGTGCATGGAGACACGAATGACATGATTGTTTAAAGTCCCTCTCTAATACAAAGAAGAAGATGATGATGCAAGACGTTCCTTGCTTCGATTTGAAAACTGTGATAGGAAATTTGGTAAATTTACTCTGCAAAATGACATTATAAGACATCACCTTATATTTGCGTTATTTTCAATAGTTTACTATTATTTGAGAGTGATGTTTGATAATTGAATTGGAGCGCGGTAAAATTTCCGACCGATTGAGGAAGAAATCATGTAAATCTATCGTGGATTATTTGAGTTATTCGCGTACAAAACGTACGGTTTTTCGTGACGGTCGCAATATTTTAGATTTTCATTTGAAACCCTACCCTTGCCGTAAGACGTAGTCTACGTCAAAAAATGAATCAAAACAAAACGTACATTTCGCTAGTTCACTTTTTAGAAATTAAAAGAAATTGGAACCTGAAACACTTTTTAAAACTGTCACTCGTGAACGCGAGCTTATCCCTTCAAATTCCACTAAAAAAGCTTATTTTGACATATAGGCCGATTTTGTCTGCGACTCAATGATTTCTTCAGTGTCGAGTGCTCTGAAGAAATCTGTAAGTCGTAGACAAAATAGGCCTATATATCAAAAGGTTTTTTTTTTGTGGAATTTGAAGGATTTAGCTAACGTTTACTAGTGTTAGTTTGAAACTATGCTTCAGGTTTTTGTTTAAAAAAATGAGCAAGCGGAGTGTAAGTTTAAATTTTGCATGTTTTAGAATTACAATCGTTGGTGACGAACTAGCCCAGGAGACTGAGTCACCTTATTAAAGTTTAAAAAAAATACAATCGTTCTACTAATATGCTCGTAAAAAGTTTTTTTAAAGCTTTACCACTAATTATACGAAAACTTGTTTTCTGCTACTCTTCTTTTAAGACCGGGTCACGCGTAAGAAAAAAAAAAAAAAAAAATACCCAAAAAAAAAAAAACAAAAAAAAACACACAACAAAAACATGCAGACCAACACCCAACCCCCCCCCCAACAACAACCCCAAAACCAAAAAAACAAAAAAATAATAAAATATTTAAATCCTTATTTTAACCCCCACCCCAACCTTTTTTTTTCCTCCCCCCGAAAAATTACTACAATAAAAAAATTTTTTACCACACCGCGCAAAAAAAAACAATATTTTTACTTCCACGAGCAGGACCACCGCCCCCCCCACCCCCCACACACCCATATAAAAACAAACAAATTTTTTTCCCACCCACCCCCCCCTCTCTCTACACCCCACCTTCAAAACTTATTAAAAAAAAAAAAAATTTAAAAAAAATCTTGTGGGGTTTGTTTTTATATTTTTTTTTTTTTTTCTTATTCATTCTTTACACAAATAGTCGTTTTATTTTGCATCTGCAGTGAGCAGAGCTTGAAAAAATTGACTCCCGTCTTGAACGATGAGTAAAAAAAAAATTCAGTGTGTACAATTTTCTCTACCATCATTTCGTCCCATCAGTCAAACAACACATTCTTGTTGACTTATTTTGCCGTGTTCAGTCATTCCGTTTTCCTTGAATTCTACACAACTCATTCATACCACAGCAAAGCACATATCTGGCTATTCAAGCGTCAACAGGTTTTGATTGCTTGACTGAATGTTCTGGTTACCAGTCATTCATTTTCGCGTTCGTGAGTGATTTTTTCTGCTACAGGATTTTTTTTTTTTCAAATATACCCGAAAAGAGCAAACGATCGATGGCTGAAATCGGTACAGAGTTTGTGGTTCGAGATGGAGAAAAGGCGTTTTGCAGGATCGATTCGAGAAGTGGCTGCAAATACGTGCAAGCAAAATACGACATCGGGAATTTTGTACGTCATTTTCGATCGCAACATGCAGAAAAAGCCTACGAATGTGGTTTATTAAAAGATTACATTCCAGTTACCAAGAAAGCGAGGAATATCCCGAAATGTTCGATTCCTATAGATAAACCGCTACTCCTCGATTCAGCAATCAAACTGGTATCATATCACCAGTTACCGATGTCTTGTTTTGAGTAAGAAGGATTGAGGCAACTCCTGGATCCTATAGCTGCTGCTGTCGGTTGCAAAATAAATCCGACTAATATGAAGCTCCACATGACAAATATCGCTGGTAAAATTCGGAAACTTCCGGAAGAAGAAATGCAGAACAAGCTAATTTCAATAAAAATTGATTCTGCATCTCGTTTTCACCGACACATCCTTGGCATCAATGCCCAATACGTAGTACGCGGCAAGGTTGTGATCAGAACGCTAGGTATGTTTTTTTGATCGGTAGTTATAACAAACAAGTTGTTACATTTTTATGGTCTTTTTACAGCTATGCTAGAAGTTAAGGAAAGTCAAACTGCAGCATTCCTAAAAGGAAAAATTTTGGAAGTCATGGACAGTTTCTCAGTTACCATCCATCAAATATTTTCTATCACATCGGACAATGGCGCCAATATGTTGGCAGCTGTACGAAAGTTGAAGGAAGAGTTGGAGCATAGTCTTCTAGCAAGATTCGATGAGGAAGAAGAACTCGATGACACGGAACAGAGGGATTTGACGGACGAGCTCTGTACAGAATTCAACGAAAGGTTGAATCTTATTCGATGTGCAGTTCACTCTCTTCAACTGGCAATTTTAGATGTCGTCAAACGAAGCGACCAATCGGTGAAAGTGGTAACCGAGGTGGCAAAAAAATGCAAGCTGACTCGATACAAAACGCATTTTGAATTCCGGAACGCCACTCTTCCACCAGTTTGGTGTCAAACACGATGGGGTGGGATATTCAAAATGATGCAGAGCTTCATGTCCCAGAAAGAATTCTTCGAGGAGCTTGCACTGCAGTTCCCAGAGCTTGGTACGTGGTTTTGAAAAATCTTGTTTTAAAACGCCTCACATTAAATAATGTTATAAATTTAATTGATTTTCAAAAAATTAACTTGCCTGGATATTTTAAAATCTCCGATTGTTGTCAAGCAACTCTCACTTCTCATAGTTTTCTTAAAATATGTTTTTTGCAGATCTGGCGAATAGTTGGGAATTTATAGAGAACTACGTTAACGCTTTCAGACCTGTCTATGTCTGTACAAAAAACATGCAAGCTGCACACGTTTCGTTACCCGACTTCTACATGGCATGGTTGATGGCCATCAGTGAGGTACAAAAAATCGATAGTAACCCTTTTGTACCCCAGCTGGCCGAAGCTTTGACAAACAAGTTGCTTAACCTCCGAAATTCCAGGGCATTTAAGATGGCTCTCTTTCTACATAGATCCTAGATTCAATTATTTAGGATCAAAGATGCTCACATGTGATGAGAAAGAACAAGTTCAAGTATGTATATCAGAAATAGCTTTATGTTTTACATTTTCCTTTCAAAAGTTTTATATTTTTTTATTTTTTAGGAATTCATCGTCGACACTTGGAACCGTATCAAGGAGCTTGAGCCAGGTACAAGTTCAAACCACTGCGCTTCGATTAAACAGGTGACACATTTCTGAATCAATATTGTTGAACATTTTATGCACATTAAATATACTGTTTGAATTAGTTGAAACTTCAAATTGTATGTAACAGGCATTTTACACTTTTAATTATTACAAATTGTTAGGTGCTTGACCATTGCTTACCAGACAACCATTGTGGTAATACCATTCGGCAGGAGAACTATGCTATTAGCGCGAGGTATTTTTAGACCACTGGAGCTGGCGCGTTCTTTGTGATAAATTAAAAATGCAAATGATCATTCTTACTCCAGTTTTTGAACAAATAAGATACATCATAAAAACGTATATTTTCCATGACTTATTTTATCGATCCAAAATTGGAAGAAGGCAAATGAGTCTGTTATATACTTTGTAGCTAACAATAATCAATTCAGAATTACTTCAATTTTGCAACCAATATGTTTTAAATGTTTCTGAATTATTCTAATTTTGCTCATTCGGCTTACGCAACTCGAAGAGTATGCGTAATTCAGAAAATCAGAAATCAGCCCCCTGTCAGTTATGAAACCTGGAAAAGTTTATGAATTACCCACATACAACTGCTTCACGGAGCACTGTACGGAAAACTCACGATCACAGAAGTCCATAACCATTTATTGTTCAGTCAGGCTACCTATTACACTCTGAGTGGTCCGTCTACCTACCGTTATTTCTCGAGTACTTTTTCAAACAGACGGATCTGGTTTTGTAAACAAGGAGGGGAAGTAAGATTCAATTGTATATTTCTCAAAACTCTCAGCACCCTCACGGAAAGTAACCTCACCATTATGTCGGCGAAATGTTATTCCTTGTGTTGGTGGACCTACTTTGCATGAAAGTGCTAAGGGTTTTAAGAATAAACCGTTTGAATCTTACTTCTCCTCTTTGTTAACAAAATAAGATACGTCTGCTTGAAAAAGAGATTTCTCGACCAGCTTCGTACCAAATAAGCTTATTTTCAAGAGGCGAAAGCTTATGAGGTCCTAGGATCCTAGTAGCTACTATCATACAAAAAAAAAAACTGCTCAATTGAATGCAAGACGAATCGAAAAACTGCAGTGGGTGAACTGCACCTCTCACCGTGGAATAAGATACCCGATAGTAATTATAAACTGCTTTTTTAGGACATACCTTCTCCTTCCTTCCTGAAATGCACGGGAATTTGTTTCGATAGTCCGATTAAAATATTTTAAGCTTCCTATTTAAGCTTTTCATCAATTCCGTCACCTAAAATAATGTTAATGGTAGATATAGGCAGATATGATATAGGTAATACATTTTTTTTCATTTCCCAGCTTCGTACGATGCTGCTATGCCCATCTAAGGCTGAACCCGCTGGTTATTAACTGGTTATGGTGCTACGATTCACAAAATATGACTTGACTAACACTTCATAAACGGGAACAGATCAAGCTTCAACTTTGTTTTCCTCGAACGAGGGATTACAGAACTGACAAGTCAATAAACCGATGCCTGCTGGGTTTGAAAAGTACAAGAAAATTCATCATCACACGAAAACTGTATCCGGTGACCAACGAAAATTAGATCAACTTGCAAATAGAAAAGGTTTCGATTTTGCTGTTACATTCAATTATTTTAATTTCTTCTGTTGGATTTTATTAGGAGACACTTAATAATTAAGTTAGTAATAAAAATAAACTACTAAGTGATTTCATAGAAGTAGAAGATGAGTTCTCACATAAGATCGAGTGGTTCTTGGGTACCGACTCAATTACCGGCAAGCAACTAATCACGTATTAAAAGACAAGTCATTTGGTTTGAACACGGCTAAGGCATAGCGATGGGAGTTGGGAATTTCGTCAGTGCCCAAGTGGCGCTCCATCGTATATCTTATTTACGTATGCGATGGATAAGATCTTTAACTATTTGATTTTGGTGTCGGTATCAACGGTACTACTGTTATTAGGATTATTTCATACTAAGGGGGCTATAATAACTTTTAGATCACCAAGTCTTCTTATAGAGCAGTCTCTTCCTTAAATCTTGTTCGTTCACCGGTGCACGAATAAAACATGATCAGTTATGTTGTACAAATAATTGATTAAAAATTGTTTTATTTTCTAGATCATAAAATTTTATCACGTGTCTAATGGGTCATACTTTGTGCGGTAAACCAAAATATGATTAATGTTTGCTTTGGATTTATTCCCAAAGCGTTGGCGTTTCCACTTCATTGATTCTTCAAATGAAGGACTGTTCGTTCTTCTTCACGGTAGTACGATGGAATTGAATGAGTTGTCAACGCTTGTTTTCATTCACTGCTTTCTGGAACGAATGAATGATAAAAGTAAAACAACACAAAACAAGGTGATTCACCTTGCACTAGAGATTCATGCAGGCAAATTTGTGTTTACTTCATGTTCGCTGGGGGCAGTACGTAATGAATAATATTTTGTCTCAGTAAGGGTGCATTATGGGAATTGAATATGATATTTTCAGGCACTGAGTGCTAATCTCAAAATGAAAATAGAGGCATGATGCTACACACGCACGCATCTTCAAAATGAGGGGTGTGCAAATTTTTTTAATGCACGATGTCAAGTTTAAGTCGACCAAATTTTGATCGAAACACCTTTTAAATCGTATGCCTGAAATCGTTTGAGTATCATGCACACGTGTTTGTAGTGCTATTCCAGAGAGGATAACGCAATGCAGATATCATCGAAGATAACGACGAATTGAAAGGTTTGATTGGCGTTGCACAAGCCAAACTGCACACGTGTGAACGGAAAAAGTCACAGGGAGCCAAATTAGGTGAATTCGGTGGTTGCTAAATGGTATTCGTTTCGTTTTTAGACAAATGTTCACGAATAACGATGGCATTGTGTGACGATGCATTATCGTGGTGAAAGATCCACGAGTTCATTGCCCACAAATCCGGTCTTTTTTCGCGATTTGCTTCACGCAAACGTCTCATAATGCCCAAAAAACACTTCTTGTTGACTGTCTGGCCTTGCGGAAGGAATCCATGATACACAACACCCTTGTAATCCATGAACACTGTGAGCATCGCTTTCTTTTTAGACTGAAAACGACGTGGTTTTCTCGGTCGCGGGTCATTCGGTGCACGACATTCACTCGCTTGATGTCTGGATTGCATGTCATACTCATAAATCCTCGTCTCGTCTCCAGTAATGTTCCGTTTGACGAATGTAGGGTCAGATTTGGTCTTGAAAATCATCTCTTTTGTGACATCAACGCGGTCCCTTTGTTGCATGAAATTTCGGCACCAGCTTTGCAGCGACACGTCTTAGGTCAAATCATTAACCAAAATGTCTTGAACAAATCCAAAAGCAATTTTCAACTCCTCTGCCATCTCTATAACAGTGAATTTGCGGTCTACGGTCATCCATTCCTTGATTTTGTTGATGTTTTTTTCGGTTTTCGATGTCGAAATCGCTCTCGGACTCACGGCCACTTCTGAAACGTTAGTGCTACTGATAATCGACTGTTCCTCAGAGTATCGTTGCCGAAACACTTGTCTAACATTTCCAATGTCGTCGCACCATTGAAACAGTTTTTAACGCAAAATTTAATACAAACTCGTTGTTGCAAATTAAATTCCAACAAAATCAAGTACAAACAATGTCAATGAAAGATGTGGCAACCTAAAAAAAAAGAAAACTTAAATCGGGTGACTGAGAACTCCACACGGTGGTGATTCCGGGATTTTTTTTGATCAAGGTTGTATGGCTTGAGGTTCACAGATTTGAGTTAGATAATTTATTGGGCTGAATGGATTTTTTTTTCATACAAGATCTCTTTGTAGCAAGGTCCTAGGATCTTCAAGCGTAATCAGAAATGTGTTGGTAGTTAATGGATTTGGTTAATATTTCTAGTGGTCCAGAAATGCAAGAAAAATAAAATATTGGGTTGAATTGATGTTTTTAGTCATCCAAGAACTTCATGGAGTAATTTTGGATCTGTAAAACGCAGAGAATCTAAGTGTATTTCACTTCAAAAAGCTAGATTTGTACAATTAAATCGAATCAGTTGAACAATTAGATTGATGAAGCATAATTTTCATAATTATCGAGGAACTAGGGAGTTTTGAAAATGAAGGTCGCTGGAATACAACAATGACCGCCATCATAGCTGATTTGCATCGCTACTTTCGGAGGCATAGTTCTAATGAACTATGAAGATTCCAAATGCTAAATTATTGCTACACTGCAGCATAGAAACCTCAGTAATTTGGCATTTGAAATCTTTGTAGTTTCTGAGATTTGTGCCTTCAACAATTCGAAGTATCAATGTAGAACGGCTGTGTTGGCAGCCATTTTTTGTTTCTGCGACCTTCGCTTTAAGCTTAAATCTCAGAGCCTCCAGTGATTCTTCCCGGAGCCACAGTATGTAACCAAGCTAGAAGCTGTGGGTTCAATTCCCGATCCGGTCCAGGGAACCTTACGGATTGGAAATTTTCTCGACTTCCCTGGGCTTAGAGTATTGTTCATGCCACACAATATACAAATTCAGGCTGTAGGCATAGAAAGCTTTCCATTAATAAATGTGGAGATGCTCCTCGAGTACAAAGGTTGAGAGCAGGTGAAAGCTCGTTGAAAATAGCGTCAGAGCCAGCTATAAGAAGAGTAGTTCTTCCCGTATCGGTGCGCTAACTAAAGATCAACGGTTTCACTTGTAGATACAAAGATCGTATTATGCTCCTCAACGTGTTCTGATCCATGCAATTTTTACAACTAAGGACAAGAAATACGCATATGGCCCGAATGATCTTCTCAACTCCATCCCCAGACGTTTTCAGGCAGGTTATGATGTTTTCGATTTTAATTTGTCAAAGAACACATTTAGAGAACGGTTACGCACAATGCGTGTTTTTAGCTAATAACTAGTATTACTATTATACATTAAGTTTTCATTAAAATTATGTTGTCGGATGATGTATATTTACCCAGCAAAGCACAACGATCTGCATATTGAGGTAAATTTAAAGGGACACGCCAGGGCAGCTGGTTTCAGCTTAGATCTTTGGACCTCTATGAATTTATACCGTACCCATAAACAGCTAAAAGATTGATGGTTTTACTTGTAGATGTGAAACACTTTACTCCAAAGCGTTTTTGGATAACCTAGTACAACCTTTTTCCTCAACACTTGTTTCAGCTTAGATCTATGAACCTACATGAATTTATATTGTACCCACAAACAACCAAAAGGTTTACGGTTTTCATGGAGATGTGATGAACGTTACTCCTGAGGGATTTTGGATAAACTCGCAGAACTTTTAATCTAAACACTTGTTTCAGCTTAGATCCTTAGACCTCCTTGTACTAAAATCATACCCACTAACAATGCTAGGATTTAAAGTTTCGCTTGAAGAAATGAAGAACTTTTCTCCAGAGTTCTTGAAGAACCGGGAACAACTTTTACCTTAACACTTATTTCAACTTATTTCTTTGGTCCTCCATGAATTCATATTGTATCCATAAACAGCCAGAAGATGTTTGGTTTTGCTTAAACATATGAAGACCTTTACCCCAAATAGTTCTTGGATTTCCTAGAACAATCTTTTACATCGATACTTTCATCAGCTGACATCGATGGACCTCCATGTTCTTGAATCGTACCCATAAACAACGATACGATATATGGTTTCACTTATAAGGCTTGTTCGCGACAAAATCTGGACACCCCTAAATACGTATATCTCTGGAAATACTTCATCAACGCATGAAATATTTTCCAGATTGATGACCGTATGTCTGGTCATTGTGTAAAATCATTTTTTTGTGATACTACAAGCTTTTAGATCGAAGATGGCGTCGAAAGACGAAAGAAGAGCAAATGCTAAAAGCAATTGTGTGCGGTCGCAATGAAAATCCGGATCTAGGTAAGAAAACTTGCAAAAAAGCTTGAAAGAAGAGCAAATGCTAAAAGCAATTGTGTGCGGTCGCAATGAAAATCCGGATCTAGGTAAGAAAACTTGCAAAAAAGCTTGGTTTTCGTGCAAGCACTGTCCATAACGTTCTTAAATCTTTCGATACACGTTTGTCAACAGCCAGAAAGGCTGGGAGCGGAACAAAAACGGATCTCAGAAACCACTAGAAGGACGCGAAGGTGAAGCAAATATTGCAGAAGAGACCAGATTTTTCGGTACGTACTGTGGCTAGAAAAATAAAAATGTCCCCAACTTTCGTGCATACTTCCAAGCACCGGCAAAGTATGAAGTCGTTCAAGGTGAAAACTGTACCGAACCGTGGTGATAAACAGAATGTGACGGCTAAAACCCGGGCTCGCAAGTTGTATCGCGAATATTTGACGAAGTTTACCTGCGTGATAATGGACGATGAAACTTATGTGCAGGAAGACTTTAAGCAGCTTCCCGGAATGTTTTATTATACTGCCATGCAACGGAACGGCGTAGAGGAGCATTTAAGGACGAAGAAAAAGGCCAAGTCTCCCAACAAATATTTGGTTTGGCAGGCAATAGGCAGCTGTGGTCGAGCAAGCGAAAGCTTCATCACTACCGGAACGGTAAACAAGGAAATACACCGTGAAGAATGCCTAAAGAAGCGATTGTTACCATTCCTACGCAGCTATGACGCTCCCTCGCTATTCTGGCCTGATTTGGCATCTTGTCAGAGCGCACAAACCAACGCGATGCGTTTTTTAATCGCGTCGGTTTGTGCGCTCCCATAAGCCGCCATGTAATCTCATCGCTGCGTTTTTTTCGCCGCGATTTCGCTGCGGCAGCGGCAAAAAAAAAAACGCTGCAGTTTGGAGAGGCCTTAAAGCGAATGGAGTCCATGTTGTACCGAAAGAGGCGAATCCACCTAACTGTGTGCGACCTATCGAGCGGTATTGGGCTCTCGTGAAAAGAGAACTCTCTCAATATAAACAACAAGTTACAACTATAGAAAAATTTCGAAAATCTTTGACAAAAGCAGCTAAATCAGTTGCAGAGAAGTCTGCTCAGACCCCAATGGCTGGAGTAAACTCAAAAGTTCGTAGTTTTTTCATGCAGCCTAATTAAGCAACTGTAATTAGTTTTAAGATGACTAATAATGCACAATGAAATGAATCAAAAATGCATCTTGGATGGAACTAACAGCAAATTTGTTAGAAGCCTTAGATTTGAAGATCTTTACTTTATTGAGTCGCTAATACCAATCACTTGTGATCCGACGCCAGACTTTCGCAATTCAAAAGTTCTACTCGAAAATTCCTTCGACTTTTAAAAGTTAAATATTTGTTTCATAGAGGTTCTTAGGCCCATAATACAACAGGCCTGTAGAATGCCATATAACCTCCATAAAACTTAAATGTTACTTGGTTAGTTAAATACGAAAATTAAAATGTATAGCAAAAGAAATGCATTAGTTTCTCTGAAATTCTCCTGATTTACAATGTTTTCTTCCAGATTCAAAACCGAACAGAACCGCCTGGACATCCTAGTCAACAACGCCGGTGTCATGCGCTGCCCGCGTTCGCTCACCGCCGAAGGCATCGAACTGCAACTGGGAGTCAACCACATGGGTCATTTCCTGCTCACCAACCTGCTGCTGGATCTCCTGAAACTGTCCGCCCCGAGTCGAATTGTTGTTGTATCCAGTATTGCACACACCCGAGGCAAGATCAATGTGGAAGATTTGAACAGTTCCAAAAAGTACGACCCGGCCGAAGCGTACGAGCAGAGCAAACTAGCCAATGTGCTGTTCACACGAGAGCTCGCGAAGCGCTTGGAAGGAACGGGAGTTACCGTCAATGCCGTGCACCCGGGAGTCGTGGATACGGAGCTGATGCGACATATGGGCTTGTTCAATAGTTGGTTCTCAAGCTTCCTGATCAAGCCGTTCGTTTGGCCATTCCTGAAATCACCACTGTCCGGGGCGCAGACAACGTTGCACGTGGCACTGCATCCCGATTTGGAGAAGGTTTCCGGACAGTACTTCAGTGACTGTGCTCCAAAGGACGTGGCCCAGCAGGCAAAGGACGACCGTCTGGCCAAGTGGCTGTGGGCCGTTAGTGAAAAGTGGACTGGTACGCTGTCCGGAACGGCTGCCGTTTCCTGACAGCGAATAATAAAGCTGAACAACAACAAGGACATAATCATTTTCAGCGAACCAAATTTGCAGGAGTGACCGGCTACGGTTGTTGACATGCGGAGAAATGGGTGGGTAGGAAATTTGTCCAACGTGAATATTTGGAACAATTAGGAAATCGAAATCAGTGACATTGGAAGTGGCAGAAAATGTGAGCATATTTCGACGTATTCTGTAGGAAGAGAGTCGTGGTTATAGTTAAATTCGCTTACATTCAAAGAGAAAGAAGGCGTTAATCGGAATGCGAGTAATTTGCAATACACATTAGATTCTCCTTAGGCTGCCCGACCATAGACCATAGATTTTCAATACAGTGTATTGTAACCAAACAGTAGTATCAATAGTATGTCCAATTAATCGTATTGTTCATAAAGATAAGACAACTCAATAAATTAATATTTCTACAATAGAATCTATGGTGAATTGAGACATCAACAAAAGTATGGGGAGTTGTTATGCATCTTAACTATAGAAAAGTCCTCTTTTTTCTGAACAAACTTTAGTCAATTATTGCCTTTTGCATCGAATGTTTTTCTGTAATTTCAGCGCCATCCTTCACGCCACTTGGGTTGTATGTTAAATCTATCTGTTGAGTGTGAGCTTAATAGTGGAAAACCTGTAAATTGAAAATGATTAGTAAAGGTAGTTGGAATTAAATGGAAATTACTAATATTTCTTTTCATTTTCTAGTGTTAAATCTTGTTAGTATCTACGGCGAACACTTCTTTGTGATCGAAAGAATAGTACACCGAAAACGCGAACCAGCTTCAACAAACCAACGACGTGGCGCTGAAATTACAGTAACATTTTCGGCACAAAAGGAAATACCATTAATAAAATTGCTTCACAATAGGTGGACTATTTTTCAATTTGCCGGCAATAGAACTTGTTGTTATTGTATAGTATTTGCATGGTTATTTTTATCCGGGTGATCGAATACACGAGCAGCAGCAGTAGAAAACATGCCGTCTAAGGAACACGCCGAAAAATTACGGTTTTTGATCGCGGTGCAGTCAGTCCGGATTGATCCGGTATCGTCTAGAACGAGCGGGCGATGTAATTCGATACGACGATCTTACATCTTGCGACGAATACACGATAGTTTATAGAAGAAGAGTAGAAGCAGAAGGTACAACAAGGTGCAAAGTGTGCATACAAGTTTGCACAAATGTAAATTTGGTTCAATAAAAATGTTTTATGAGTTTGGAGACGCTCGCTTGGGAAGGCAATATATTTGGTGAGAAAATTCCTTAAGGCAAAGCAGGAGGGGAAAACGTCCTTGGTGACCTTTTCCGAATACAATCCAACAAGTTTGATGGGAAGAGTCCGGTATGGTCGCATTTTTGTGTGGGGTAGTATAGAGTTTCTAATTGAGAAGAACACGGACGTACGGAACCGGTTTCACTGCTAGTCGATTTACTACCCCCTCGGAGTCCGGTTTGGAAGATGTTTCTTTTAACAGAACAACTCTGTTTGAGAGAAATAGATGTTACATAAATTTAAAATTTATACATATTTTCTCTATAGAATTAGGTAAATATAGGAACAACAAACGCTGTGGAATGCGCGCTCGCGCGCACACCGTAGCGCTAAGCGATTATTTAAGCCATTCGAATAGTCCTACTTAGCGACCAAACGCGTGTCGCGACTTCATTTTCGCCAATAATCTCGTTAATCTCCTTCCAGACTCGCGTCGAACTACTTGATAGATCCAACAAACGTCAATGCCGAAAAGAAAACCATTAGGTGATGGGAATTACGGAAGGATTGTGGCTTAGCTTTATCGATCCGGGGGCACGCAAGGCGAACACACAGAAAAAAACTAAGTTCGATCATTTGGCGCGACATAACGGCCAATATATCATGATTGGACGGGCCGAGTTTCGGAATGTGGCAGGCAAACGACGCGACAGTTCAGCTAATGGTGGCGACAGGCTGTTTATGGGTTGATAATTGGAGCATTTCGGGCATCAAGATGTGGACGATTGCGAACGTCATGAACCCGTCTACCAATATTAATACTTTCATAAATGGATATGACTTTGTTTTTGGCAACATATTTAATAGAACAAGGTACAGATGTGTAAATTTAAAAGATCGGTGCGGCACTGTTATATTTGAACCACATACCCTGCCAACGAATTGAGATGATTCAAAGCTATTCTTTTGAATGTTCAAATCTGCTTTTTTGAGTCTTAAACACGCTTAGTAGATAGAATGAAGATAGATGAAGATTTTCAGGATTTCCCCTTAAAAGACGAAGGGCGCTGCAAGTCGATGCAATTAGATGTAAGCGATGCATAAAGATTTTTTTTGATTGATTCGCTAACGTGAGTTTTTTCCGAGATGTACATTTGCCGCACCCCCATATAGTACTATAAACTCTAAGTTCTAATTTTTTCTTCAAGTTTCGTTTAACAAATACTTCTCGTTTTTCGCTTAATTTAGGTAGCTTCTGTTTGGATTTCTTTAGTTGCTCTCGACTTTGCTTTAAGTTTTTTTTTTACTTAAGTGAAGATTTATCGAGCGTTGGGTTCACAGCATTTCGTTTGGAGTGCAGCCAGTGGATGAGTGAACACTAGAATAATGAAGGGAAACTGTTAGTTGGATCACTGCGGGGGTGTTTAAGTTGGGGAATTTGTGTTTAATGTCTCGATGATTGTCGAATGTGTTTTCTCCTCTTGTCCGTTACTCTCCGATGATGATGCGTACTTAAAGCATGATCGATGTTGTCCAGGTATTCTCTTAGTTGTATCAACCTGAAAGTAGTCTTATCTATGATTGCCAAATGCAAGAAATATTGTACCAGGGCGTTTTAGACGTCTATGAGATTTTTTGAGTTTTATTAACTTAATTGTTTATTCATAAGGCTCAAGTGCCATAGGCATAACGGAGCCGAGTTCTTTTTCATTTTTACAACGATAATAACTTATTAACTAGGTTAGTTTTGGAAAGCCGAAAAACTCGCGGCTTGGTCGAGGTTAGGGATTACAATGATTCGGGTAGGAATGGGGAAGTAGGAATCTTAACGTTGGCTTTCAACAGCAAATGGCGATGCGATATTGTTGCTGTTGGTCTGGCAAAGATGTTGCATTGTGTTAAGCTGTAACGATACAATAGAAACGGTATTACGGGGGAGGGGACGAGGTGGACATGTTAAAGCGACAACTAAGAGAGGATCAAACAAATACATCTATTTGTTTCAAGAACTTGTAAATTAACCCCATATAGTCCAAGTCCAGCTTACCCAGCACGTCTCTGATATCTTCCTTCTCTGGTTTCCCTCGGGCCCGTAGGGATACGCAAAGATCAGATCTGGCAATTTCGTAATCGAGGCAATGCCAGGCAACGTGGTTGATGTCCTGATAACCTGCACCACAGCCGCATTGATTGGTGTCTGAGAGACCTATTCCATAGAAATGAGAGCCTAACGAGTAGTGATTGGACATTACGACACATTACCTTGATAAAATCCCGGCTAATATCCAACCCTCTGAACCACGATTTTTTCGATACCTGTGGGAGAATGGAATGTAACCATCTGCCCAGATTCCCTTTATCCCATTTTTGTTGCCAGCTGATCAAGGCTTGTTGACGGAAAATAGCAAAAAATTCGTTGAAGGCGATTTGTCGATCATAAATATCGCCTGGAAGATTATGGACGAAAACGGCTTTCCCGGGAAGCTCACTAGACTGATTAAAGCTACGATGGACGGTGTGCAAAACTGCGTGAAGATTTCGGGCGAACATTCCAGCTCGTTTGAATCACGCCGGGGACTACGTCAAGGTGATGGACTTTCGTGCCTGTTGTTCAACATTGCGCTAGAAGGTGTCATGCGAAGAGCCGGGCTCAACAGCCGGGGTACGATTTTCACTCGATCCGGTCAGTTCGTTTGTTTTGCGGATGACATGAACATTGTCGGCAGAAGATTTGAAACGGTGGCAGAGATGCACACTCGCTTAAAACGCGAAGCTGTGGAAGTCGGACTGGAGGTGAATGTGTCGAAAATAAAGTACATGCTAGCAGGAGGTACCGAGCGCGACAGGGACCGCCAAGGCAGCAGTGTTACGATAGACGGGGATACATTCGAGGTGGTGGAAGAATTCATCTACCTTGGATCCTTGCTTACGGCTGACAACGACAACAGCCGTGAAATCCGAAGACGCATCATCCGTGGAAGTCGTGCCTACTACGGGCTCCAGAAAAACTTGCGGTCAAGAAAGATTCACCCCCGCACTAAATGTACCATGTACAAAACGCTGATAAGACCGGTTGTTCTCTACGGGCACAAAACGTGGACGATGCTCGAGGAGGACCTGCAAGCACTTGGTGTTTTCGAACGCCGGGTGCTTAGGACCATCTTTGGCGGCGTACAGGAGGATGGAGTGTGGCGGCGAAGATGGAACCGCGAGCTCGCTGAACTCTACGGCGAACCCAGCATTCAGAAGGTTGCGAAGGCTGGTGTTCGTCTCGAATCCGGCCGGAACAAGAAGGCGTGGGGCACAGCGAGCACGATGGGCGGACCAGGTGCGACAGGATCTGGCGAGTGTGGGTTGTCAACGAGGTTGGAGAGAGGCAGCCATAGACCGAGTATATTGGCTAAATGTTGTAGATGAAGTCATATCGTAAATACGATGTATGGCTATTTAAATAAATAATAAATATCGCCTGCCATAGCGCCCATCTTGGCAAGTGAGTCCGCTTTCTCATTACCCGGAATGGAGCAATGGGAAGGGACCCAAACCAAGATGATGGTGTAGAAATTGTTTGATAGCGCACTCAAAAGAGACCGTATTTCGCTAACGAAAACGGAGAGTGCTTTGCTGGCCTCATTGAACGAATAGCCTGAAGTGAGCTGAGACTATCCGTAAAAATGAAAAATTGATCAGAG